>VXAU01000640.1:224971-248647 GCA_013399695.1 Formicarius rufipectus
GGGAGGGATGTTTGCTGTGTCAGGAGGGATGGATGCGGTGCCGGGAGGGATGTTTGCTGTGTCAGGAGGGATGGATGCGGTGCCGGGCGCTGCTCCCGTTCCGCTGCTCCATTGACGTCAGCCGGAGCTCCAACCCAGCCCCGCGCGTCTGGTGAACTCCGCGGAACCGGCAGCGTCAAAAAGCCGCAGCTCATTCACCAGAATAAGAATGAGGGGGCCTCCTCCTCCCTCCTAAAAGCTCGGCTGCTTTATTCCTTTATGGAGTTTGTGTTTAATCAATAAGCTGATTGTAATAAGCATCGTGGATCGGCCCTGCCCACCACAGAGGGGAACACGGGGGTCTCTAAGGTCCTTTGCAACCCAGAGCAGTCTGGCAATCTGTGAGCTGGGATAAATCGAACAAAGACAATGAAAATGCTAAGGGAAGCCACTCTTTGTGCTTCCCAAGGTGGAATGGCTCTTTTTGCTGTAATTCAGACAGTTTAGGGCTTAATTTTCCAACCTCATAAACCCCCCATGCTATCAGTGTTGTCAGGATATTCTGTGATTCCATTATTCCATGATTCTCTGATTCTCTGATTCTATTATTCTATGAGTCTATGATTCTGTTATTCCATGATTTTGTGATTCTATGATCCTGTCATTCTATTATTCCATGAGTCTATGAATCTGTGATTCTGTTATTTCATCATTCCGTCATTCTGTCATTCCATGATTCTAAAATTCTCTGCTCCTATTTTTCCATGGCTCTGTGATTCCACAGTTCTGTGATTCTCTTCTGCCACGTTTCTACGATTCTAAGCTTCAGAATCTTCCTTTTGTGTGTGACTGCCCTGAAAATGAGCAGCAAAGATGTTCCCTGAGCAGTGTCTGCTTTGAGACAGCTCTGCTCTGGTGGCACTGACATCCATCTGCCATAATCCACAGCTCCCAGGACACAGCCAGAGGGAACAGGAGGTGGATAACGATTATAGATTTGATTCTGCACTTCGTGGAGAAAGGTTTTTAATCCTTGAAGTGAGCACCATGGCTGGAGGTGACAACCCTGTGGCACCCAGGGCTGAGCAGGACGTTGGCAAGGACGGGGAACCCTGAAGGCAAAGCCTTTCTTTGGTTCTCAGGCTTAAATCTCAGGAGCTGGGGAGCAGAGGACAGTGCCCAGCAGCCATCTGTCCTGCTCTCTGTTGGGAAGGGAGCTCCTACACAAGGTGCACCTGGATTTATCCTGTGCAGGAGCAACTTGGGCAGAGTAACTCCACGGGAGTGCTGCGTGGCCCCGGGAATCGCTCTTCCATTATTCCCATGAGCAAAGGGCACCGGCTCAGGGGCAATGGGGAGCTGCTCTCAGGAGGGCACAACTGCAAATCACAAGCTGTGGAGGCTGTAAAAAGAAAAAAATCACTCCACTTGTGAAATTCTTCGTACCAAACCCCAGGCCAGTAGGAACCCGGAATTTCACTTCCTAAATTTCACTTATTTCTTCTGTAGAGAACAACCCCCTTTCCCTCCGTGCTGTTCACTGCACCCACCGAGAGACTGAGATTGCCTCATCTGCCAGTGAGCTTGGAGCTGAAAGAAATCTGTATCCCAGCTATTGGCCTCTGGGGAAGAGGTTTAGGAAGAAAATCCTGATCAAGCTTTGGAAACAGGAATCTGCATTCCTAAGCCTGCTAAGATGCAAGAGTGGGAAAAGCCCCAGAACTTCTTCGAAAACGCTGAGACCTGTTCTTGCCTTCACAGAATCCCAGAATGGTTTAGGCTGGAAGGAACCTTAAAACTCATCTCATCCTACTCCCTGCCACGGGCAGGGACAGTTTCCACTAGCCCAGGTCGCCCCAAGGCTGGCCCTGACCCCAAAGGGTGACCACGGAGCCCACCAAAGCTGGGCTGGGGAGCAGCAGCTGCCGACCCACCAGGGCAGCTCGTCCCTCCGGGCTGCTCCCGACGGGACAGGCACGGGGAGGGGTGTCTGCAGCCAGGGAGGGACTTGGACAAGTCAGGGGGGAGGAACAGACTGGAAAAACAACTTCACGTGTGTGACAGACGGAGGTGCACATGAACTTGGCTGAAAAGAGTCTCCCATCCGAATGAAGCTACACAGATTATTTCCCTGGAAGTGAAGATAATGAATGGAAAGATGGTAATGTAAATATGTCACGAGCAGCCTCAAACACTCTAACTCTTATCTTCTGCCTTGCAAGACCAACATGAAAACATAGCCAGGAACAACTTGAAAAGATACAGCAAGAGGAGAAGGGAAAGGTCACTAAATACCAGCCCCATCCCTCCACTGGAGTCCCTCTGTAACCAGCTTCCCAAACAGCCAAAGCAAACACTGAGCTGCTCAGAGCCAATTAAATCCCCATTATTTTATAGTTAAAAATTCTGCCTCAGCCAGGCATTGTCTCTGCTGCAGACACATCTCCACAGTGGGTTCTTTGTGCTTCCTACAGGCATTTGTGAGCACAGGAGAAATATTTGGCCTTCTCTTGCTAAATTGTGCCTACAGATCTCTGAGTTACGTCTCTCAAATCTACCTTCTGCATATAAATCGTGTCTTTGTTGGAAATTCTGCCTATTTATAGAAGGTTGTGGAATTAATATGTGAAGACAACCAAAATGTTTTAAGCAGATCTACAGCTGCAGCTAAAAGCCAGGAAAATAAGGTGACTTGAAGGCAGAGTTTAACCCACAGTATTGGAGAGTGTTAAATCCCAGACCAAACACGGAGTATTTTGAAACTCAGTATCAAAATCAATGTCAGTTTGTGTCACTGAAGTGAGGGGAGTGAGGGGCAGGGGGGTTCTCCTCCCAGGGAACAGGCAACAGGATAAGGGGAAGCAGCTTTGAGGTTTAGCTTGGACATTTGGGAATATTTCTGCCCAGAAAGGTTCTCCAGGCTGGCCAGGACAGGAGTGGAGTCCCCATCCCTGGAGGGATTTAAAAGCCACGTGGATGTGGCACTACAGGACAAGGTCCTTGGCAGTGCTGGGGGACAGCTGGGCTTGATGGTCTCAGTGGGCTTTTCCAAGCTGAATGATTCCACGACTCCGTATGATCCCACACTATGGAAAACACCTCCAGCCTCACATCCCACTGCAAACATCTCAGCTTGAGTCAAGTGAGCAGAAAGAATTAAGGTCAGGGTGGCTGTTCTGCATCCCGTGGTTATCACCCCTGTGATAAACATGTTTCTATTCCAGCCCAGAGATATTCCAGGAGGAGCTGCCGCTCTGGCTGCCCTTATCTGGGGGCTGTGGAGCTCCTCTGAGACCCCGTGCTGGCAGCCACCAGCAGAGTCCTGGCATTTTGCTCCACCACTCCCTATCATGACAGTTCCTGCTCCCCCAACACAGTGTTCAGTCTCTGGGGCCAGACCTGAGCTTGAAATCATCTTTATGAAGAGGCACCAACCACAAACTCCTCCATTTCTCCAACAGGCACTTCGAGGAAGTGACGAGCCGGTGCGACCCCAACATAATCCCACATAACCATTTTCCAGTTCCCCAGAACATCTTCCACAGCCCTGTTCCAGGCAGGGCACAAGCACAGAGCTCTCTTCTGTGCCCCCCCCCAAATCAGCAGTGACTGATGTCCCACACTGTCCAGCTGTTGGTGGGAACCACCAGCTCCTCTCCTGAACTTTGTGGAGAACACGGTGCTCCAAAGCGAAAGGCCATCCATGGAATCATGGAATGGTTTGGCCTGGAACAGACCTTGAAAGGTCACCTGTTCCATGACACCTTCCACTAGACAAGGATGAGGCTCCAGTTAGAGAGTTTGCTTCTGCAAGATGGACAAGCTCAGACGGAGCCCAAAAACGTGTTCCAGAACGCCTGAAGATGCAGTGCCAGGTCTGACAGGAGTTAAGGGATCTGAACAAGGAACTGCACAGGTCAGGAGCAGCAGGACCAGGTCTGACACTACCCAGACCAGCACAAGGTGAAGGTCATGCTTTATTCCCACCTGTGCGCAGGTGAAGTGGGGTTTTATGGTACAACCCCATCCCCTCCTTCATCAACCCATACACTGACCAGGCTGCCTTTGAGCTGCTCAGTTTTCATTGCCTGAACCTTCTCTGCCTGCTCAGATGGCTCTGACCCGTCCCCAGGGCCCACCCCGACCATGCCCCCTCGTGTGACCACGGTGCTCCTCAGGGCTCTCTCACCTGGGTTCTAGAGCTGCAATTATTCCCACACAATGTCTGTCTCCTTTCTCCAAATGAAACCCTTCTTTCCACAACTCCCTCTGCTCTGCACAGATGTTCACACTGCCCATAACTGATGGGCACCGTTTCTCCTCTTTCTTTCATTTGTAAGTCTGGTAAGTGGATTAACCCTTCCCACCCCTTTCCTCCTGGTCCAATATTCCTCTGTCTTAGTTCACCAGGGCTCCTCCTCAAGAGGAACTTTCTAAATCAAACCAACTTGCCCTGCAAAACATCCAGGGCAATCCATGGTAAAAATTCCAAGACAGACCGGTTTAGATTAGAGATTAGGGAGAACTTCTTCCCTGGGAGGGTGGGCAGGCCCTGGCACAGGGTGGGCAGAGAAGTTGTGGCTGCCCCTGGATCCCTGGAAGTGTCCAAGGGCAGGTTGGACGGGGCCTGGAGCAACCTGGGCTGGTGGAAGGTGACCCTGCCCATGGCAAGGGATGGAACAGGATGACCTTTGAGGTCAGAACCATCCCAGGATTCCATGACACTGATAGAGGCTCTGCTAAGGCACAGCAACACCTGCCCCTGTGCCAGGCACAGCCACGTGAGTCCTCACTCCTCTCTGCTCCTCAGGACCCTTTGGCTGGTGCTGTGCACACCCCCTCGGGCACAGGGAGCCAGTGGGTGGCAGTGCCCCCAGCCCTGCCCTGCAGAAGGGGTGGGCAGCAGCACCGCCGTGGCTCCTTGGACCAGCAGCACCAGGAGGAGAAGGAAGGAGAAGGAGCTGACCATCCACCTCAGCCACCAGTGGTCCAGGAGGCACACACAGCCCTGCTGGACTCTTAGTCGGGGAGAGCTCCCTCAACTCCACAGCCCTTGGGGAGGGAGGACAGCCCACAGCCCTCAGGAGAGCTCCAGGAACCTGTGGGACCCACCACCCTCCCCTTGTCTCCAGGGGCCTCCTGCTCCTTCCTTTCTGAGCTTGGCTGTAACCAGAGGTCTTCCAATAATACAACAATGCCTTGTTGCTCTTCCCTAAATATTTGCCTTTCCATTCTCCTGCCCCTGAAAGGCCACACGAGGCTCTCTGGGAGGAGTGGGCTGTGCTGTGGGGAAGGCAACCCCACCCTGCCACTCCACAGAGCCTTTGAGGGTCCAGAGCCTCGATGTTTTTATTCACATATACAAATACTGAGCTATAGGTTCATCCCAGAGCCTAAAGCAGAGGTTAAACGATTATAAGCAATAATGAGATTACCCAGAATAAATTCTCTGTAAGACCAGAATATTTACGTGTATGGGTCCGATTACAGAATCAGCATTAGAGTATCTGGGATATAAAATGATCCCTATATTCTTAAGGACTACACAGATTACCCACAGCAGAAGACCATGTAGATGACCCTACCCAGCGGCTTCACCCCTGAATTCAGCCAGCGGGTCTTTACCTATGAAATGAAACCCATTTTGGCGCCATCCATCAAACCCAATCCCGCAGCACCCGTGGCAGGACACGACTCTGGAGTTTCCCTCTCCCCTCCCTCTGCCCCACCACAGCCAGATCAGAGCAGAGACAGCAGCAGCAGCTCCATCTGCTTATTAAAATGCAACAGTAGTTGCCACCAGACTGGAGAAGGTGCAGAGGTAGCACCATGAAATCACTCGGGCGAGAGGACGTTTTAGGCACTCGTTAATTTTTAAATGAACATTTCGGTTTGCGCGCGCCCCTCAGAACGAAAACAATCCAGCACAACACCAAATCTTCCATCCTTTCCCCACAGCCCCAGTTACCAGGTGTTGTGAGGGTGTGTTCCCAGAGCAAAATCCGACCAGGAAAGATGAGGAAAGGAAACATTCACCCAAGAGGCTGCCGGTGCCACGGCCCCAGGACCAGGCGCCCCCTCAGCAGCCGCCTTTGACCGAGGTGAAACCACCACTCTCCAGCTCTTCTGCCCACCAGACCTGCTCCGATCCGGAATTCCCATGGAATACTCACCAAATCCACGAATGGCGGCGGTTAGGCAAAATATTAATATTTAACATCTTCCCAGGTGAGACTGCTCTTCTACTCCTCCGAAAATATTCAGTACATTTCCTGCTTATTCCAAACTCGTGTCTTTCTGAAGTTGGATCAGTGGCACGGAGCTGTTTCCAGGAGTTTTTATTCTTTGTGATTACATGTCAACTCCCATTGCAGGGTGGATGTCACTTTATATACGAATGCAAATGACTTGGCAATCAAAATGTGAGGGTGCATGTGGAACAGCCTCTACGGACTCCCATACTTCTTCATTTCTAGCAGAAGAAAGAAAAAATAAATCTCTTTCTGGCAAAACCCTGACTGCAGTTTCCTGCTCTCATTTGTATAATCCCTTCCAGTGATCCTGAGATGGAGTGGGGAAAAAAAGGCAAGGCTTTTCCAAGCTGGAGAAACATCCCCTTTTTCCTGTTTATCCTTTCCAGGTCATATCCCTCGTTCATTCAGCACCTTTCCAGCTGAATCAAAGTTTTCTGACGCTGCAGAAACTCCACTCCCCTCCTGAGCAACCCCGGGATGGTATTCCTGGGGTGACAGGGGTGCAGGCAGCTACGTGGGGACCCATGCAGGGGAGGGCTCACAGGCAGGAGGGAGCAGCAATCCGTGCCAAAAGGCCTGGCTTATCCATCCCACCAAACCAGAAGCAGCAGCAGCAAAGCCCTCCGAAGGTTTCCAGCTCCCTGCCAGGGGTCATTCTGCACGGAGAGGGGAACGCTCTGCGCCGTTCCTGCCACTCGGGGCTGCGTCCCTGGATGGGATCCCTCCTGCCTCTCCAGCCCTCCCCCGTTCCTGCGCCTGCAGGAGGATCCTCGGAGCAGGTACCTCCGCAGCTGCGACCTCGCCCCGATGCGCGGCAGCAGGTTTGTGTCTGTCTGCATAAAATGGAATTTTACAAGATTTACATCTAAAGCCCGCCGCTAAACATCAAACCCGGCGCAGCTCCCCCCGGTGCATCCCGACGTCAGGGGGGTGGGTGGTGGGAAGACGGGGAGCAGCTCCCAAAATCCTGCGCCCACCACGCACCTCCGCCGGAGCCCGAGCCGGGGCCGCGCAGCCTGGGGAGGGGATGCGGGGATAAAGGGAGGGGATCCGGGGATAAAGGGAGGGGATGCGGGGATAAAGGGAGGGCTGGAGGGACAGAGGAAAGCGGAGGCGCTGCCAGCGGCGACAGTGCCGTGGCGTGGGAAGGCTGGAAGGGACCTGCCCACGCGTCCCTGCCCAGGCTGCACCCCCGCCCACCCGCACCTTGCGGGGGCCGCGCAGGATGCGGCGCTTCCTTCTCTGCTCGGGAGACGAAAAGTTCAATGTCAAGGAATGCGCAGGAGGGACCCGCAAATTCTGCCTTCTCTGGATTTATTTTTTTTTTTTTTTCCCCTGCCGCTGAAGCCTCCAGACATTTCACCTTGACGACCAAGGCAAGGGGGGTTTGTCATCAGCTGAAATCAAAGGCATCGGCAAACGTATCGGTGGGGTTTCTAGAGGTGAGGTGTCAGCGGGATTTCTGTCGGGGTGGAACGGGCTGTGCATCTCATCGGAGCTTGAAGGGATGCAGAAAGGTCCCTCCGCGCAGGGAGGGGGTGCCCAAAGCAGCAGGAGGGCCCAGCAGCCCAAGGGCACAGAGCTGGGAATCGCATCCCACAGCTCCCCCAGGACACACAAACCGCGAGCCGAGCCCCCCAGCCCACCCCGCCCTGCAGTTAACTCCCGACTGCAAAGGGGGAGCAGTAACTGCGTGAGTAATTAAGATGTCAAATCCAGTTTCAAAATACACGGGAATGGGGAGAGGGGCAATGTCACTGCACCCAAACTCGAACTCCTGCCTGCACTGACACGGTCAAAGCTAAGGAAAGAGCCCTCCAGACTGGAAGAACTACGAGCTTGTCTCCTGAAATTGTAGATGAAACAGGAAACCATATTTTGATTCTATGGATATAAAAAAATACATTTTAAAAAATAAAACCGGGGGTAACTTACTTATAGAAGTATAAGAAGAAAGCCAAGCCAGAGTACAGATAATCAATACACCAACAGTTTGCACCTCTCATTAACTTTGCTGCATCTCCACTTGGGGCAACTTGGTTTGAAAGGACCCAGTTTCAGATACAGTGGGAAATAATTCCGTGTAGGACCCAGAATGATGCATCTTATACATGAGAAAGGTCCCCAAGCACACATGGATGGACATAAATATAGAGATATACAGACACACAAATTATATATATAAACCAGACTGGTTTGAGTTTGCAGGAACCTTAAAGCTCATCTCATTCCAACCCCCTGCCATGGGCAGGGACACCTCCCACCAGCCCAGGGTGCTCCAAGTCCCATCCAACCTGGTCTTGGACACTTCCGGGGATCCAGGGGCAGCCACAGCTTCTCTGCCCACCCTGTGCCAGGGCCGGCCCACCCTCCCAGCCAGGAATTCCTTCCCAAAATCCCATCTAATCCTGCCTTCTGGCAGTGGGAAGCCATTCCCCCCTGCCCTGGCACTCCATCCTCCACGCCTTCCACTAAAAATCCCAGCATGTCCCCCTGGAAGGAACATCTGCCACATTTGCCACCAACATTACCCTCATTCTTCTTGGTGAAAAAGTCAAAATCCAGTCACTGCTGATTTGCCAACAGACAGTTCCAGGCACTGCTGCTTCTCCTCTGTCCCCCCACACCGAGATGGTGCATTTCCCCTCCCCATTCCCATTTCATGGCATCTCCCTCCACGATCCTG
The DNA here is from genome assembly GCA_013399695.1 of Formicarius rufipectus. Classification (NCBI taxonomy): domain Eukaryota; kingdom Metazoa; phylum Chordata; class Aves; order Passeriformes; family Formicariidae; genus Formicarius; species Formicarius rufipectus. The sequence continues at coordinate 233,891 of VXAU01000640.1, forward strand.
ACCTTTCCCTTCATCCAGCATCCTGAACTTGATGTGGCTAATTGCAGGGAAGGAGGCAGCAATCAAACGGTGGCTGGGTGGGAAGGATAATAAGGCATTCTCTTGCTTTTTCCTCCTTGAGCTTCTCAGACAGTTGAATAATTATCCTCCACCAAAGACCCAACTGGAAAAGCAGCAATTGCAGTATCACCATGACAGAAATGAATGTACCTCTCAGGGCTGTGATCAGAACCCACTGCTCCCTCACTTCTGGCCCTGAGCACCGCCGAGTGCCCTCCCTCCTGCTCCCACACACCTCAAAAAAGCCACCAAATTGTGCATTTTGATCTTTAACTGCATCTACAGATTTAATATCTTTATTAAGCAGCCCTGGTAATGCTCAGCCCCGCTCCCAGCGGGCCCTGCTGGCAGCCCCAGTATTGATGCTCCTCCAGGGGAACTTCAGATGTTTTGTGAAACATTGCACAGCCTCTTCAAAGAGGGGCAGACCAGCCCAGAACAGGCTCTTTTTTTTCCACATCCTTCAGCAGAGTTACATAACTCAGCCAACCCGCTCTCCCGCTGCCTTGAAACACTGCAGGCCCTTCAGCACCTCCAGTCCCTCCATCAACAGCAGGTCGCTGGGAAGGCTCAGGAATGTTCCCCTGTCCTTGGAAGGCACAGGCAGAGCAGCCTGAAAAATATCAGCTGATAGTTTGGGTATTTTGAGACAAACCAGGAGCGCAGAGTATAAAAAGAAGCGTGTTGGACTCTCTCTCTCCTTCCAGATTAAAGACCTTCCACTTATGCAAGACTATTTTGAGGTTTTCACCCCAGATAAATAAACACTAAATGTTGAGAGGCATATTTTGGCTCCCTCCTCCTTGCTAATAGTGGAATAATCAGGATAACATGCAAACATTCCAACTGACCCCTTGAAAAGCACGAAACCCACCCCGGAAAGGGCTTCCCTCGTGCAGCTCCTGGGGTTTTATTGCCTGTTTTCCCTTTCCCACGTGTTTGAGCTGCTGGGGAGTTTTGTCACCTGTGCCCTGTGGGGCACAGAGGTGTTTATGGCTTTGGGAAGGATGCAGTTCCTGGTGCTGCTTTCCAAAGCAGCTCCTCAGCCACGCAGCAGCTTTTCATTCATCCCTTCTCTCCGGCCACACTGATTCAGAATGATCAAACACTCATTTGCAATTCTAATTTCCTTCTTTCTCCTAAACAAGCTGCCCAAGGGCTCCAGGAACATTAAATTGCCAACCCTCACATTAAACAACACTATTCTCCGTGCAACACCGCAAAAATATCCTTCATTAAGAAATGAGATCATAAAACACCGACCCACCCGACGTAATTAACTCATCAAACACAATTTTCAGATTTTTCTTGACTTCTGGAATTCTATTCAGCCAACAATAGGCTGTACCTGCTAAAAGGTGCCTTGAAACCTGCAGGTAATTTGGGGTGCCGGTGTAATTACCAATTCCAAAAGCTGACCTGGGTCTCCTGCAAGATTCTTCTGCAAAACTCAGAGGCCAGAAGATCCCCAGGGATGCCAAAGTGAGCTGAGCCAGGTGCTGGAGTGCAGGAGGTCCCTGCTCCTCTGGGGCAGGCTCAGTGGAAGCTCCTGCCACTGCAGGTGAGGCTGTTCCACCAGAGGTGTTTTAGAGGTGCTGAACGTGAATTGTTGAACCACAGAATGCCAGACTGGTTTGGGTTGGGAGGGACCTCAAAGATCATCCAATCCCACCCCCTGCCAAGGGCACGGACACCTCCCACCAGCCCAGGGTGCTCCAAGCCCCATCCAACCTGCCCTGGGACACTCCCAGGGATCCAGGGGGGCAGTCACAGCTTCTCCAGCCAACCTGTGCCAGGGCCTGCCCACCCTCCCAGCCAAAAATTCCTTCCCAGTGTCCCATCTATCCTTGCCCTCTGGCAGTGGGAAGTCATTCCTTCTGTCCTGTCCCTCTGTGCCTTGTCCCCAGTCCCTCTCCAGCTCTCCTGGAGCCCCTTTAGGCTCTGCCAGGGGCTCTCAGGTGTCCCTGGATTCTTCTCTTCTCCAGGTGACCCCCCCAGCTGTCCCGGCCTGGCTCCAGAGCAGAGGGGCTCCAGCCCCGCAGCATCTCCATGGCCTCCTCTGGACTGCCTTGTGTTGTCTTGCACTCACACCAGTCTTCATCTACAGAGCTCTGGGTAAATTCTGTCTGGAGATGGCACAAGCACCCGATGTTTTCCAAAACTGGCATCCCCAGCAGTGATTTGGCAGCAGGAAGCTGCAGCTTCTGGAGTGATGCTCTCAGCATACCCTCAGTGTGTCCTCCACAAACCTGAAGTGCTCCCCAAGGGCGAGCCATCTTTTCCAGGCAGACACTTCTCCTCCATCTTCCTCACCAACACTTTCCTTCCCTCCTTCCCATAAATAAACCCATTTTTTCAGCGGGGTAACACTCGAGCCAAGGAGCTGAGTGTGGAAGAGGAGGCGTTTCAGAGCAAACAGCTCCCTCAGAGGGGCTCAATCCGAGAGGCAGAGCCCAGAGAGCCACCAGGGATGTACCAGACTGGGGTGGGAAAGTGGGAGAGAGTCAGGGAGAGCCTGTGCAAGAAGCAGAAGAACCTAAACTGAGGGAAAATAAAACAAGGAAAACCATCTTGCTGATCCTCAACCCACCCTGCAACTTCCCAGTGAGCATTCCTGCCAAGGTTCCAACAGACGAGAACAACATGAATCAACCACAGCAGTTGGCTCGTGCAAACCCAGCCTGCCTCTCCACAACCATCTCCAAGGGGTCTCCCTCAGCTGGCAATTCATTAGTGGGAGAGTTTTTATCTCTTTTCTATCAACAGCACATCCACAATGACATCTCTCCAGCACACACCTCGGGGGGAGCTCACCAAAGCCTCGGTGCTGGAAAGGAGCTGCTGCCCCAGGGGCTGCACCCAGCACGTTTCCATCTGGATTAGATCCTCATCTCCCGTTTTTCTGCACCTTTAGGGAGCCTTAATTTTATGTTCCACTTTGGCTCCTTGCAACCTTTAAAACCTTAGCAAAGCACTTGGTGCAAAAGCTGCTGCAGGGGACGTGGGTTCCCATGGCAAGCGAGCACAGCACAGCCCAGCACCGTTGGTCTGATGGAAACAGAAGCCACCAGAAACTCCCTGCTTGAGATGAAATGATTTGCTCTGGATGCTCCACACCTTTGGAAAGTAGATGCTCTATTACCTCACTTGGGGAGGAAGTTTCATCTCTGGATGAAACCAAATGAAGTAACAGGGGCAAAGTGCTGTGGTTCACGGAATCACAGGATCACTCGGGTTGGAAAAGGCTTCCAAGGTCATCAAGGCCACCCTGTGCCCGAAGCCCACCTTGTCACCAGAGCAGAGCACTGAGTGCCACGGCCAGTCATGCCTTGGGCACCTCAAGGATGGAGACTGCACTGCCTCCCAGGCCAGCTCCTTACGAAGTTTAACAGCCCTTTCCATGAAGAAATCCCTCCTGATGTCCCACCCAAACCTTCCTCTGCTCCTGTCCCTGTTCCCCGGAGCAGAGCCTGACCCACCCTGGCTCCCCCCTCCTGGCAGGGACTTGCAGAGCCAGAAGGTCCCCCCTGAACCTCCTTTTCTCCAGGCTAAAATTCCTGCTGGATCAGAACACCATCACCTGTAAGCTGACTAATCATTAGAGCTGAGACATCCCACAGCGACACGTGGAGCACCATGAGGCTTCCCAAGCTCTCCTCGGGGTCCCCCCTCCATCAGTGCAGCCACCTGAGCCCCACACCAACCTCGGGGGGTCCTGGCTGAGGAACAAACCCCCTCCCCAAACAGCCCTGGGCTCAGTTTTCAGCTGCCACTTCCAAAGCTGGACCTGGACCTGTAGAGAACCAGATCTCCAGACCTGATCTGGGGACCAGGGGGAGAGGTGGGAAGGCACTCAAGAGCCACGGACCTTTCCTGCCTCCCCTGGACCTCACCCACAGGGCTCATTTCTAGGGGATAAAACAATTGCCTCCCTAGCACAGGTGACAATGTCCCCTCTTCCATCCTCGAGCTCTCGGCAGCTCCTCCAGGGCACAAAGTGGGTTCCCACACACCGCCCTTTTGTGTCGCAACAAGCAGGTGACAGTTTCGGAGCACAGCACTTAAGGAGCGATTTCCTGACAGGAGACAGGGAAAGCAGCAGTTTCCTCAGACGCTCAGATTGCTCCTTTCTGCTCTCTCCCCTCGTGTCCACTCCCGTCATGCTCTCAAGTTCCTCTGAGTGCAAATCCATCTGCACGAAAATGTTTTTAGGTATTTCCTGTGCCCTCTGATTCCGTGACAGGGAGGAAGCCCCGGCACAGGCAGGTAAATTAAATCCCCCTCTCCACAGGCTTCCTCACTTACACCAAGGGCTCTGCATCCACCTCACCGTGGTGCTCTCAAGTGAACCCCGTGAGGAGGAACTTCCTGTAGCACTTAGCCCTTGTTTGGAGGTGAAATGGTCACCACGAGCTCCTGAAAGGTGGCTGGTCCCAGCACAGCCCGTCACCCACCTCCAGGTGTCCCATCCTTGGAGCAGCCAAGCAGAGGGATCACCAGGACACAGCCACCTGGGGCAGGACAGAGGGAGGGGTCTCACCTGCAAGTCTAAGGACAAAGCTCTTCATCGACCTTTAACAAAGTCTGCAGTCCCCGGTTGTCACTCTAAAGGTGATGATACAACGTCTAAAGCCATGAAAAGTCGAGAATCTTCAGTTTCTCCAACCCCTTCTGACAACAAAGACATCTAAACCAGTACTGAGAGCCAACCAGTGTTGAACACCCCATTTGGGTGACCAGGTTGGACGGGGTTTGGAGCAAGCTGGGCTAGTGGAAGGTGTCCCTGCCCATGGCAAGGGGTGGGACAAGGTGACCTTTAAGGTCATTCCCAACCCAAACCAGTTTGTGATTCTATTTCCTTGGAGTTCTCAAACCCCTCTCTTAATTATAAATTAAATGTCTGTAACAAAAGGCAACTTACATTGCCAAGTTACTTTTTCATCTTCAAACAGCTCTCGTTTCAACTTCCAGCAGCAGCCTGAAACACAGCTCTGTGCACCCAGCCAAGCCAGGAGCTTCTGGCACGCTCAGAGCTGGGAAAATTCACAACTGCACTAATTTTTCAGTCATTTGAAAGCATCTGAATGTGCCAGACCCTTTCCCAGAGCCAGCTGCCCACAGCGAGCCTGGCTTTGGCACCAAAACCCTGGTACAGAGAGCAGCTCCCTGGGGAATGCAGGCAGCACAGGGCAAGAGCTTGCTCTGAGAGGAGAGTCCGCTCAGATGTGCTGTGGGTCCTTCTGCCTCCTCTCAGGAGGGACATGGAGCTGCTGGAGAGTCCAGGAGAGGCACCAGGATGGGAAGAGGATGGAGCAGCTCTGCTGGGAGGGAAGGATGGGAGAGGTGGGATTGTTCAGCTTGGAGAGGAGAAGTTTTGGGGTGACCCCATTGTGGCCATGCAGAGTCTGAGGAGAACCTACAGGAGAGATGGAGAGAGAGACTATTCCCAAGGGCCTGGAGGGACAGGACATAGGGAATGGCTTCCCACTGCCAGAGGGCAGGGATGGGTGGGATACTGGGAAGGAATTGTTCCCTGTGAGGGTGGGCAGACCCTGGCACAGGGTGGGCAGAGAAGCTGTGGCTGCCCCTGGATCCCTGGGAGTGTCCAAGGCCAGGTTGGATGGGGCTTGGAGCACCCTGGGCTGGTGGGAGGTGTCCCTGCCCATGGCACGGGGTGGGACTGGAGGATCTTGAAGGTCCCTTCCAATCCCAGTCTGGCATTCTGTGAGTGGTTTCAGTTGGGAGGGACTTGAAATCTCATCTCATTCCCATAGGCAGGGGCACCTTCCACCAGCCCAGGTTGCTCCAGCCTGGCCTTGGACACTTTCAGGGGTCCAGGACCAGCCACAGCTTCTCTGGGCACCCTGTGCCAGGGCCTGCCCACCCTCCCAGGGAAGAAGTTCTCCCTGTCTCTAATCTAAACCAACCTGTCTTGGAATGTCTCCTGCTGACACTGCCACAAACGCATTCCCGGGAAAACCCGGGAACTGCTCCCACCGGGACACACCGAATCCCGCTGACACTGCCACAAACGCATTCCCGGGACCGGGATAACCCGGGAGCTGCTCCCATTGGGACAATGAGTCCCGCTGGCACTGCCACAAACGAATTCCCGAGGCCGGGATAACCTGGGAGCTGCTCCCATTGGGACAATGAGTCGCTGGCACTGCCACAAACGCATTCCCGGAAAACCCGGGAACTGCTCCCACCGGGACACACCGAATCCCGCTGACACTGCCACAAACGCATTCCCGGGAAAACCCGGGAGCTGCTCCCACCGGGACACACCGAGTCCCGCTGACACTGCCACAAACGCATTCCCGGGATAACCCGGGAGCTGCTCCCACCGGGACACACCGAATCCCGCTGACACTGCCACAAACGCATTCCCGAGGCCGGGAATAGCCGGGTCGGGAAAGGCTCCCGCAGCCCCTCCCGACTCCCCGCTCTCCCGGGAGTCCGGTGATGGCATCTTCCTCCAGGAAACATGGGATGCGGGAGAAGTGCGGCGCATTTGTTTCCTTGGAAACAAAGCCTTTCAACCTCCATCGTGCGCACGGTCCTAAGGAAAAGAAAACTCAGCAATTGGGCCCAAGGTCTGGCTATTTTTAGGTGGCAAGGTGTGAAATCCCCACTGTTTGGTCAGTAACAGGACCCACTGAAAACGCATTTCTCTCAGTTATTGGAGCAGGAAGGTTTTGTATCAACCCAGACAATAAACCCACTGCATTTTTCTAAGATACTTCATTGCTTGCCCGTTGAAAAGCATTCTGAGTCGGAAGGGTTGCATTTAGCTGTGGGTTCAAAGTAAAGCCTGAAGAGCCAAACAAAGTGAAACAATCCGGAGGTAACACTCATTCAGTCATTCACTGATGGTTGGAATGGATCTCAGAGGTTTCTCCCAGCCTCGGTGATTCCCTAATTTAGGAGAGTTTAAAACCTTGAATAACCATCAACGTGCTGGTGGCACCTCTTGCAAACAACATTTGGCCTCCAAGGCTGGAAGCACCTGCAAGTACCTTGTCAGGACTTCAGCTGCATAATGAGCACCAACTTCTGGCCAAATACCATTTGCTCTTCCATAAACTCCTGCACAAAACTCACCATGATATTGCTTGCTTGAAAAATATATATATATAATATATATAGCAGGAGCAAGGTCCTTTCTCCCATCCCAGGAAGGTGCTGGAATGCTGGAGATGCACAGGGATCAGCAAGGGCATGGTGACATCAGCCAGGGGCCAAGAAACACGTGTCTCCTGGTCTTCACAAGGCCCACTCTCCAAATCTTTATATTCATAAATACGTGGAAACAGCCCCAGGCTGGGCCAGGAGAGGTTTAGGGTGGATATTTAGGAACATTTCCTCAAGGAAAGGGTTGTCCAGCCCAGAGCAGGGGTGGATCCCCATCCTGGGCGGGACTGAAAAGCCCTGTGGATGTGGCACTTGGGGACATGGTCAGTGGTGGCTCTGGCAGTGCTGGGGGTGGGTGGACTGGGTGGGCTCAGAGGGCTCTTCCAGCCCAAATGATTCCCTGATTCCACCCACAGTGTGAAAACAGCACAAGAATCAAAATCCCCCACTCAGAGAGAGTGGGTAGACTCTTTCCCTGGAAATACAAATATGGTCTGAGGAGCCTGGAGAGAAGGAACTGGAGAGTTTAGCTGAAATCAGATTGGCCAGATCTGTTCTGCTTATGATTCCTTGGTGGTCTGAACTGCAGAAAATCTCTATATCCCTTCAATTAAAACGATTGATTTCTGCAAAAAAAATTACCTCTAAAGATAAAGGGAAAATAATTATTGATGGGATCCTATTGTACAATTGACATTTTTTCCTAAGAAATAATTTGGTGAATTATGGGATTATGTCTTCTATGAACCTGCAATTTCATACCATTCTCTAATTCTATTGGTAAGTTTTACATTTTATAAATTATGGGGTATTTTTGTCATGCACTGATCAGATCATCAAAGTATTGTTGCTGTTAAATCCTGCTGTTGGGCTGCTTGGGGAAAATAGATCTTTAGAAACAAGATCTCCAAAATTAAAACCAAAATCGAAACCCAGACAAACCCCCTGGAAAACGAGACTTGCAAAATTCCAACCTCGTGTTTCCAACAGCAAAACTGAGCCCAGGAGTGCAGCTGTTCCACAGCCCCCAACTCAGGTTTGTTCCTCTCTGCAGATCCTCACCCTGGCTGTGCAGAGAGCTGCCTCTTCCTTGGATAAATGATTCCAGAGGAGAGGGATTTCTTCTCTGGCCAGCACATCCTGTGGTGAAACATTGCACTGCAGGGGTGGTGCCATCATAAACTGAGGCCAGTCAATGTTCTTCTTTTATTTATTTTATTTTATTTNTGTTTTATCTGAAGAGCAACTGGCAATGTCCTGCCTGCTATTAGCTGCAAATTGTATGTCATTAATAGAATCAGAAAGAAACAAGTTGAATGCCATTCCTGCTCGAGAAAACAGTAACACACAGATGAACGTTCAGCTAATTGGACATGACAGCAGTTCCACCAAGGGGCTTCCAGGGATATCAGCAAGGCTGAGTGGGTTATTAATCTCACAGTAGCCCCTCCGTGGGATTTCAGCTTTCCATGAATAATTCAGCTTGTAAAAAAACCCCAAAAAACCCCAAACAAACGAAACACAAAACAAAACAAAAACAAAGAAAACCACAAAAAAACCCCCAAAATAAAATTAAAAAACCCCAAAACCAAACCAAAACAAAAACTAAACAAAAAAACCCAAACCAAACCAAAAAACAAAACAAAAAAAACCACAAAAAAACTAAAACAAAATAAAACAAAACAAAACAAAACCAAACCAAACAAAAAAAACCTGAAACAAAAAAAAACCAAACCAAAAAACAAAACAAAAACCCAAAAACAAAACAAAAAAAACAAAAAACAAACAAAACAAAAACCAAAAAACCTCAAACAAAACAAAAAACCAAACCAAACAAAAAACAAAAGACCAAAACAAAAACACAAAACAAATAAAACAAACAAACATAAAAAGGAAAAAACGAGGAAAAAACCAAAACAAAAGAAAAACACAAACAAAAAAAAAACCACACACACAAAAAAAGCAAACCCACAACAAAACAGCTTCATATGGATTTTATTCTGAATTTTCATCCCAAATTTCCTCCTCCCTGCTCTCAGAGTGAGCTGGGTAATTTATTGAGTTTCCAGGGGTGCTCCTCTCGTGGCACTCCGGGGTTTGACTCCTCCTTTACCTGAGGGAACCTGGGACAGGCAGATGCCTCCGACTTCAACGAGAGCTCCTTAGAATGTCACAGAATCTCAGCACGGTTTGGGTTGGGAGGGACCTTAAAGCTCATCCAGTCCCACAGGGACACCTTAGATGGGATGTTGGGAAGGAATTCCTGGCTGGGAGGGTGGGCAGCCCTGGCACAGGGTGGGCAGAGCAGCTGTGGCTGCCCCTGGATCCCTGGGAGTGTCCAAGGGCAGGTTGGACGGGGCTTGGAGCACCCTGGGCTGGTGGGAGGTGTCCCTGCCCAGGGCAGGGGTGGCACTGGCTGAGATTTAAGGTCTCATTAAAGTCCAAACTAGGGATGTATTTTCCTTGTGGAATTCCTGCACATCTCCCCTGCACGTGGGATGGATCCACAGAGAACAACCTGCCCAAGCCCCAGAGCCCATGATGGGAACCTTGTAAAAAGGGATCAGCTCCTGCATCCTGATGAGATAATCCTTCAAAAGTAGAGAGGCCATTTTTTATGGCTCCTCTTTAACCACAGTAACAGGTATTTTCAGTTAAATCTTGGAAAAAATCTTCAGTCAAACACACGTGATAATAAACCATAACCTTGTCTGGTTTTTGTTTGTGCTCAGTTACTGGTACTGACATTCATGAATTAAATCATGAGTAAGATACAAATACCAAACCCACCTTAGGAAAGCATCAAAAAGACACGACTCCCGACAACCAGACCCTGCTCCTTCATCGGGAAGTAAAGCTCTTTCCCACTGCCACAAACAGTGTGCAACCCAATAATTTCACAGGAACTGGAAGGTGTGAGGTAAAACAAGAATGAAACAGCACTTTAGTCCTTAAAATAAAGTTTCTGTGTAACGGGAAAGCAGAAATATGAATAGAGGAGCTGGAGGTGCACAAGGATGTGAGTTGCTGGAGGGTGAGGAATTGGCTGGTTGGAGTAAGAACGACCCATCCCTGTGTGTGCTGCAGATCAAATTCATGGCATGGCTGTGAATGAACACAGCCAGAACTTCGGGCAACCCTATTTGCCACCAGCCAAATGCTCCAGAAGAGTCCCCAAAACGCTGGGGGGAGTTAAGGCTGCTGCAGAAGCAGTGGTGAAAACTCACCTGATGCACCCCGAAAATGCTCCTCGGGCTGACAGGGGGCAAAGCTGCCTTTGCTCCCCTCAACAGTTTCCCTTTCAGTGAAAAAACTCTCTCCAAATCAACCCCTAAGGAGAGTGAAGAACTGAGAAGCCGAGGACTTTGTCGGTGTCCAGCAAAACCAGGCAAGGAAGTGATTTCTGGGAGAAGCCCAACCGTGTCCAACCTCCCATCAAAGGGAGATGCACCAACTTGCTGAAACCTCCCCAACCAGCCCTGCTGCTCTTGATTTCGTGGCACCACATCGTTATTCCAGGCAAGGCAAACCCTGTAAGACATTCAGACTCTGCTACAGTTCATATTTATTTTTCATGAGCACAGATCATAGAAGAAGAAAGAGTGGACTTGACTCGAGCAAAGATTCCGTACACCAAGAATCAAATTAAAGCTTCCAGCCCTCTGGAGCAATTTCTTCAGGGTCTCACCGCTGCCTCTGATGCCTAAACAGTAAATTCCGAGGTTGGAACACTGGGGGCTTGTGCAAAAGAAGAGTTTTCTCTGCAGAACCACAATTTTTTTCGTGTCTCACTGCAAGAAGAACGAGGCTGTAGGAAGTGTGGGTGAGGATTGTGAGGGCAGAGCGGGGGCTGGACATGTCCAGCTCAAGGAATGAGCAACTGTTCTCTGAAAACAAACACGGACCAGTGACCTCTGAAGGTTTCGCTTTAAAGGCAGGGACACTGCTGAGGGTCCCCTGCAATGTCTGGGGGTGGTTTGGCATTAAAAAAACCACCAACCCTGAGAAATCAAAGCATGATTTTGGGGAAGAGCAGGGGGGGAAATAATCAGTGGCCACAGATGTGGAGCTTTAAGGGAACACCAGCAGTGCCTGGGAGAAGCACAAGGTAAAGCAGTCGCTGGAAAATCTCTCTCTCCCAAGTTCCAGGAGAACCAGCAGCCAGTTTTCCAAGAATTGAGGCTGGAACGAGGTGGGGATGGGTCTCTTCTCCCAAGTACAAGGGACAGGACATGGGGAAAGGTCTTAAAGTTGCACCAGGGAGGTTTAAGTTGGATATTGGGAAAATTTCTTCCCTGAAGGAGCTGTCCAGTCCTGGTAGGGGTGGAGTGCCCATCCCTGGAGGGGTTTAAAAGCCCTGTGGATGTGGCACTTGGGGACATGGTCAGTGGTGGCCTTGGCGGTGCTGGGGGAACTGTTGGGATTATTGATCTTAAAGGTTTTTCCAACCTGAACAATTCCATGATTCCGTGAGCACCTACAGTTTTCTCCTCCCTTTCTTCACCTCCAAGCTCTTCATTTCCTTGGGAAAACAAACCTGGACTTGCCAGTCCTGAGGCCAGAGAGAAGAGTGTGTTCAAGTGGTGGGAAAGGGTGCAGGGGCTGCCCAGGGAGGTTTGCAGTGCCCACCCTGGAGGTGCCCAAGGCAGGAGTGGCCGTGGCACTCAGAGCTCTGGGCTGGGGGACAGGGTGGGCATCGGGCACGGGGTGGGCTCTGTGGGCTGGGGGGGCTTTGCCAGCCTTGGAGATCCTGGATAGCAGTGGAGTGGAAGGAGATGAGCTCCGAGGACCCTCCCGACCGAGTCTGTGGTTCTGTGAAGAGGCAGAAGCAGCCCCTGCCCTGGGCAGCACGTTCTGCTTGGTGAGAGGGGTGGGCTCGGGCACCTCTGGGCACTCAGTGCGATGCTCTGCCCTCCTCTTGCTGTCCTGCATCAGCCAAGGGCAGGGTTGGGATGGGATTCCTTTGCTCCCGTGGCCAATGGAAGAAGGAAAACTGCTCCTTTCCAGCTGCTCCCTCAGGTCCTGAGGCCACCAAAGGACACCCACCCCCCGGGCACCGGGGCACTGCCCCCACCCAGCGCCAAACAGGCTCGTGGAGAGCAAGAGCTGCCACCAGCCCGACATCATTCCAACCCCGAATTCCCAGCTGGTGGGCAAACTCCAGGCTGGGAGCCACTCAGATGCTGCTGCCATGAGCTCCACAAGCTACTTCCACATCAACTGCAGCCCAGGTGGCAGAAAGAGACCTTAAAAGAGATTTTAATTTCGAGGAACCGACAGAGAAAATTTCTTTATCTCCTCTTACTGGGGGCAAATCTCATCCCAAAGCCAAAAGCCAGTGGAAGACGTTGAGATACCCTCTCTGGTAACTCAGATAACAGCATTAGGGCCCAAGCAAAACAAAATGCCTCATTTTTTGGAGCCCAGACTCATTTGCTCCAGGTTATACATTAACCTGCTGCCTCTGGGAGGCAATAGCGTTGGCTGCGTGTGGGAGGCAGCAAATTAAATTGTGAAGCTGCTCAGCAAACAGTCTTCTTCCAAAGAACACAAAGAAATTAAAATAACATCAGTGATTAAAGTGGATGAGGTTTTTTTTTTCCCTGGCTTCTGTATTTTTCCAAGGAGGTATCAGTTACCACCTGAATAAAGGTCTCTTTGATGGCATTTTTCATTTTGGAAAGATCCTCTAAATAATTACATATTCCTACAATGGATGGTAATTTTATATAACATTTAACTTCCTGTAGAACAGTGGGGATACATTCTTTATCTTGCTTTTTATGTGTAAATTAAAGCAAGTGCAACCTCCTGTGCTCTGCCTCCCAGACTGCAGGTGGAAAGCAGAGCAGGGATGAGTTCCCCCCCCCAGCCCAGGGACCTCCAGGACACCACGGAACCCCCTGGATGAAGGAAGCCCCGGGATCAGGGTGGGAATTAATCCACTTCTGGCCCATTTTTTCCCTGGATTTGTTGAAAGCTACAGGACATCAGGCACCTGGTCACCACCTGCCTTCTGCTGCGTGCCCACTCCTTCCCCTTCCCCTCCCTTTGCTCCTCCTTGAAAGAAGATCCTTCCCGGCAGCAACAGGCAGGAATTTGGGAGAGTCTCAGCTGGTCTGGAGTGGGAAATTGGGATATTCCAGAGCTGCATGTGTTCCTGAGCTATCTGAGCTGTCCCTTATATAGGAAAGGGCTCCAATCCTCCTGGAATTACTCAGTTTGGATGAGAAGGAACCTCTGGAAGAGCCTCAGCCAAAGCAGGTCTGAGTAGACCAGCTTGCTCAAGGTCTTAGTCATTCTAAGCATCTCCAAGGATGGTGATCCCACCGATCCTCTGGTCCCTGTCCCAGGTTTGACATCCCCCCAGCCAAATCCTATTTTCCTTACAGCAAATCAGAATTCCCACATTCTAAGAAAGACAAATCCAGTTTTCCCACATTATTTTCCTTGCAGAAAGTCAGAATTCCATGTTCTAAGAAGGACAAATCCAGTTTTCTCACATCATTTTCCTTGCAGAAAATCAGAATTCCCACATTTTAACAAGGACAAGCCCAGCTTTCCCAGGCTCTGCTGATGCACCACGTCAACCTGAGGACAACATTAGCTCCTTCCAGAACTTTCTGCTGCTTTAAAAGCATTCTCATCATTCCCATCAGCTGTTGATGGACAAACAACAGACTTTTTAAATATTCACTGCATCACTGGGACTGATTTGAACTGGAACTGAAGCTTAAGGATAATTTATGCTGTCAAAACTCATGCATTTTTCATGGGCAAAATGTGCATCTGGACACACAGAGACTTTCCAAAACACCCCTGGCTTGGTGACCCCTCACTTTGGAGTTATTAAAATTCCATCCCCTCCCAAAACACCACGTGGAGATTGGGCTTGCAGAAAGAAATGGATCCTTCTAGTGCTGCCACCAGGTAATTCCAAGAAGGATCTATGAATAATGGATTTGCTATAAAGGCAAGAGGTTCTTGGCCCCTGGAAGGCATTAAATAATTAAATAAACCTTGAATTTCCCAGCTCAGCAGGAACCACAGCCCTGAGAGACCAACACTCTGTGGGAAGCCCCGGCTCCCCACCCCTGCAGCACCTGCCCTTTGCTCCACACCCTCCAGGGCAGGAATTTCCCCATGGAAAGGGTGGGCAGGCCCTGGCAGGGGCTGCCCAGGGAGGTTTGCAGTGCCCACCCTGGAGGTGCCCAAGGCAGGAGTGGCCGTGGCACTCAGAGCTCTGGGCTGGGGGACAGGGTGGGCATCGGGCACGGGGTGGGCTCTGGGGGCTGGGGGGGCTTTGCCAAGCTCAGGGACTCTGGGATAGTCTTTGTTCCCTCCTTTTGACACCCGATTATCAGGTTAGACCCTGAAGTGGCACCCTCTAGGGCAGGAAGGTGTCCTGGTGCCCGTGGTTTGGCCCCTGACCCGAGCCCACAGTGCCAGCTTTGGGCAAAAGGTGTTTGTGCATCGTTCACTCATCCTTGTAAAGGATCCCAGAGGGGCTTGGGAGGGAAAGGACCCCAAAGCCCACCCAGCCTCACCCCTGCCATGGGCAGG
>VXAU01000640.1:248701-268820 GCA_013399695.1 Formicarius rufipectus
TATATAAATTTATTTAAAATTTATTTAAAAATAAATAAATTAATTTAAATAATACATCTCTTTTAGTTCCAAACTATCCCCCCTTGTCCTATCACTCCACATCCCACATTTCCTTAGAGGAAAACTCCATTTTTACAACTGCATTGTATTTAAACCCCTCTGCATTTCAACCCCCTCTGAAAGGGGTGGGTGGGAGAGCAGGAAGTGTTTCACAGCAATAAACCCTCACTTTATGAAATTTATTCCCCGTAGTTGTTTTGTCTCAAGAGCCTGATTGTTCCCCGCCGCAAAGGAGGAGGTTTGCACATTCCTGGTGGATGCTGGCAGGGGAATCCCCAGGAAGGAATCATGCTCACTTTGCATGGAGATGAGCTCAAAAAGAAGAGAAAATAATTGCCTCCACTCTGGAAGCCTGAAACTGTTTTGTAGCTGACGGAACAATCCCATTCATTCTTAAATGCCACTTTCCCCACCTTAATGGACTTATTTCCCTTCCGACTGACAAGTTTTCTTTGTAAACTGTCTTCAATTAGCATGAAATGTAATTGAGAGGATGTTTAACATAGCGTCGAGGTACTTATTTATATCACACTCAATATTTATCATCTCTCGTGCTAATGAAGGGAACCAGACCACGAAGACACAGAGCAGAAAGCAAATGTTTTTGGGGGAGTGCAAACAGGAATAATGTTGTATTTGCTGGAAAGAATTGAGAGCTAAAGCCAGGGAAGGCTGCAGAGCAGGAAGGGGAGCAGCCCCTGTCAGCGAGGAGAGCTCTGCACTCTGTTACCTTCGGGTTTGGGAGGGGGGAGAGCAGAGAATCCCTCAGGTCTGCACTATGGAAAACAGATGAAACGGCCTCAAAGCCAAAACAACCTTTTAAGAGCATTTAGTTAAATACAGAAAGCAATTCCCAGGCAGCGTTTTCGGGGGCGAATTTCTGGGTTTCCAATTAAGAGGCCCTCATTTAATCAGAGGTGAGCAGCATTCCTTTGGAGGGATCCATCTGCCTGAAAGCCCTGGCAGAGATTAAAGTGGGGGCTTTGAGCCCAGCTTAGGGCTGAGAGCTGAGACAATTGCTGCTGTGTGGGCAGGGCTGGGGGCACTGCAGGGCACTGGCACGGGGGGTTCTGCCTGGGTTGTACCAGGGGGCTCTGCCTGGGCACCCTCAGCTCCCAGGGATGGGAACAGAATCCCCCCAGCAGGAGCCTGGAGTGACCAAGTGCCACCTTGCCGGGTGAGAGCCCACAGAAACCCCTCTTGGGCACCAAAACCAGATACCAGAGGAGAATTCTGCTGGAATCCAGGCTCCTGGAATGAGGCTCTGGCCACCAGGACACGTTCACAGCCACGACCCACAGTTGGGATTATTTGGTAGCCAAGCCCATCCCCGAATCTGCATGAAGATGGGTTTGGCAACAGAGTGGGTGGTGAGGGGCCAGGACAGTGTCCCCCAGGAGCGATGTCCCCTGAATCCTCATGCAATCCCAGTCCCCACGTCCCCTCCCACCAGCCCTGGAGGAGGAGGAGGAGGAAGAGGAGGAGGAGGAGGGATGGAGGAGGAGGAAGAGGAGGGATGGAGGCTGGGAGGAGGCAGAGCCAGAGCCCAGAATTAACTGCCAGCAGTCCCACCCACAGCTCATCCAGCTCGTCATGCAAAGCCCACCCCTTGAATTCACCCACCTCAAAATGATCCTTTTAACTTGCCCTCCCGTGACAGAGGCAAAAGAAATACTTCGATAACAATGGAGCTTGTGTGCATCCAAAGACCTGGATTAGACCCTGCTGGGATTTAGTTAATGTGGACAAGCCTTTGACAGCCAAGGCTCTATGAAGGATTTATCTCCTGGCAGAAAACAACCACTAGAAAACACATTTGGGTTGGAAAATGGAACAATTGTCGTGAACATATTTTTTAAAAAGGCAAATTAAACTAAAGATAACGCTTTTAATACACAAAAATAAAAGGGAAATGGAGCTAAAGATTATGACACGACTCCTCTGTGGCCACCAAAGGGCAGGATTTAATCACAGTTTCTCCTTGGCTCCAACACCCACGGCTGCACTTCCAGTAAGGCAACGCTGCCTGATGATATCCAGGATTTCCATGCACCAAAGGCTCAGGCTGAGGATTTATAACGGAACTTGCACTTAAAGGGCATTTTAAAACAGGAAGAAACTTTGGAACAGCATTTGGTGGTGAGCACAGGTGGGATGATGGTTGCCAGGCCATGGGGTTCATCTCTTCCCTCCACTTCTCAGCTGGGAAGGAGGATGTTCCCATCCTCATTAAGTAGAAGCACATTCCCTGTGTTTTCCACATGGAATGAGCCCTCTCTGCACTTCTGGCTCCCCTGGGCCTCGTTCTGCAGCACAAGCCAGGCTATTTCTCCTTTATTTTTGGTGGGGGTTTTTTGTTTGGTTTTCTTTTGGTTTGTTGGGTTGGGTTTTTTTGTTTTTGTTTGTTTGTGGGGTTTTTTTTTTTGTTTGGTTTGGTTTGGTTTTTTGGGTGTTTTTTTTGTTTGTTTTTGGTTTTCGGGTTTTGTTTGGGTTTTTGTTTTTTGTTTGGTTTGGTTTTTTGCAGGGGGGTGTGTTTGTTTGTTTTTTGGGGTTTTTTTTTGCATTTGCCCCTTCTCTGAGTTGTATATTTAGACTGCCACGAAATTCCAGTAATCCACATCTACATGGCACGTGGAATCTGTCAGGAAGGAAGATGTCAGAGATACATTTTTACCGTAAAAGCTTAAAATCTTCACTTCCCCCAAGAGGGCAGAAACGTGGCCCCGGATTTGGGAAGATGCACACACACAGCTGGGAGCAGAAATTCAGGCACAAATCATGGCAAGAACCATCCCAGCCCGTGTGAACTCCTGAAAGCAGCTGTTTGTAAAGAAGCTGGCACAGAAATAAATGCTGGGTCACTTGGAGGAGAGAAGGCTCCAGGGACACCTGGGAGCTCCTTCCGGTGCCTGAGGGGGCTCCAGGAGAGCTGGAGAGGGATTTGGGAGAAGGGATGGAGGGACAGGACACAGGGAATGGCTTCCCACTGCCAGAGGGCAGGGATGGGTGGGATGTTGGGAAGGAATTCCTGGCTGGGAGGGTGGGCAGGCCCTGGCACAGGGTGGGCAGAGAAGCTGTGGCTGCCCCTGGATCCCTGGGAGTGTCCAACAGCCAAGGCTCCACAGCATTCCCGAAATCCCACCTGCCACTGGAAGCAGGAACAGCTCAGTGACCCCTTTGTCCGTCCTTAACACAAACCCCACATTTCAGGAGCCTCACCCTCCTGCCCTCATTTGCACTGACAATCAAGGATACACCTCAGCTACTCTTCAGTATGAAAAATGCTGTGCAAAGGATGCAAGCCCTTTATTTTTTTCTTAGAAGAAGGCCACTTTAGAGACCTTCCTGTGATAAAAATAATGATAAAAAGAAAACAAATTATATCAAGACAAATTATTGATTATAGAAACCATTTTAATTAAAACTACAAAGTGATTTTAAACTCGACTAGAAACTTGCTCAAAGAAGCAAGACTTCTTTTCTTAAGCGAGAAAAACGAGGCCCTACATGTCCATGTTTCCATGGAGACAACCTCTGTCCTTTGCTGCTTCCCAATCTCTCCTGGTCGATCAATACTTTATGCTAATTGTTTCCATGGTAATTGCAACTATAATAATCCCCTTTTCCAGTGGAAAAGCAAGGTATAAAAGCAGCAATAAAACCAACTTGGGAAAGGGAGCAGAGACAGCAGAACGTGCTCCTCTGTCTTGATGAAAGCAATTTGAAAATTTGTGCTTAATTAACGCAGCTGGAGTTCAGCAGTTCAGGCAAGTCTGGTTGGGAAGCTCGGGGTGAGAGGCAAAGTCGGTCCCGGGCAACCAAGTTCAGCTTGAAAAGTCAACCAGAGCCCTCAGAGCTGAAATCCCAGGCTGTGAAGGAGCAGCCACAGGGTCTGGCTGCCCTTCAGCATCCCTTCCTCCCCGTGGCGCCTCACAGAGGGCAGAGGGACAAGAACAAGGTGGAGTCAGCCCAGAAGATCAGGGAGGAAAGAAAAGGCAAGAAGGAATCATTAGGGACGAAAGAAATCAAATCACACAACGGAGCAGAGAAAAGGGGATTTAGGGAAACATCAGGTTCAGTCCAAGTTTCTGTTCTCCCAAGTTCAGGAATCATCTTGCAACTGGGTCTGGTCACCCTGGAAATGCTCTTTTGAGAAGTGAAGCCTCCAAGGGTTTCAGATCTTCAGGTTTGAGATTTTGGTGGAGCTTTTGGACCACCACATTAAAACTGGCCAGTAGCCGTATGTGCAAGAATCATGGAAGATGAAGGGCTCCACAAGGACCATCCAGCCCTGCCCTCAGCCCTGCACAGCCCGATCCCCAAGAGTCACCCCCTGTGCCCCAGAGCAACGACAGCCCCCCAGCCCGTTATCTGAGCCGTTAACGCCCAAAATAATTAAGTGCTCATTAGCATTCGACTAAAATAAATGACCAAATGAAGCGAGAATGCAAACTTCACCCTGCACAGGGATCAGCATTTCAGCCCCAGCTGGTGGTGGGAAGCCCTTCAACACAGCCAAGTCAAGTTGGATCTCCAGGAGGATTCCTTCCTGGGTTTAAGTGAAGGCAAAGGAAGAGACTTCACTGCCACAGCTCTGTTTCCACACAGTTAAACCTCAAAGCAGCAGGGAAAAGGGAACCCCAGGTAAAACCAATGTCATCGATACAGAGACTGGCAATTAGCAGCCAGCTCAAAAGGAAATTACTTGGAATACTTATGGAAAATACTCCCCCTGAATTAGGGCCAATTTAGCAATTTGGGATGGCTTTCCGTGTGAAGCAAGGAGAGCAACAGTAGGGAACTGAATTCTGTTGATTGTGCTCTTGATTAGAGTGCATCAAACAGCCTGATCCAGGTGCTGCCCCCACGGCAGTGGGATGGGGGTGGCTCCCAACAAACCTGGGCCAGGAAAATGCAGCAGCTCCAGAACTCCAACTTGGCTGGATCTGGATTCTTCTCCACCTGTTTGAAACCCTCACATTTATTGCCTGCTTAGAATACCTGGAAAAGTGGAACGTGGCACTGCCAGAGCTGTGCACCCCAGAACTCCACACTGGCTTGGGTTGGGAGGGACCTCAAAGCTCATCCAGTCCCATCCCTGCCATGGGCAGGGACACCTCCCACCAGCCCAGGGGGCTCCAAGCCCCGTCCCACCTGCCCTTGGACACTTCCAGGGATCCAGGGCCAGCCACAGCTTCTCTGCCCACCCTGTGCCAGGGCTGCCCACCCTCCCAGCCAGGAATTCCCTCCCAATATCCCACCTATCTCTGCCCTCTGGCACTGGGAAGCAATTCCCTCTTGTCCTGGCACTCCATGTGCAGTTTTCCTGGAGCCCCTCGAGCACTGGGAAGGGTCTCTCTGGAACCTTCTATTCTCCAGCCCAGAGGTTTAAGCCCCACAGTAACTTGATCCCAGGCCAGGGATTATCTGGTGGCACCAGCAGAGCAGAGGGGGTGGTGACAGCAGCACCAGAGGGGCAGGAGGGACACAACACGGGTGTCCCCTCGGGACCACAGACTGTGACAGCTCCCAGGATGGTCTTCTCTGAGCAGAGCCCATCAGAGGAAAGGCAAGGGCAGACCTGTAGGAGCTTCAGGAGCCCCCAGTGCCACCAGCCCAGGTGTGACCTGGTGCACCAGGCAGGGCAGCAGCTGCTCCGCGTTTCACATCACTGGAGAACAACAGTGGAGGTCTTAAATCACCAGCTGATCCAGGAAAAACTGAAAAATCAAGGAAAACTCCCAGGGGGGAGCTGCGGGAGGACACAAAAGGCTCGTTCTGCTGTTCCAACAGGTCACCTGCTCCTCAGTGATGTCACCACGGAACCCCTGAGGACACGGAGCTGCCAAGAGCAATCCATCAGCTGGGGGAGCTGCTGGAAGGGCTGACCCTCCTGAACTCTGCCTGAGGCGTGCAGAACACCACATTCCCTGGAAGGAATGTCAGAAGGAACACCAGGAGCCACCCAGGTGACCAAAGTCGTGCCCAACTTCTGAGCCTTTCTCTGGAGGCAACGCACCAAAACCGGCACGGATTTGGGTTCCTCCGTTGCTCCTGTGGGGGAGAGAAGTCCTTCTGACCCAGCTGCAGCCTGCTTGTGGGGCTGAGGAGAAACATCTGAGTGGCTTGTCAGGTCAGAGCTTAGAAATAGAATCATAGAAATGCCATAAATTTATGTATTTTATATATATATATATATATACTCTTAAATAAAAATAGCTGCTTCTTAGATTCCAACTTCCCTGAGCTCTTGGGGAAGGAGCTTTTCATCACACAAGCCCCATGGCTGGCAATTGGGAACTTTTCCAGAAATACAGGAAGTTTGGAAAAATACTAAATACATAAATGAAAATATGTATTTCACGTTTATCACGGAGAGACAAAAATCTGTATTTCACAGAATGGTTTGGGTCAGAAGGGACATTCAGCTCATCCCACCCCACCCCTGCCATGGGCAGGGACACTTCCCACTCTCCCAGGCTGCTCCAAGCCCCATCCAACCTGGCCCTGGACACTTCCTAAGTACATTGGGAATAATTTATGCCAAAACCATTTAAACACTCTAGGAAATAGAATAAAACATTGAAATTTACTTCTTTCGGTGCCTGTGGGTCAGAAGGAATCCTTAAAAACACAGGTTTGAATGGTTCATATAAAAAGCACCACTGAGATACTGTGGCAACCCCACTGTGGTTATTTCCTATGCTTGGAATGGGTGGCACATGAATTCTTAAAATCTGAAATGAAACAAACTCTTCTGCATTATTCACATTTAATCACAAGCTTGGTTTGAAATCTTTGCAGAAAGCCAGAAAACTCTGCACGAAATCCAAGAAAGGGAAGCAAAAAACCTGGAAACTCTGAGCTGCAAAATATGATTTGTTTGAGGAGAATCAGGAGATTCAGGAAACGCACCTTTGCTGTGTGTGACCTGCTATCCAAAGGGGACTTTTTTAGGAAAGGTGGAAGCCAGGGAAAAACTCCAGCTAGGAGTGGGAACTGAATCTACCCCGTGGGGCTGTTCTGGACCAAACCCCCTCTCTGCACTTGTGCTTTATGCCACTTCCACGTGCCATAAAAACAGCTCAGGGGGATAATTTTCTACCCATGCTGGAAGCCCCCAGTTGTTCCATTCTTTCCCAAATTTATCCAATCGTGTAACACTTCAAAAGCCAGCCAAGAACTTGCCTGTTTTTTTATCTCAAGTTGTCTATTTGAGAGGGAAGGACTCCTGGAAAGCTCCACTGATGGGAGGATCTACCACACAAAGCACAGCCTGGGTTACAAGAACACCTCCTTGCTCAGGGCCAATTAGGGAGATGTTCCCAGTGCCTTTTTCCTGGGAACCAGAAGGCTTGAAGCCTCACTTTGACAGCTCAAAAGTATCAAAAAGAAATCAATCACAGTCTGAAGTACATATGTTTGCCTTCTTAAAGTTCTCATTATTAAGGTGCCTTTCTCTTCCTCCTCCTCAGGCAGCAGATGGGAGCAGCACAAATCACACTTCAGTGTCTCCTGGGGAAGGGATTTGAGGGAATGTGGCTCGTTTTTAAAGCTGGAGGCACCAGAAACACGAGGAGAAATGGCTCAATAGATGCCCCCACTGACAGCCATGCAGGAGTGGCATCTGGGAGCTGGTGACACACAGGTGTACACACACATGGGACAGGAGTAAAAGCCAGGCTGGGAATCCTGTGGGAATTTCCTGTGGGAAATGCTCAGCACAATGACAGTGCCCCACGTGGAGCAGCAGCAACACCACTGCCTTGGCTGAAGGGGGATGAGCAGGGGGGAATGCTCAGCATCCTAAAATATCTGTTGTGTTTTAGTCAGAAGTTTGTCCAGGCTGAAGACCAAGACTGCAAACATTCCAAACTGACAGAAAACAAGAGAAACTTCCAGCCCAAGATGTTTATCCAAAAGCCAAAGCTGAAGAACTGCTGTCTTTATGAAATATTGCACCAATGCAGACACGGCCACACAAACTGGCAGCTCAGAAACCTCTGCAGGTTGGGACTTGCTTCCCATGCTGAGGACCAAGAGGTCCAGGAGAAGGACTTGGGATAAGGGATGGAGAGACAGGACAAGGGGGAATGGTTTGAAACTAAAAGAGGGGAGATGTAGATGGAATATTGAGAAGGAATTCCTGGCTGGGAGGGTGGGCAGGCCCTGGCACAGGGTGGGCAGAGAAGCTGTGGCTGCCCCTGGATCCCTGGGAGTGTCCAAGGCCAGGCTGGACAGGGCTTGGAGCAACCTGGGCTGGTGGAAGGCGCCCTTGTCCATGGCAGGGGGTAGGACTGGGTGAGCTGTGGGGTCCCTTCCACCCCAAACCACCCCATGACTGGATGATTCCATGTTCAAGCTACCCCGAGGATGCTCCTCACACCAACAGCCTCCTCCAGGCTGCCACGGGACTGGCAGCAGTTGCTTTGGACAAGGATCCACAACCCAAATGCCAGGGTACACCAGGAAACCCTTGGAAGGGAACCACCGCAGCAGCAGCAGCCACTCCTTTCTCTCTGAAGCTGCTGGGCTCATCCCTCCCATCTCCTCTTCCTGCTCCCTCCCTGTGGTTCCCTCCAAGCAGCACCTTCGGGGCTTCGCAGAGTGTGAGGCAGTTGATGGAAATTCAGCAAAGATTTCCAGTGAAGATAAACCATGAAGAGAGGAAACTCTGAGCCCAAGGCATCGATGGCTTTGGGCTGTCCTGGCTGTGCTGTCACTGCTTTTTTCCTCGGGTTGAAATACCTTTTTCCAAACAAAATTTTGACTCCTTTGACGTCGCCTGCTCTGCGTGGAACGTGCCGACTCCAGGCTTCGTTGTGGGTGTTGCCAGGAGTGAAAAGTCCTGCCAGATCTCCTTCCTCCAGCCTTATTGAATGTTTTAATATTAAGGATGACTAAGCTGAAGATGAAGATGAGTCAGAACCCATCACTCCAGGAAGACACAGCGAGAGGGACTTTGAAGTGCTGGAGATGATAGGGAAACCCTGAAGTATGCAGGGAAAAACTACCCAAATGCTCCTCTCATCTGGGAAAATCCCAACAGCAGCAGCCTCGTGGAATGTGGTATGGAATATAACTGCTTTATGGTTAATTGGGTTTTCCCAACAAACATTCACTGGGGAAAAAAAATGCACTTTTTGCTTAAAAGAGAACAGGAAGATCATTGCCCAACTCTGAATGCAGGGATGTCCCTGAATAGGGAAGTGTTATCCAGTTCCTACACTGGAAAAGGCACAGGAATTAAAAGAAATCTTCTTTTCTCTTATATTTCTCCTGAATTTATTCCCTGAAGAAGATTTTTCTTCAGCTTCTCTGAGATGTAAAAAAGAGGCTGAAAATGACTCAAAACTTGTAGCTCGTTTTTCTCTCACTTCAGAGAAGAGACAAAAATGCTTAACGTCGAGTTTATTACCTGACAAGTAATTTTAAGCAGGAAAGAGCTCTATGGACAAGATTTACCTACAAACACGAATAACTCAGAGTCATTTTGAAAAGGTCAAATGTCCAAAATGACAATTAATCTTCCCCTTCGTTGATTTTGTTAATTATCACCAAACTTCTCATTTTCACGGGAGAAAACTGTTAATTATCAGTAAATTTTCAATGTTCGTGGGGGGGACAAAAGCTCAGTTCCTTACAAGTGTGTCTCAGATCCTGCAAATCCCCAGGGCCGCCTGGAAGCACGACTGGGATTCCCTTGGGATGGTTTATCTGCCTTGTTGCTTCCACCTCCTGCCAAGCAACTCAGCTGCGACCTAAGAAGGATTTCCTTTTCTGGCATTACAACTGTGATGATTCCTGTAGAATCCCGCGTTGTTTTTTAACTCCAGGGGGAATTCAAACAGCAGTGACAGGTGTCGGTGCGCACCAGAAAGCCCCAACCCCCTCAGCTGTAGGGTTTTGGTGCAGCAACGCCCTCGGGCGCGATCCCGCATCCGGTTAGACTCTCCCAGCTGGAAAACGCCACAACGACGGAGTGGATGTGGCCAGGAAGGGGAAGAGGGATGTGACTTCAGCCCTGCCCGGGCGAGGGAGACGTCCCACTTTGCCAGGAGCAGAGGGATTCACATGGATAACTGCGAGAGGACCGTCCCGTCGGATGCCCTTGGCAGGTGTCGGACACAACCGCGGCACAAGGACGCACCGACAGGAGCCCGGTCGGGCTGTGCTGCCCGAGCCTCTGACCCCCTGCCCCGCTCTGTCTCCCTCCTTCCAGCCCCTTTGTCCTTCCCCTGCCACGACTTCACCCCTTTCTTTCACCTTCAAGCTGTTTTTTCCACCTTCCCCGGTGTTTTTATTGGCGGGGTCGCTGGTGGTTCAACCCCGCCCCAGAAATGACTCCCCCGGCGCTTGCCCAGCAGAACAGGGCCAGGTTCTTGGTGCTGAGCCAGAAATAGGATTTCCAAGCAGTGTCTGGGGGTAAATAAGTGGTATTTGGACTGGCATCAAGGCTGGCTCCTTTCTCTGGGTGCAGGAATAGTGTGTCCATGCCTGGCTTTGGTGGAGGAACAGGAGCTGTCCCAGCCTGCCCGTGGGCAGTGTGGAGTTCCCAGTGTGGGACGTGCTGTGCCAGGGGCAAACAGGGCTGGTGTGTGGGCATCCCTGTGGGCAGAGGGGGGGGTTAGATCATCTAATCCCTTGTTAACCCACCCTGATAGTCAGGAACTTCCAAACTGGCTCTTCCTCTCTTGTTCACCCCTCACAAGAAGCCAACAGGGCTCTGACATGGTCCGAGTTGGTTTAAAACTCAATTTAAGCTTTGCTTGCCTTGCTCAGAGGAAGCTTTTGCTGCAGTGAAACCCAGCCCAGTGCCCAGACAAGAACAAGGCTGTTGAACCAGCAGAGTCGCCCCTCAAGGCAAAGCCGAGGTGAAGAATCCCCCCCCAATCCCATCCCGACTGGAAGCGGCGGCAGCGCAGGAACCCAAGCCCGACCCCGGCTGACACCCGGGGGTGACACCCGGGGATGCTCCAGCCTGCGCTGCGGGATGCCTGCGGCTCCCTTCCACCTCTGTCATCCCGTGATTTTGGGGGCCTGCTCGTCCCATCCCCAAAGCCTCAAGGCTTCCCTGCTCTTGCGGTTCTCTTTGCGATGCCCTCCTGAATTGCCGACGCGCTTCCCGAGGCGCGGCGAGCGGAGCATCCCTGGGGCTGCGGAGCGCGGATACGGCCCCGCTCCGCCCAGGAGCCCGGCGCGGGCGAGCGGAGCCGCCCCAGCTTTGTTCCACACCGCGTTCCCACCGCTGTTTTCCCCGGGATGACGTCCTTAGTGTCATGGTTACAACAATGCCGCAGGAAAAGCATCGCTCTCCCTTCTCCCCGCGGACGAGCAGCTGAGCCACCGTCAGCTCCCTGCCCCCCTCCGAGGCGCCCCGCTTCCCAAAGGATGAATCCCGCAGCCAGGTGGGTTGGAAAGGAACTATGAGAAGGTCTGGAGCTGCTTTTTTAACATCCTGGGAAGAGGTGAAGGTGAATTTGCCCCCAGTACCCCACAGAGCAGCAGTTTACAGGGTGTACCCAACGCAACCCTCATCTCCTCAATAAATCAGCCTCCCCTCCAAATCTTTGAGCTCCTCAAACGATAAACCCCACAGCCAGGTGGGTTGGGAGATACAAGAAGGTCTGGAGCTGCTTTTTGAATGTTTTGGGAGGAGATGAAGGTGGATTTGCAGCCAGCACTCCATAGAGCAGCAGTTTACAGGGTGTACCCAACGCAACCCTCATCTCCTCAATAAATCAGCCTCCCCTCCAAATCTTTGAGCTCCTCAAACGATAAACCCCACAGCCAGGTGGGTTGGGAGATACAAGAAGGTCTGGAGCTGCTTTTTGAAGGTTTTGGGAAGAGCTGAAGGTGAGTTTGCCCCCAGCCCTCCACAAAGCAGCAGTTTACAGGACATACCCAACACAACCCTCATCTCAATAAATCAGCCTCCCCTCCAAATCTCCCAACTTCCAAGGGATGAATCCCACAGCCAGGTGGGTTGGAACAGAGCTGAGAGAAGGTCTGGAGCTGCTTGAACATCCTGGGAAGAGCTGAAGGTGGATTTGCCCCCAGCACTCTGTGCAGCAGCAGTTAACAGGATGTACTGAACACAACCCTCATCTCCTCATTATATTTTAATGGTCTTCGATTATTAAAAAAAGTTACTCAGCACTTGTGAAGGCTCCTGAGCCAGCTCTGAGCTGTGCTTATTATCCTGCCATTTGTCAGAGCCCCTGTTTCCTGCAACCCAGAGCAACATTCCCAGCAGTATCCCCTCCTGGAGGGACACTCAGTATTCCCTGGTTGCTCCAGGAGAGGCCTTTGAACCCTTGTCCTCCAGAGGTGCAGTTCCAGCCTGCTCTCCATCCTGCTTCCTGCCATTTACAAACACAAAGCAACTCATTTTTCATCTCACCAAAACATGACCAAGCTAAATAACCAAACAGCAGATCTGGAGTGCAGAGAAGAGAATCCTTTCCAGGAAGAAATCTCCACAGCTGGGCTTCACAGTGGGTTTTTCCCCCACAATATTTTTGTATCTCGAGCCTTGTATGCAAGTTTAAGTCTTGATTTGAATTTCAAAAGACACCTCCTTTTCTATTACCTGTTGGTCCTTCCTGAGAAGAAGATTTCTCTTGTCAATCTTTGCCTTATTATGTAATTTTCTCATTTTTAAGATCACTGAATGCTCCTGTAATTCCACTATTATCTGTTTTCAAATCAGCCTTGAAGGAGAGGTTGCTTTGGGGTGTGTTGTTTTTTTTTGGGGGGGTTATTTTCGAGTTAATGACTCCCACCTGTGTCTTTCATGGGAGAAGGCAATAATTAAACTGCAGAATTTCAAACATTTTCTTGACACAGCCATTGCTTTCCCATTAGCAGGCTCCCATTTCCCCCTCCACCACTGTTTTCAAAGTGACAGGCAAGTGACAGCCACTTAATGTCAGCACAGAGAAGTGGCAACGATGGCAAATGACTCTTGGCTGAACCTCCTTCAGCAAGTCTGGCCACCCCCTCTGCCACAGCACCCCCAGAGCTCAAACCCCTTCAAAAAACCCTGAAAAAGCCAAACCCAGCACTGTTTTCATCAGGGTTTTGCCCTTTCCCCCCTCAATTCGTTTTTCAATCCCTCAGCCTCTGCAGTCAAAGATGCTCATTCTTTGGCATAATCACTCAAATGAAAGGAAAAACCCTCAATTCCTGGTAAAATCTGCTCCAACTCTGAAGTTTCAGGCAGCCAATAGAGCTTGGAAGACTTGAAACATGCCATGAGCTCCTGTGAATCCTGGGCATGGGCAGTGTGGAGGGTGCAGGGTGACATCTGGGCACAGCTGGAGGCCTTTGCTCCCACCTCCAGAGATGACTGCTGAGACACCCAGCTATTTATGGCCACAATTGATGCACCCGCCTCGAAAGTTTCCCAAGACCTTTTAATAACTTTGCCTTCCTCGGTGATTTCTCCCTCAGTAAATCTGTGCCTGCAGCGAGGAAGGCAAGACTGTCCAAGATAAAAGCAGGAGAAGTCGGATTCCTTGAAGACAAAACACCCCAACACAGCCACAGCCTCCACATCCCACTCTAAACCTGAGCAGTTCCTACAAAAACCTGCTCAGAGATTCCAGCAGAGCCACAGAATCCTTTAGGCTGGAAGAGACCTCTAAGGCCAAGCCCAACCATGAGATCCCATGCAAGGAAAACCCCTGCCAGACATGAATGTTGTTGGGTTTAAGTCTTGCCACGAGGTCCAGCCTCCTGATTCCTGATGATTTCCAGAGCAGTAACTCCTGCAGCTTCCAGTGCTGGAGTAACTTCTGGCATTTCACAAAGCCACCTGAGAGGCTGAGAGTGCAAACACACCGAACTGCAGGACAGGATGGAAATTTCCACCCACAGAAATACTTAGAAAGAAAAGAATTGTTTTACTGGTAGGCATTTCTTTGCCTTTAGTCGGCTCTGCTGATGCTGTTCCCCAACCAGAAGGGTGTTTCCTCTGCAAGAGCCTCCTTGGGACAACTCAACTGAAACCCAGCATTTCTTTGTTCCTCCTTTTCCAGCTTCCCAGGACCTGGGTGCTGGCACCTCATTAGTGTGTGTGACACTGAGCCCAGAAAAGAGAGAACATTCAATTTAAATGGCAAAAAGGCTCAAAATGTACGTCCTTGATGGCCCAAACCCCCTCCTGTGTGACTCTGGGTGCTTTCCCTGAGCCTGTGGTAAGAACTGTTGCCTAATGAAGAAGGGGACACTCTGAAATTGCTCCTTACAGAGAATGGAAGAAGTCATAATTCCATCTCCAGAACAAATGGCCACCCTGAATTAGTTCTCATTGTTGCTCACCCAGGGAAATCTGGAATCATTTCCCTTTGTCCTTGACTGGCTTGCACCAACCTTTGCTGCAGATGCAGACAGCAGGGTCCTGCTGCTCTGGGAATGGTGCCTTTGGTCAACAACGAGGATCTGCAGCCCCAGCAGGGACCAGATGAAGGCAGAGCTCCTCAGGAAGGATTCCCATCACTGGGACAGCACACGGAGCACTCAGGGACCCTCTGGAGCAAAGCAAAACTCCCAGGAACAGGAGAACTCCCTGCATTTATGAGTTCATGAGGTCATAGAACCATGAACATCCCACACTGGTTTGGGTTGGGTTGGGTTGGGTTGGGTTGGGTTGGGAGGGACCCCAAAGCCCATCTCATCCCACCCCTTCCACCAGCCCAGGTTGCTCCAAGCCCCATCTAACCTGGCCTTGGACACTCCCAGGCATCCAGGGGCAGCCACAGCTTCTCTGCCCAACCTGTGCCAGTCCCTGCCCACCCTCCCAGCCAAGAATTCCTTCCCAATATCCCATCTACTCATGCCCTCCTTGCCCTGTCCCTCCAAGCCCTTGTCCTGTGGCTGCCCCATCCCTGGGAGTGTCCCAGCCCAGGTTGGACAGGGCTTGGAGCCCCCTGGGCTGGTGGGAGGTGTCCCTGCCCAGGGAAATGGGATGGGCTTTGAGGTTCCTTCCATCCCAAAGCATTCCATGATTCTGTGATGGCACAAC
Source organism: Formicarius rufipectus (assembly GCA_013399695.1). Taxonomy (NCBI): domain Eukaryota; kingdom Metazoa; phylum Chordata; class Aves; order Passeriformes; family Formicariidae; genus Formicarius; species Formicarius rufipectus. The sequence continues at coordinate 263,790 of VXAU01000640.1, forward strand.
TGAAACCACATGGTGACCCTGTGAAATGACATCCTCACAACTCTCCATCAGAGAAAGGACATTGAGAGGCTTCTAAGAAGAGGTGCTGACAGCTGAAAGAAATAATCTTTGTTTCAGTCCTTGGAAATGTTTGGTACTTGCATAACATAATTAAGAGAAATTGTATATTTTTTTTCCTTTTTTTTTTTAAAATGAAAATTACATGACTTCATCTCACTGACCAAACTCACAGGTGAAGGGACATCCAGGGTGTCCCCTGAAGTGAAGCAGCTGTGAACCAAAGAGTGAGGGACACAAAGCAATGTCCTGCTAAATGAAAACCAAAGTGATCCAGAAACACCCCGCCGGGGCTGGTCCCTAAGTGGGGACATCAGCCGGGCTGCCAATTGCCACTCAAATGCTTCACAAACCAAATCAAAGCTTATTAAGGGTGCAATTGAAATCCTGGGTAGGTAGATCCAATTCTGGCCAGAACAGCTGGAATCAGAGCGAGGGATTATCCACCAAATTCTAATTAACCTCGTAGACAGGGTTCCTGGCTACCATAAAGGGCTGCTTTTATTTTATTGTGTAAGACAAGAAGAGACCAAAGAATTAGATTAACAATAGAAAGATTTATACTGCAGCAAGAAAGAGCCACGAAATTAAATCCTGCCCATGAATATCCTGGGGGGTTTTGGCATCAGCCAACTGGAGATGCAGACAGAGTTTGGGGATACAGACAATAACTGAAATCATTTCCCAGCAGTGAATCCAGGTGAAAACTCCTGTGGGAGAGCTGCACCATGGGCAAGTTCCTCAATTCAATCAAAAAATGTAATTAAATAATAACTACCTGGATTTCACAGACCATCATTTAAATAATTTTAATAAAGCAACATCATTCTCACTCAAGTCCCAGACCAGACACAATAGATTTTTAAAAGATTTCATTCTTCTTACATAAAAATCACGGGTATAATTATTCAGGGGGACAAGACTGTCAGGAAGATTTCCTCACTGGGGACTGTCCCCACCCCGTGGAGAGGTGGCAGCTCCACCACCAGCCAGAAGTCCTGGCTGTGCTGTCCCCCTTGCTGCAGGTCCTGCTCATCAGTTCTTGCCCTATTGCAGCAGACGTGGAAAGAAGTTTCCTCTTCCTGGAATCTTTAGAGAACTTCAAGAAAGCAACTGCCTCGAGAGGACACAACACCAATGTTAAGTGTTCCCTGAGGGCAGTGTCTGCTGTTTCTGCCCCTTCTGGTTCTGATGAACATCTTACTTTGCTTCTTTCTGTCTACCCCATTTTTTCCCAGCAAAATTCCACAATGTCTCCTGAAGTCAAGCTGGGAGAGCGGGACTGGTCTGACCTGAGACGGTTTCTCAGCGTTGCACTTGCCTTGGTGGACATAGAAGTCATGAGGAAAAGCGATGCTCAGCCAAGCAAAGAGAGATATGCATTGCAAAAGGAAGGAAATTGTTATTTTAAGGGATTACAAAGCACAAACCAACTCATTTCCAGCGCTGGAGGGGAAAGTATCCATCCACTCTGCTGGCCTCAAATCAGCTTTTCAACATGAAAGCAGCTTCTCAGCACAAGCACAGGGCAGTGCTCCTCAAGTGTGCTGTGACACGCAGCTCATCACCAGGAAACTGGCTCAAACCACTCCAAAATTAATGCAACAATTACAGTGGGAAGGTGCCCCCAGATCAATGAGCTCCACTTTGCGTCCTGGCTCTTTGCTCAAGTAAACAAAGTGAAAACATGAGCACAGTCTCCTGTGTTTGCTCCTGAAATGCCTCCAGAGAAGCCCCCGTGAATCATCCGAGCACTCACGCTCCTCAGGGGGAGAAACCACCCAGGAACACAGTGAAATCCTCAAATCAGTTCCCTCCTGGGGCTCTCAGCTCCCCAGTGCTCCCCAGTGCTCCCAGGAGGGTGATGGAGGGTCACTGGGACTCCCACTCAGCTTCACCTCACAGGTGTCTGCGAACGGCCCCAAAATCCCCAGGTGACCATGGAAAACAGCAACGGGATGGTCACCCCTGCAAGGAGGGGGAATCCTCCCTGCTGGGTCTCACTCAGCAGCCACGACCAGGCAGAAGTCTCCAACATCCACTCCCTCTCTTTTCTCACCGTGCACAGTGAATTAATCGATCCCAGAGCCTGGTGGAAATTGCTAATTGTGGCTGGGTCAAGGAGAGCTTCCACCAAACTTCTTTGTCCACGGTTCTGACTCCAGGTCAGCACCTGATGCCCATAAATCCTGACCAGAACATTCACCAAGCCAAGTCACACACACACACACAAACCACTTGCCCCTTCAGCATGTGTTCATTCTGTTAGTGAAACCCCACTGAAATTCAGAGAAGAGTTTGTGGGAGGACTGGGAGGCTCAGGAACAAAAACCACAGAGATGAAATCCCTGGGGGAAGCTGCAGGTTCCTCTCGAGCTGTGCTGAGTTCAAAGCTCCCCCACAGGCCTGAGCAGCAGCTTGGCCAACTTATGCTGGAAGCAGGACTTGGAATTGGGATTTGTGGTGCAACCTTCTGCTTTCCAGCCTGGTTGTTGTGGCAGCTCAACTGCCCCAAATCTCACAACAACTGCAGTTTGGGACTGGCCGAAGTTCCATTTCCATTTCCACGAGAAAACTGAAACTGGAGCTCCATCAGGACACTCCGAGGATGTTTTCAGCTGCTGAAAGTCAATGCATTAACTGAGGGTCTCCTTCCAGCGAAAGCAAATTGTTTTCCAAAACCCTTAAGACCCAACTCCCCAAAATCTGCCACCCTGTGGGTTTCACCCTGCTGCTTTTCACTCGCAGGCAGTTTGAGGGTGGAGAAACAAAGTACTCACAGCACGATCCACAGGGCACCATGTAGCTTATTAAGGACCAAACCTCATGAAAAATCAAAAACTGGGGTACCTCCTGGCTTGGGTTCCCTACTTTTCAATCCCACCACGGTGTCCTGTGCTACTGCAAAAAGAATGCAAGGGCCTCAAACAAACCCCGCCAGCAAAACCCGGACGAGTTCAGCTCATAAATCAATAAATAAAGTAAATTTAATCTCATCCCACAGATCTAATTTGCACTTGGGGATAATCTCTCGGTGACTCAAACGAAACCTTCAGTGCAGTGAAGGGGACGGATGAGGAAATGGTTTCCTGCTCTCCACACCAGACCTTCCTGAGCCTCCTGCCCACACGCTGGGGGTTAAACCTGCCCGGCAAACAGACGTGGTGCTGCTGCTGCATCCTGGAGGGCACAGGCTTCAATCCTGCCAGGGCACCCCCAGACACAGCTGGGGCAGGGCTGCAGGGGGGCAGGAGGGATGGGAGGGCTGGGCAAGGAGGGATGGGCAGGGATGGGCAGGGAGAGTTACAGGGTGGGCAAGGAGGGATGGGCAGGGATGGGCAGGGAGAGTTACAGGGTGGGCAAGGAGGGATGGGCAGGGATGGGCAGGGAGGGATGGGCAGGGATGGGCAGGGAGAGTTACAGGGTGGGCAAGGAGGGATGGGCAGGGATGGGCAGGGAGGGATGGGCAGGGATGGGCAGGGAGAGTTACAGGGTGGGCAAGGAGGGATGGGCAGGGATGGGCAGGGAGGGATGGGCAGGGATGGGCAGGGAGAGTTACAGGGTGGGCAAGGAGGGATGGGCAGGGATGGGCAGGGAGGGATGGGCAGGGATGGGCAGGGAGAGTTACAGGGTGGGCAAGGAGGGATGGGCAGGGATGGGCAGGGAGGGATGGGCAGGGATGGGCAGGGAGAGTTACAGGGTGGGCAAGGAGGGATGGGCAGGGATGGGCAGGGAGGGATGGGCAGGGATGGGCAGGGAGAGTTACAGGGTGGGCAAGGAGGGATGGGCAGGGATGGGCAGGGAGGGATGGNAGCAGGGTGGGCAGGGATGGTTGGGCAGGTGTGGTAGTTTATCCCTGGCTGCACCACAGCAGGGATGGTTGAAAGCCGGGCAGGGAGGGCTGCAGGGTGGGCAGGGTGAGCTGCAGCGACATGCCCTGTGGAACATCCCCGCCCCTCCGAGGAGGGCTGAGCGGGCAGCAGTGCCCTGTCCTGGCGGGGGCAGCAGGTGGCAGCTGGCACAGCACACCCTCATGTCCCGCTCAGAGCCTGGAAACCCGGGGGCACCGGGGCTCCTGCCCTCCTGGCACCTCCAAGGCCAGCTCCGAGCCTCCAGCAGGGCAGGGATGGCTCTGCAGGGCACACACCACCCACTGCCCCATTGGCCACCTCCCGGTTTGTGGGATGCTCTGCCTGCTTCGGTCCCGGGCACATCTGCTGGCACCAGAGGGGGAGGAATTCCTCCTCTGCATCGAGGAAGAACCCACGGGCCCAAAGTTTGGAACCAGGGAAATCCTCCTCCTGATTCCTGGTGTTTGAGGGTCTGCTCAGCCTGGGGGAGGCTGAGGGGGCACCTCAGAGCAGGGAGGGGCAGAGGAGGGGCAGGCACTGAGCTCTGCTCGGGGGGACCAGGGACAGCAGCAGGGGATGGCAGGAGCTGTGCCAGGGCAGGGGGATCTCAGGGATGGCAGGAGCTGTGCCAGGGCAGGGGGATCTCAGGGATGGCAGGAGCTGTGCCAGGGCAGGGGGATCTCAGGGATGGCAGGAGCTGTGCCAGGGCAGGGGGATCTCAGGGATGGCAGGAGCTGTGCCAGGGCAGGGGGATCTCAGGGATGGCAGGAGCTGTGCCAGGGCAGGGGGATCTCAGGGATGGCAGGAGCTGTGCCAGGGCAGGGGGATCTCAGGGATGGCAGGAGCTGTGCCAGGGCAGGGGGATCTCAGGGATGGCAGGAGCTGTGCCAGGGCAGGGGGATCTCAGGGATGGCAGGAGCTGTGCCAGGGCAGGGGGATCTCAGGGATGGCAGGAGCTGTGCCAGGGCAGGGGGATCTCAGGGATGGCAGGAGCTGTGCCAGGGCAGGGGGATCTCAGGGATGGCAGGAGCTGTGCCAGGGCAGGGGGATCTCAGGGATGGCAGGAGCTGTGCCAGGNTGCTGATGCCAGGCTGCTTCCTCAGACAGACAGACAGACACACAG
>VXAU01000641.1:0-11475 GCA_013399695.1 Formicarius rufipectus
TCTCTAAACTTAGACACAAGTTTTTGCAGAAAAAAGTGTAAAAAATCTACCACTATTTAGTTCCTGGTTGAGATGATTGTTTTGACTTCTTTACAGAATTATTCTTGTGCAACCATATGTACCTTTGTAACACAAAGAGACCCTGACAGACAAAAATCATTTGTGCTTTTACAAGCATTGGGAAAATGCAAAACTAGGGAAGACTCCAGACTGAGAACCACCAAAACTGGTGTCTCTTGGTTATTTTCAGAGGCAACAGAAGGTTGAGCCTCCACTAGAATGAAGAAGAAGATGCAGCAGCAGCTGTACTGCCTGTCTGGAAAACAACAGGTCTTATGTAAGCAACTCTGAAAGCTCATCGGTGAATATAAACACATATCAGAGACCCAGAGTGGAAACACCCCCACCACTGCTTCACACGTGCAGTGTGAAGGTAACAGTTCTTCACCTATTGCAATCCCTGCTCCAAGAGTCTCTAAGAGAGAATTCTCTTGCAGAACAGAAATTCCCAGCTGCACAGAAAGAAACAACTTATTTCATTCTGAAAAAACATCATAAAGCTGCCAAAAAATATGAGATGAAAAAATCTGTCAATCTGCCCAGTCTCTAGTTCACAGTTCCAATGGAGTTTCCTTGTTAGGGCTGAATGAAAAAGTCCAAGCTCTTTCAGATACAAACTGTCTTACAACTCCCCATCTGTGAAGTATTTAGAGCTCGTCCAAGTTCCACACTCAGATTCCAGCCTATTTAACTTCCATGTTTTCATTCGGTTGCAGTGTGTGCATCCTCACACTCTCTGGAATATTTATCTAAGTTAGTAGCTGAAAGCCACAGATACATCTNCATTGAAAATGTAAGTTTCAACTGCTTATAGGCATGAGCCCCTGGGCAAAAAATATTCATCCATACTCCTATCACTGTCCTTCATTGTTCATACAATCTCAAGTGTGCTGAATTGTCAAGCAAGGCTAGCAAGCAGACAGCATATAAAGAAGGGCTTACCTCCAGAAGTGATAAAAAAGCAGAGGAACATTTAACCCCAGCGTGAGCCACTCTTGAGCACATAAAAACATTATGCAGAAAAGACTATGGATAGAGTACTCCGGCAAGACCAGCTAAAAAGAAAGGAAGAGAAATAACAGATGTCAGCAAAATGCATGTTTGATTTTAGTCACCTAAGTAGTTTCTCAGAAAACAAGTCAGCTCTGCAAGTCTTGCAAGTCTCCTGTGTGTCTGTCCCTGGACATACCTCGGTTGCCAGACGGCCTGGCTATGAGCAATGAGCACAAGACTCAGTGCCAGGTTTGTCCAAGTTCTAAGCATGTCTGTACTCCAAGCCTCACTGAGAGGCAATGGACAAATCACCCACTGTCTTATCTGGTGTGCCAGATTTATATCTACAAAGCATACTTTATATTAATGCCTCCCTCACAGAAGCATTGTGAGACCAAACGAATGTCAGTAAGAGTTTTTAAAGAACTAAGTTTTATTACTGATGCATTCAGAAAGGAAATAATAAAGCTATTTCTGAAGCTTCACTTTTGTATTGGAGGAGCGTCCCTGGAAAAATAAAAAAACCCCTGCTTCTACCATCTTGATATGTTATATACATCCTAAAGGGATCAAATCCATTACTATGTCAGTCTTGCAAGCTAAAACCCACTAAGACAGGAAACTCACTTCTTTAGAAAATCCATTGCTCCCTACACTACTTGTTTCAGAACCATGATGACTCCTTCTGTTAAAAGAGAAAGTGAGTGGGTAGCTGGCAGAAGCAGAAATTTATGTGATGTTGATTCAGAGTAGTTATTTCAAAAGGCATTTTGCTTTTTTCACTGCTTTCCCATTTCTTATCTGTCTTTATTCTCTTGTTTTGTTCCCATGTCTTCTCTCAGCAATCACTGTTTCTTTTCTTTGAGTCATAGAAGAGATTAATTTTCAGCAGCACGTACTTCTTAAAGCAAGACAAACCCATACACAGCTCATCTGCATCCATTGCTGATCTTGGCAATACGTCAACTGAAGTTAAATCACAAAAGGCATTTGAGGGCTTCTTTTGATGTAAATTCATTTTCATCTGTCAAATAATTAAAGCAAGGTCTATCTTTTAAAAACAATATAAAACCTACTATACAGTGCTGCAAGGAATTCCTTCGTCATGGTTCTAGGAGTCTTTCCACCCCACATGAAACCTCTTGTTCTGATTCACTGAACTTCAGTACCTCGAGCCATTAACACATTTGTTATCTCTGTGCCTATGCCTTCATCTTCAACATTCTCAAAACTTATCTTGTGTGGATGACAAATCACAATACAATTATATAGCTCAGTTCCAGATGGTAGTTATTTATTTCTGCTGGATCTTTTTTTTTTTTTTAAATTATTTTTTGCTTTTAGAATTTGATTTACAACATGACTATAACCTTTCCCCAAAGAATGATTCATCTTCATCACAGATTGCGGACAAGAAAGGTCTTCATAATGCACATCTACCCACTAAACAACACTTAGAAGCATATTACACTCATTATCACATATTTGACTTCTGATTCCAACACAATAGACAAACTGAGCAAGACAGCAACCCCGGTGCCTGATCAGTGGGCTGGCTGCTAATAACAGGGAAGGTAGAACCAGTGTGAAAATTTATGCAGAGCTTAAAAAATGAAACAAAAATCTGAAGTGAAGCTAGAAAGGAAACAAAGGAAGCAGAGGACTCTCAGAAACAGGCTCAATTTCCAGTCAGTTTCTGGTGTAAATTAAATCTACCTATACTTTTGACTGAACAGCAAGTGGGTCATTTATGTCTCTTCACTCTCTTCTTGGAGTGATATTTTCCAGTAGACATAAAAAAAGAAAGGATCAGTGCTGAACACTGGTTCTGGAGAGAAGTCACACAAAGAAGCAAACAAAGCCCAACCTGCAAAGCCAATTACCATTCACATTTAGGTGATGTACCCAAGAGACCAAATCTAAAAGGAGGTGAGAGAATTGAAACCATAGAGAAAGAAACTAACAGCAGAGCTTGTGAAGTAAACTAAATAACTAAAATATAACACTGGCACAATTATTGGCTGGAAGAATCACCCTGAAATTTGACATGATATCCTCTGAACACAATGGAAACTTTAAATCAACTTTAGCAAACCTGGAATTCAGCTCCTGGAGAGAAGAAAGCAGGCTGAGAAACAAGCAGCAGTCAATCCTTGTTCCTGCTGAGGTACTCAGCCGCAATAGCAACTTCTGTGAGACACATAACCGTGTAATAGGAATTAAACTAACAACTTTAAGTCGTTCCTAGGAGAGCACAGGAAGCTGTCAGATGGTAAACACGGTAGGATATAAATAGTATACTTCTATTTTGAATTAGGAACACCCTGATTCAGTAACGACCTCTGCTTTCTGACACAGCTCAAGCTGAAGTTGGGATGGTTACGAAACACAGAGATGAAGAAAAAAATGGCAAAGCAGCACAGTTCTTAAGGACTGCAACTTGGTCCCTGTGAGTCCCAAGCTCAAATAGCATTACAAATTTATCACCAGAAATTCAATTGACTATTATTTACCTGAGGAAAACCACAGAAAAGCTTGAAAAGAAAGTCAGCTTCTAAGCAAAAAACTACTGCTAATCAAAAATGCCTTTTGCCATAACATAAGCAAGAGAAAAAGAAACTACCATGGCTTTCTAAGTTTTAATCTGATATGTATAGTTAAATATCCACATCAGTAAATATGAAACCCCTTATTCACAATTCATACCCATTACAAATGTAAAATCTTAGGTGGGATGATACTCACATCACACATCATTACCATCTCACCACAAAAATTCATACTCATACAAAGTAGTGCACACATACGTGCACATATAGGTAGATTCTTCCCCCCTAATTCCAAAGAAAATAAGGCAGGCTCTGCTGTGTACAGACATCTAGCTTTGGCTGAATTAAAGCATGGGAAAACAAGCACTGAATTTAAGCACCTGTCAGCAGCTTCTTTCTGTTTACAGGAATACATAGACTCTTTAGAGAGCAACTGCAAAAGGGCATCTCTCAGGAAGCTCAGTCCTAAACAATGTTATTCCGTTTCCGATGTCCTAAATATATTATGTTCTTATACAAAAGATAAACCTGTCTTTTTCTGTCAGGATCTTTCCTCTTTATTCTATCACATATGGTACATTCTTCTCAAATGTGATTTTGGTTTTACAGGACATTGTATCGTTTTTTACAATGACTTACAGATTGTCTCACCAGTGAACAGTGCACATAAAATGCCTCACAGAAACCCAAACTGAGAAGATATTACAGCAGGAATAGTGAACTCCCTTCATCAGTGCTATTAAATTCTCATAGCTAGAAAATAAATTGGAACAAGTGAATCAAACTGTTTTTCCAGTCACTGTTAAGCCACAGAAATGTCAAAAGGTTTCTTTCCAACACTTTGCTTAGGACCAGTACTCCTGAGTGCTACACAGTAACAAATAATTCTGACAGAGCTGCTGTTGCGTCCCTCAAAAGAGACTGGGTCTACATCAGTCTCCACCTGTGCATGCCAACCTCTATATTGCAGCCATGGATTTTACACTCTACCCAGAAATGTCCATCCATTAGTCACTCTACACTACCAGGGTCTCTGAGAGCCTTCATTATGCTGTTAGAGGCTGAGACAACTTCCCTTCTTAATGGCTGTCTTTTCCTCCCACAGATGGAAGGAAGAAATCTGAAGAAAACTGGTGCCTGAGTCTCCTTCACATAATAGAAGAGCTCTGCTGATTGCCCAAGTGGAAAAGACCTTTTCACCTTAAAAACACACAACCCCTTTTCCATCCACTGAAAAGCAAGAAGAAGCTGAAAACACTGTGCATGTGTGGAATCACTCCAAGGCTCCAGACTAGGACATATCTAAGTGCATACCACTTTATTGCAGGTTATTGGTACTGCATCTATTTCCACTAGAGGATGACTGCAGCTCCTCATTATGGTGCTCACTTTGCTACTTATTTCCACTATATCCCTTAAAAAAGCTGAAACGTAGAACTGGTCCTCATCAATAGCAGAGAAAGAGGAGATGTACCCAAGGTTTTCAGAACACAAGAGTTACTTCAATTACACTTTAAAGCCTACCCCAACAGAGCCTGCAGAACTGACCTGGGTTACTGGGGAGTGTCGGCTGAATTAAAGACATTGTGAAACCAAAGGCAGGTTAGTTAGTGACTCTGAAATTCTCCTAATTGAACAGCACAGACCACAGAAATCAAAAGTGTAGTGCAAGCAAGTGGGGGAAAAAAAAAAGGAGCAAAAAACCCACAGAAAAATAGCAGTAGTATGTGCATTAGCCCATGCATGTATGTGGAATGTACTTGGATTGAGACAAAGCGTCTGTTTTCTTCCTGCTGCTGTTCAAACCAAAGAAATAGGGTCAACTGTGAACTATGTAATTTAAACACATAGACCACACAACTTAAAACTGTAACAGTTTCAAATACACTTCTTGCACTGATCAAACACATGAAACATTAAATTTAATGTTGAAATACAGGAAAGCTCTCTGCTTACATTTTCTAGTGTATCTTTCTAATCTACTTTAAATTATTTACTTGACTTCCAAAACCTCTTCTGAAGGGCTACCCTAGAGCCCAATGCAGTGCTGTCACACTAAATATACTAATGTTTTCAGTCCAAATTTTCAGGTTCAATTTATTTCAATTCTCCTGCTAAAATCCACACTTGCTTGTGTATTCACAAGCTGTTCTCTGGTTGCTTATAGCAATCATAAATTCAGTAGCATACTGAATTCAGTAGCATACCTGTTTCATTACAGCGCAGGCCTGTAATGAAAGCATTTTAAATAATTTGTTGTGCAAATTTTTTGTGCAAACCTCTACAAGTATTCATCGGTTTACTAGGCAGGTGTATGCAACTAGCTGAAAAGAAAATGTCTGGAAAATGGATTCCAGATCACCAAAAGAACAACATGCAGTTAAACTTACTAAGTTCATATATACAGCTTTACATTATATCTGGGGGAGAGCAATGGTGCACACAGGCAAGACTCAATGTTACAGAGAAAATGCAAAGCACAAGTGAAAAAAAGGATGTAACATCTGTGTTTTCACCCCCCACCACCGCCAATTGCTCTGGATCACAATGAAACAAAGCAAACAAAGCAGTAAAAAGCCAGTGCTTTGTAAAGGTAATTCCATTATTCTAAAGCGCTATTAGAATGTCTTTAAACATTTCTTTTAATTGGATGTGAACACGAGTCACTCAGCAGTGCAAATACCAGATGATTAAATTAATAACACAAAGAACCCAACTACTATTCTCACTCCATATCCGTCTGTAACACTGTACCTCATCTAGTATTAAAATACAGGATTTCTGGATGCTCATTCCACCTCAGCTGAAAAACACATCTATATTTAGGCCTATCGTTTCACTTCTCATTGTCTCATTTTTGTCTTCTGCAGCATGAGGATAATTATACTCGAAATCTACAGATTCCACTGGAGCTAGTTTATGACTAGAATATTTAAGCTTTGTTTTAATACTAGTAATAACTTCAACAAGAGTGACAGGCGAACATCGGGTCTTTATGGTACATTCATCAGGAATATCTATAAATATTTTGGTGTCAGAGACTATGGGAGGTCAAAACAGCCAACAGGTAAAAAGGTTATGAAACGGATTTAAAAAAAGACTTCTCCGCTGTAGGGTCTGCAGGGCACCGGCACAATTCAAGAACTGCCCCATCCTTGAGAGGCACGTCATTAAGGTAGATACGCTGTGATCTTACAAGTGTGTCTCCTCTGTGAACTGTTCTTTTCCACTCAACAGGAATCAGGAGACATCTTTATGACCTTTCTTTTTTTACCATTAATTCAGACCCAGTAACAGAAGCTGGGTTAGAAACCCTGGGGTGCCAACTTCTCTAATTTCCACAGCGCTGACAGAAAACGGGGTAATAAATGCGTTTCAGCCCTACCTCACTTTTGTATTTCAGACACAACCAGCCAGGACACCCCGCAGGTGGGTTATTCCAAGAGCTCATGCTGTCTTTGTCTGCTCACCCTAAACTGGTGAGGATGGCAATTAGTACCGCAGCTGCTCGTTAGGATCTACAAAACCAGCCCCTCAGTTCACAGGCAGGTCTATGAATGAAGGAATCTCAGTGATGATTAAAATGAAGTCCAGCCATCTGCATGGCCCAGGAAGGGCCCTCAGGCCGTCTCCAGGGGGTCTGCCTAGGACCGACACTTCCACAAATGGTGAAAACTAAGTGCTCACTAAAGAGCTGTTTTCATATTTGGTGTGTAAAGGCTGTCAGTCTGAGGAAGCAGATTTGGTGTACTGCAGACATGGCAGAGACTCTTCCTGCCCTGGCATTATAACAACTTTATAGAAAACATCAGTAACTAGATGCAAGCTAGGATATCTAACTCATAGTAGAAAAATATTGCATCCATATAACAGGTATGAGGTGAGCTCATTTTACTCTATATTTCGGTATTATATTGCTTTTTGTAAGTGCATAGTAGCTTTATAGGGTCTGATCCTTACTTAAACCTACACTGAATGTTCAGCTAAAATAACAATGATGTTCGATTTAACCCTAACTCTTTAGTTTTATTAAAATGCAAATATTTACCTTATTGCATACTAAATCAGAACAAATATAGTCCATTAGCAAGTCAAATTCTGCCAATCTCTTCAACACAGGTCTGAGGAACAAATGCATAAATCGCATTACCCCAAGAGGCTGAGAAGTACACTGCTCTCAGGAGTACAGTACAGGCAATAGTTACTCATCTACATTTTTACTGCTTCTTCAGCCTTTTTCTGTTGTCACTTGTGATGTTCTGCCACTGTAAGGACATATGTTTACATATCCTCCAGAACAGTACTGGAAGAAACTGAATTATAAAGCAAGAGGCTGTCAGTTACAGGGTGATACTTTGTTTGCCACTTGGATTATTGAATAAACACTCAGAACAGTGAAATACAGTTGGCTAACCTGGAATAGTTTTATATGTCAATATATTCATGAGTAATAATATTAAGAATAACTATATGTATATCCCTTCAAAGGACATTTCAGTTTTCATCAGGCATCACTCTGGTGAATGTTACTTCCCCTCTGGAGCAAAAGAGACATAAGGACCAAACTGCATCTGAGGCACAAATTTGAACTCTTTACTCTTGAAGTAACTTTTATAACTTTACCCCTTACAAGCTACAAACACCTGGCAGACACAGTAGGATATGTCTTCTCGTTGTCTGTGGGTAAGCATACAGACTTCCTTAGGCAAAGACTGCTAAAAATAACAATTGTTATGTTCTAACTTTTCAAAAGTGCTGAATTCAGGAACTTGTAAAATTGACTAAAAATAGTGCTGGCACTTAATACATGAGTGTCAGTAGTGAATGAATTGCCCGCCAGAAATACTACCCTTTCTCTAAGTTCTTTAGTCCTATTTAAGGACTTTCTTTCCAGATATGATACTGTATCCAAAAAAAGGACAAAAGGTATTATGTTCAGTTTTGGGGTTTTGGGGGGTTTGTTGTTTTGTTGTAGGTTTGTGGGTTTTTTGTTTGGTTGGTTGGGGGTTTTTTGCAATAGTAATACTTTTCTGGTAAATATGAGTGCAATCTATTTAAAACAAAAAAATGTGAAGAAGATAAGTACTATCTCTAGTCAAGTAACATTTATGGGATTATTTGTGCAGAAAATATAAATCCTGTGAGCTCTTTAAGCCTGATTCAACTGTCAGTTCTGACAAATAGCTACTGTGTCAAGTTCCACTCTTTCTGATGAAATTAAAACTACGTGGGTGTCCAAAAGACTAACTGAATAGGGCAAACTCCCATTTTATCCTATTCCATCCTTCCTGGAGAGCAAATGTAACAAAAGAGTAGACAGGAAAGACTTCAGAGAGGGAAGGAGAGAAGCTTTTAGATGATTTGTACTGAATTTTCTGTCAGAGTGCAAAAGAGGAAAAGGCAGCTCACTAAGACATACCGAAGGCACCTGAGTTTTGTCTGCAGATTCGTGGAAAATCATTCTGTCCTTCATCTTTCTGGATTCAAACAAAATCTCTTCCAAATGTGAATCATTATGAATATATCAACTCCATCCTCATTTAAGCAAGATGCAGAAAACAATTAAACCAACACAGAGTTAGTGAAAGTGTGCAATACCTCAGTTAAAAATATTTTATTTGTTTTTCCTGTATCTCCACTTCTCCTGTCCAGTTATATTCTTCTTTTTTTCCCATGTATAACCAAAGGACAGCCCCACTCACTACATGAACAGATTCAGAATTTATCTCTTGCCCCTTTTGACTAACAAGAAATGCTGTATGAAAATTGTCTGAAAAGGACTCAACCACAAGCCATGATTTCCATAAACTAAAAACTGATTACAAATACATTTTTAGCTAACTTCAGATTTTATCCCTAAAGTGTAAAGTTACCCATTCCTAATGTAAAAATACCTGGCCAGTGCTACTGTGAAGGCCAGAAGAAAGTTGCTTTTACCATGTAGTAGAAGGCTAGCAGTACCTGTCAAATAAGTATGGAGGACTGAAACACCAGTTCTGGGTGTCTCACACATGCTCAGACTCAAATGTAATTTTGAAAGTTCTAGAGCACTTCAAACAAAGGAGAACTTAAATCAATTCAGTTTTATGAAAGATGCCGCAATCACAGTCCAAGTCCTAACTGACAGAATGCACACAGCATGGCAAGCTTACATCCTACAAAATCTGCAGAATCTAATTAATGCCTTAGAAACAGCAATATCCTTTATCCCAGTGACTGCATGCAAACTCTAGAATTTCTTCTGAGGCAACTTGGCAGCTAATTACGTGTGCATATGTATAGCAGAGGGGTGTAGCACATACTCACTGTGATGTTGACAGAGATCTATCTCATCACATTGTCTGTATTTATTGGTATTTCTGCAGACCAAGCACCACAAGTCCCTAAGCATATGACACCAGATAATTTTACTCCCAACAGTCATCAATCGGACCACAGTAGTTTGAGTCTGACTCCAGACTGGGCTGGATTTGAACAGCTGCTGCAGAGATTCAAGACTACACACAATTATTAACTCAATAAAACATCAGACTCCTCAAAAAAAGTAAATAAATTTTAGCTTCAATTACAAATAAAAGACTCCAGCTATGCCTGCTAACAAGAAAACTAAGTAGGTCTCAGAAGGCAAGATTTCTATCACCAGATCAGCTGCCCAACCTTTACTTTCCTGTTGTATAAGTGTCTTGTGAGTGTAAACAAATGCTCTTCATATTTATTACCATGCGTTTTTTGTAGCATCTGGCACAAAAAAAAATAAATTCCCTGCGTGAGACAGAAAGCACTGCTGTAACACAAACAGTAATGCAGAGGAAAGGAGAGCCAAGTCTTGTAGAAAATAATATCTGGCTAAAGCACAAAACCACCTCTAGAAAATCAAAAATATTCAACTAAGAGAACAAAAAAATAATGTAAAATTCAAAAAGTGGCAAAACATAAGACAACAGAACCTCCATCTAAAGGCAACAAAAGTGCAGTTGCCCTTGTATTACATTTTCTCCCAGAAAGAAGACAAATGGAATAGCCTGAAACCACCCTTTTGACTTTACTTAAGACGCTTGTAATATGCAAAGTTTTCGTCTGATTTTGTTAATTCAAAATATCACTGTAGTCCCAATAACAGATCATATGTTTAAGTGTCTAAAAAAAGGACTGCTGAACACGTGTTTCAGATGCATATTGTTTATCAGGCCAATTAATAGAAAGAAACTATCTAATGTGATCCAATCAACAGACACTTTTGGAATCAAAAGACTTCATGGAAATATGTACCAGACTCCTTCCTTCATGACATCTCCTGGTAAGGTCTAAACTCAAAGGGAAGAAGTTTATGATCTTCCAATGAGTAAACAATTATTAGCCCAAGTGCAGTGTTATGAAAACATATAGTGAGTTGTCTAATCAAAAGCCTTGTGTTTATATCCCCATTCTACTCAGTTTGATCTTTATGCTTTCTTCTGAGTTTCACCGGGAATTTCTGCACAAATTCAGATGAATTTGGTCTTACCAACAATTCACTTCAGTTTTTATCTTAACAGTGTCTAAATTACAGGAATTTCAAATGCAGGTCTATTTCATATGGGTTTATGTTTGAATATCAACACATTTCTCATCATAGAGCAATAAGCAGAGATTGCTTCAAGCTGTCAGTGTCAAGGAGAGACTGAGAGTGCACACAGAGGGCTATCACAGCCACATCTGTTATTGTTTGATGTTAGGAATGAATGCTAAGCATGAATGTCAAACTTGAATTCAAACCCTTCCTAAATCCAGGGACATTCAGAAAGCTTTTTGATATAAAGCTACTCTTTTTTGGACCACTGAATGGCAGTGCAAAGACTGGGGAGAAAAAAAAAAAGAAAAAAAAAGAAAAAAA
>VXAU01000641.1:11520-25825 GCA_013399695.1 Formicarius rufipectus
ATTTGAGGAGATAAAAACAATCTCAAAAGTACATAGTATTTATTTTAGCCCTTTTCTACACAGCAATGCCCGCTTGGGTACAACTTTCTGTATTGCACTGAGTCACAGAGAGACACTGCATCACTACCTGGGCACATGAAGTATGTTTTCTACATACATAATTTTATATCCACTTTTCACAAGTTATCCACATTGTCTCTTGATTATGGCTTATGCTCCCAGTTACTCTGTAGGAAGGGTCTCCATCTGACAGTTTTCCTGCTGCCCAGAAGATTAATCAAAACTGAGCAGTTTCATTATACTGATGAGGTATGAGAAGAGAGAGAGCATTAGATACATCAAGAAATATGACATAAACTGAGAAACTAGTACCAGTGATTAGCTCTTTGGTGTCTAACGAGAGTGGGTAAAGTTCATGTGCTCCATTGTTGTAACAATCACTATTAACAGGAAAGATGTCACACGGTGCCATGTTTTGTTCCCTTTATGATCTTTGTTATAGCAGCAGTTTATCAGAACTCTGGAAACATCAGCCTCTTTCTCCAGCCATACAGAATACAACTACTATTTCCACAGTTCAAAAATACCTTATGACTAGACTGAAAATGCTGTTTCCCTCTTAGATAACACAAGCACCTAAGCTTCACTTCAAAGACTAAATGTCCACAATCTGTTAGGAGGAAACCTGGGATGCATTAACCTTGCAGACTCATCCCTCTAAGTGTGGCTATGCTGTGACATTTTCTTCCCTTAAGCACAACTAAAAGAGGAATTAAAACACCTTCACTGAGCTTGCAAAAAAAAAAAAAAAAAAAAAAAAAGAAAAAGAAGGTATAGCACTACAAAGGTAAAATTATTGTTGCTATTCACAGTTTCACAACAAACCAATTGTCTTATGGCTGTAGTTTCCACCTATGAGATTTCTTAGCCCCCACTTCTTAAAATATGGATGGATATACACCACTTTCAAAATTCCTAATGATTATGCATCACATTTGCTAAATTTGCTTACATAACCTCACATTAAGTGTTTTAATGAACCATGCTATAGGCTTACAGAAGTGCTCTGTTAATGACTACCAGACTCCAGGTTGGGGAATAGAGCAGGTCCATAAATCCCTAAATGCGTGACAAAGCAATCAACAGACACATCCAAAAACAAACACCAAAAATCCATCACATTATCTCAGGCTTGACAGTGGCTGAGGCAGAGCAACAAAAAACCCAGTCATCATAATAAGCAGTAAATTTTTCAGGAGGAAAAGAGAATCATCAGTCAGCTGAAATCAGCTCCAGTGACACCTGATGTTTCACAAAGGAGTATGTCCACCACAGCTGCTGTGTGCAGGGAATGGTGGAGTACCTGGGCTGGAACCTATCAAGGTGCCAGTAAAAAATTATTTCGTATGGTTGTTACTCCAGTGCTCATTGGTCAGCCTCATTCATCCAAAATATGCAGGGAAAAAATGACAGATGAATAAGAATAAACAAGGAAAGATAGGGCTACTTTTTAACTTCTATACTACTGCTAGTACTGAGTGCTGAACCAGCCAAGTTTGGTTATTCAAAAGTTAACCCTGCAGGGGTTTTTATCTGCCTATTTGTTTGCATTTTTCAGGACAGTTCATCTGGAACATCTTTGAGATTAATGTCACCTTGCCTGTGGTTTATCTGAGCCTTTATACTCAGATAATACTCTTTTCTTCTGCCATTAAGGAAAAGTCTAAAGGTAACCTGTTCCCTGCTAGCTGACCCAATGAGCTCACTAATGTTTCACTGTACATATTGTGGGGTTTTTCCCAAGCTTTGAGTGCATTCAGTGCTGACAGAGATACATGACAGAGGTACAGGACCAAGCCTAATCTTCATCCTTAGAATGCTCTATCTACAGCTGAACCTGTGGAGAGAGCTCATAATCCTTCTGATTACTCATGTCTTTGGATTACTGTTACTTGCACAAATATAAATGATTTTCACTTTTTTTACAGAATATTTAGATACTGAAACATACCAAAAGAAAATTGCACTGACACTCAGGTGTCTGGAATTACTTATAATGTTCACTAGGTTTTACATTTTATTTACATTATCTCAGTTGGAGTGGAATGTCTACTATAATTGCTCTTTCAGGTAACATTGGTTGTGGTTATTTACCAAAACTTGAAAATACAGTAAAACATAACTGTCATTTT
Organism: Formicarius rufipectus; assembly: GCA_013399695.1. Lineage (NCBI taxonomy): Eukaryota > Metazoa > Chordata > Aves > Passeriformes > Formicariidae > Formicarius > Formicarius rufipectus. The sequence goes on from VXAU01000641.1 coordinate 13,713, forward strand.
ATGTATTAAGCCATACATAATGGATATACATTTAAAATAGACAATTACATTATTTTTTCAGAGTAGTAAACACCAGAACTGATGAGTAAAGAATAAATTTCCACCATTACTACCACAAATGCAGCTCCACTGGAAACCACAGTGGTACTCGACCAGACTAAGTACTGTGACCCCCCCATGACCTCCTCACTAAAATGTCAAAACTTGCTCCAAAAACGGTTAGGTGAAGAGATTTTTAGGTTTGACTTGTTTTGTTTTAAACACCCCAGCTCCTGGTTCACTATCTTCTATACTACTGCTAGTACTGAGTGCTGAACCAGCCAAGTTTGGTTATTCAAAAGTTAACCCTGCAGGGGTTTTTATCTGCCTATTTGTTTGCATTTTTCAGGACAGTTCATCTGGAACATCTTTGAGATTAATGTCACCTTGCCTGTGGTTAGATTTCTTGCTGAATTTGCTCTCTTCCAATCATCTATTCAGGACTTGCAAAAAAATAAAAACAAAAAGCCAAAACTCCCAAATGCAAACAAGATAAAGGACTGAGCTTGGTACAATATTTTCTTGCACTTGCAGTTGTAGGAATTTTAGGCATAACAACTAAAATGTTTGACTACAATGAGAAAATAAGTAAAAGTCTGTCTTTTACTTCCTTCCAGTTAAGTTCTAGTTCCAGTTCTGATGCTCACAGACCTCTCTTACTTTAGCTTAATGGAGTTTAAAAACAAATATTTGCTGATAATTGGAGAAGGGTCACTTATATTGCTCAGCAGCGTTTGGCATGAGCAAACTAAAACCTGAAATGTGTTTGCTGAGCAAGAAGAAGGTTCAATCAACTCTCCTCCTTAGTAAGGATTTATCAAATTAATTAAAAAATTAGGATGCATAACCTAATCAAAATTTAATTTATATTTCCTCAAAGGTAAAGCAATAATATTACAGAGGTTGATTGATGAAATATACTGTGTTTTAATCTAGGAAATTCCTAATTGTCTCTGGTGCTGAAATAAGTCTCTCCATCAGGAATCAATCTTGTGGACAGATTTCTTGAAATACAACCGCAATTGCGATTATATAATGTTGCTGTCATCATTAGCTGAATATATTTTAACAGCCCCACCAAAATATTTGATCATAAAAAGCACGGTAGACCTTGTAGAAACACCTCACCTCACTCCTCAGCAGGGCTGATGAATCCAAGAAGCCTGTTCTGCTGTTACACTGCACCCCTTCCTCTAGCCCAACACAGCTCCCTCACTACAGGTTTGTGCACCTCTGTGGAATCACATCCACATGGAATCACATCCTTAGAGAAACCAGGGCAATTTAGCAAGATAAGAATAGCACAGAGGCTGCACAGCACCTGCTAATACTGGTGTGTGTCCTGTGGGAACTATCTAACATTTGTAGGACAACATAATAGAATATTTGCCAGTTTACAGCAAAAGAACAGAAATTTATGTTAGAAAGCCCCCAACACACACCACTGAACGAAATTACCTGTATCCTGAGAGAACCTCACTTTGTGCTGGCTTCAAGAAATAAGCCTTCTTCTCATTTATTTCATGATATAAGAGATTTGACCATGGATATCCAAAGTTCATAGTTTCTTTATACATAATCATTCTACAGTAACCAGAAAACTTAGGCTTTTCTAATTCTGTAGCACCATAAAAACAAGGACCTCCATGTACATGCATGTACACATGCCAGCATCATATATATATCTGCTTCACACAATCCCTACTTGTTTTAATGATAAAGAAACATTTTCCCAAACTAAACATCAGAAAATACCTGGCTACAGAACAATTACATCCTCCACTGTATTTTGGAAAATGTAAATAAGTTATATAAATACGTAAATTATGTAAATAAGTTTTATATAGATATATTTTTTTATAGCCCATCTGTAACCTTTGAAAAGACAAATTTACATCAGATCTTCAGAAATAAGTTCTAATGTGAAAGCACTTTAAAGGAATTACCTGACTTGGAGACATAAAAAAACAGGTATGCTGCTGTTTCATAGAAAGAGAAACAGACCCTAAAGCCACACAGTGTTATATTGAGGGATATATTTAGTGCTAGCTGGAAGCATCCTAACTGCTATTTTCCAGTATCAATATAGCTGGCACTCAATTCTTTATTGTTTTTCCAGAGTTTTTCTCAACAATGACTCCTTTATACTACATAAACTACAAATATTTTTAGTGATTGTCAGATGTGAAGGCTACAAATCTCTGTAGTTACTGCACCTTCCTCTTCTTGCATATAATCTCTCAATTAAAACAAATCTGTCCCCAAAGAACTCTGAAGAAGAGGTTGAATTAACTAACTATTTAAGTGGACCAGAAGCAAGCCAATCCCTTATGAATACAGAGTCTGCAATTAGCCAAAATGCTCCATTTTGCTGTTCACAACGAGGCTGAGGCTCAATAAAAATGAAACACTGATGCAGGCAAGGCATTCCCATGGGGTTCACATATATTAATACATTACCACTCAACAGTTGCTTTATGTCTAGGAAACTGGGACACAGCTTGAAACTGGCTGGCTGCCTATTTGATAAAATGGAAAGCTATTGGTGATCAGTAGTTTCTCTTATTTTCATATCCCAAGAGTCATAAGTAGGCCCAGTAAGTATATCCTAACATTTATAAGCTCATAATGGTGTCAAACAGATACAACTCAGGTTCTGCCTGATCAGAGGATGACAGCTCATAGACTCTGCCTAGTTGTGCCTTTAGATCACCCCAGTCCCTAGCACTGGGTTTCCTAAAACCTCTAAGTACCTTAAAACAAATTTAGTTCTTAACTTGATTAGGGTACAGTCGGTAGTACACACTTCAGTGATGTTCTTTTTAAGCAGAAAAGCAGAATAATTTAGGTAGCTCCAATACTACTCCACAGAACACAATATATAGAAACTTGAATATACCAAATAAAAATAAGCATAGTTTAGAACTATACTTATTTTTACTTTGATGGGGTAGAGTCAGGACAATAAAGATTGTTTGTGAAAATGTTCTTTGAAGCCACAGACAAGTAACCTACAAATTATCAGCTCTTTCAAATCCCTCAGGAACTGAGGCATTCAGCATCTCACTTGTGTCAAGTTAAAATACATACTATATCAACTTTTTTATTCCATCAACTAGAAACCTTAAACATTAGACCTATAACTGATAAAAATGTTTAGCTTATCAAATAGTAAGCCACTGTTCAAAACAAAAGTATTTTTAAAGCCTATAGAACAACAGAATCAGAAGTTTTATAGTACTGTTAAAGATCCTCAAGTTGCAACTGCAAAATCTTCTAAAAGCTTGTTCCAGAATGAATGGACTGATGTTCTGAACTTCAGTTCTTATCCAGACATCCTCTATTATGTCAACCTTTTATAATTTGCCTTACTCTGTCCTTACAAAGTCATCATGACTTTCACTTCTCAGTGGAATCCAGCCTTTCATCAACTGAGTATGAGGATCAAAGAGAAAATAAATGCATGTCACCACTGGATGGACTTAATCCTCGGAAATTTCACAAATCCCAGGCTAGTTTATGCTCACCTTTCGCAGGAGGAAGCAAATCCGCTCAATATTTCTCAGCCGCTCTCTCTGACAAGAAAAAGGGGGGGAAGGCAGGAGATTAGCTCGTGTTATAAATTAAGACAATGTATTACAATTGCGAGGGGACAATGTTTTAAGTAATGGCCACAGTGAAGCAATATATGTTGTTAATCTGTAATGATGACATTTGCTTGCAAGTCAAATGCCTGACCCACTTCAAAATCCCAATAAGTTATTTTTTCATCTGTTACTGGGTGTAACAGTATCATCTGGGGATTCAAGTCTGGTAACCTTGAGCCAGAGGCCGAAAATGTTTTTTAAGTCAGCATTTGTGGCTCTCCCCAGTTGTGCCAATCTATACCACAGAGACTTGGTCTTGCATTTTCAGGTACCCAACATGTGGCTTCAAGATAATTCTGAATGGGAAAAACAACTATGAAGTTTGTAGGGCAGCTCTTCCTCTATCACCAAGATGGCACCTCAATATGTGATATTAAATTTAACCCATTAGAAAAATATGTAAAATGTCCTAGAAATGCCACTTTAAACAACAGATGTATTCATAAATAGTGAAAATCATTGCAATTAAGCACTGATTCAAAAGATGCTTAAAGTTCAACTCATAGAAGGAAGAAAAATCTAAGAGAAGTTTTCTTTTAAATGGCTCATAATGAGAAACTCACCAGCACAACCAAATTCCACTATATTACCCATCACTGGAGTTACTGTGGAGCATTCTACTGTTGGTTGCACTGCAGAAGGCAGAGTGATTTTGTTGTCCTCAGAGGACTTCCACTTGGACATGGGAAAAAAATATTCCAAACAGCGAACTATTTTGTACTATACCAAAATGAGAAGCCAACTCTCCCTAGCTTTTCACCTTTTAAATTTGCCTTAAGTTTGAGTTTTATTTCTATTCTCCAAAGAAATTTCTCTTTTGCTTTCCTGTCTCCAAGTTTAAGCTATTTTGAAAACAAAAGTATCATTTTGGAAAGCCAATGGGGCCATGGCAGCTTGATATGCACTAGAAAAATACTCTTTTTGGTGTCTCTGAGCTAAAAGAGATGCAGAAATTTTAGACTCACAGTTGCAAACATGAGAGTGGATATGTGTGGACGTGGCTGTGAAGCTGCAGACAGCTCTTTTGCCTTTAGAAGGAAGTGAGTGGAGAGGGAAAGATAGACCTCTCAGTTCCCTTTAAATAGATTCCTAACCACAGCTGGCCTTGGAGAAGTAGGAAGTCTCTCTCTGAACTGTAGGTAATAGTTGGCAAACCAGGAAATTTGAATGAAATTCTAAGTACTGCCATTGTTTTTGCCTCTGATTTCTCTTTAATTCAGTCTCCTCTTGTCAAAAAGGCCCTACCCTCTGTAATGAAAACATTGTCAAGATACAAGGGTAAACAATAGACACTCTTAGTGTGCAATAAACTACCCACTAAATAAATGAAATATGGGTACAAGCAACTATGCATAGGGAAAAAGGAAAGTACACTTGAACAAAGACATAGCAAATAACTGGCACATATAAATACATATTTCTTGTGTGCAGTTCCCAAGATGGGAAATAAAAACAGATAAAGTGAATTCAAAATCAGATTACTTCCAGTAAATTCATAACGAGATTATACCCATGGAAGTCCTCTACAGGATTTCTTCATGAAACTTCTTCCTTCTGTTCTCATTCTCTGACTATGTGTTAGTGAACACCTAAGAAAAGCCTTCTTATTCTAAGATTCATGTAAAGTTTATGCTTAAAATCACCAGTACTACAAATTCTCTTCTAAGTTATGAAACAAGGTTAAATGGCAAAGTACTAACTATTGAATCTGATTATCATTTGCAGGTAATGCAATATCTTGATACTCTGTAGAGATCAAATACAGCATCTGTCAAAATCATTGTAATTCCCCATGAGATGATGGGGAGACAAGTTCTGCTCTCAGTTCCAGTAGCACAAACTGACACATTTTTAGCTATAGTCAGCTAAATCACCCTAGATTACAGCTTTGCATAGCAGAGGAATTTTGAAATGCTTAAATCTAGGCTGCATTTTTTTGGTTCATTAGTTAGAACTGAGTTTACAGTCTCAGGGTGATATTTAAACTTTTCCACAGCAGAAGCAGCAGAATATGATATTTAAGGGAGCATTTAGAGCCCTGCTGTGGGACGGAGAGGTACAAGAATGTGCTTCTCATCAAATCCACTCAGGCTTTTTGCTCATTGATACAGACAGTATGGTAAAAGCTGGTCATCCTGTGCTTGAAGACAGAGGAGGCAAACTATTTTAAAAAGGAAAACTTGTGCCACAGCATGAAAAGATAAAAAAGAAATCATTAGCGCCACATTATATACCCTTCAGGTTTTGAATTTCTGAATTATTTTCCTGCCCCCTTCAGCGAAAAGGAAAGCTATTAGTGATGCCTTAGGATTTTATATATTTATAAATCTTACATAGCTGTACAGTTTCTCACATCTGAGGTAGCAGCTAAGAGTTTTTAACCTTGTGCCACATTCCTGAATTTCTGTCTCAAGGGTGAGATAGCAGCCAGAACATCATATTTGGGACACATGTACCAGGACTAGAATAACAAGACATATTGTGGTCAAAATAAGACAGAAGACTCAGGACCCTTGGAGGTGTTCCAGCAGGGCAGTTCTGGGGGTGGCACCAGGGGTAAGGGGCTCTTGGGTTGGATGTAACCACTAGTTAGAGTAATTGAGCAGTGTTATAAATTTGTAAGACTCACATACTGGGCATGTATCTCTCTTTATACTTTGTACACTGAAAGCTTTCAGTAAAGAACTACTCTCTACTTTACACAGGCTAAAACTGTCTTGAAAAGTTTTTCCTCCATTTTAGGCAACATTAGCATAAAACACCACCATCTGTCTTCCTAAGACTGGCCCAATGAATCAATTTTCCAAACCACAGCTGACTTCACAAGAAACTCTATATTAATTTGACTCATACTTCACTGACAGCTTGGTGCTTCCCCCATGCTTGAGCATCTGCTTCTCAGCAAACCCCTGGGTGCACTCACCGCGTGGGCCGGGTTGCACTGATCAATCGGGCTCTTGAAGTCTGTCCGAAGTTCATCAAAGGCGATTATCTGAAAAACAATTGTTTTTTCAAATATTGTAATGAACGCTCATTCAAACACTTATTTTCCCATAGGGACTAGTTAGATGTATTGCCTCCCTTCCTTGCTTTCCAGAGAAAATGTGGGAAAAGAGTTTCCCAAACACACCCCCTTCAGAATTAAGTAGTTAAAGCAAAACATAGGATACTCCAACAGATGAAACCTAGAACTCATTAATATGCCATTAATATGCCTAGAACTCATTAATATGTTAAACCTACTTCAGATAATACCAGTTTTACTGTCATTAAGCTGCAATTCATTAACAAACAACTCCACAGAAGGTAAACCATTCTAGAGCAAACACGCCCTTCATAAATTCTGGCAGGTTTTAGAACCTTATTTCGGAACTCGTTAATGGAGAGATATCTTTTGCTCGAGTCCTTCAGTTTCCTTCATTAACAGTTGGATTGAGATACACTTGTAATTACTGGTGCTTTTAAAGTAGGGCAGGTAAAAGTGGCTGTAAAAATAATACTGTTTGAAAGTGTTCTCCTGGAAAGAAAATAGATGCAATAATCGTCATCGTATTTCATTCAAAGATCTCAAAGCATGTTTTTAACTTTATGTTTGCATGTTAAAACAATTATTCCCTTTTGGATAATTCACAACCCAAAGTCTCTGTTCTCAATAAAAAGATCATGGAATTGCAAGTAGCAGTGGGGTAATTAGTATGTGAGTGCCCCAGCTGTTCTATGACATGCTATAGCAGCCTGCTGCCTAGCTGCGCAAGAAAGAACCAACACAGATGTGCTGCATAGGTAAAACACATTCATTTTACAGATACGGAATGCAGGAGCACAAATCCTGAAAATGGCCTATCCATGAATTATATTATAATCTGGCTAGAGGCTTGAGAATAAAACCTAGAGCTACAATTCACCAATTTAAGCACTACTCCCCATCCCACTCTAATGCTGCATTCATCACACTGAAGCACATTTGAAAATCAAAAGTGTGGCATTTCACAAGAGCACTCTACAGAATTCAATTTATTCAACAATGACAAGTCAAAGTGGCAGAATAAACCACAAAGGGAACTATAAAATGTGATTTTAAGTGAAGCATTTCTCCCCACGGGTGCAGGATCTCTGCAAGTTAGGAATTAGATCTGCAATGGTAAAAGAGCAATAACAGAAAAGTGGGAGAGGCTTGGGGTATATTTGTGAAGGATAAGGCTCACAACACCTCTATATTTAATACTTCTTGAACCAATCTCCATATTCTGAAGCTGGTCCAACTGCTAAGAGGGTTAGAAGACACACATGTAATTGGATACCTCTTTGTAACTAGGTATCGACTTCAGCACTGACAGCACTGACAGGAAGGACGAAGGATGGCCCTGTAACAGGTAAGAGAGCTGTCTCTGTTCATAGCTGTGCCACTGATTTCTGTCAGGATTCCCTTAAGTTCGCTTTGCCTCACTGCGTGGATACTCAGAGATGTAACTTTAAGAAAGAAAACTGTTATGAGCTTTGGGTGACAACTTTTTAATTTTTTGTTAATGTACAGTGGTTACAGCTTTTTTTCCATTGTAAATGTACAGATGAATCTTCCTTTTGGTAAGAGCAGGCAGGAGCATGAGAATGTCACAAAATGCCAACCAGTACAAGATCCAGTTCATGCTGTGAGGAAAGAGTGGTTTGAGACAACAACATGGGGAACTTGAATACTGAAATCATAAGCCAGACCCTCTTCAAGAAGTTCAGAAAAGTCTCATTTGGCTGCTCTGAAAGACAAAGCTGTTAAGGCAGAGTTCTGTTGAGCTAGCCTGAACTAATGCAGGTAAGTCTTGAAGAAATCCTAAATCACAGTTTGGAAAAAAGGTTAGCTTCTATTATACTACACTTCTGGATTTCCTAATTTTTTTTCTTTCACACTTTATTTATTTACTTATTTAACAACATTCCCAGTTGTCTAGCCAAAATCCTACTCTTTATTTCTGACACACAATTTATGTTATGCTTGCATTATATCCAATTGCCTTGACAAAGATCTGATAGGTATTAAGCACATTGTTTTCATGAAACCATTAAGTGTAAATACAATAATCTCATAACCTTTTGAGATGTCTGCAAATAATGACAACGTTAAGACACATTTCTGCTACACCTGAAGAAGACTGAGGTCTGGTGTCAAGCACACACGATTTGAGAAAAGTTTCTTCAATTAAAGCTTTGGAGTCTCTCTGGAAAGAGACTGACAAAAATAAATCTTCCTCAATTCTCATAATTTTATTTCAAAAAATTCCATAATAGTTTTGGTTTTGTTTTTTTTTTTTAATCTCCTGAAACAGATTTTAGTGATGACCTGAATTTATGAATAAACACATCCTTATTTTTTATTTCTTATTTTTCAGTCAGAGTGAAAAGCTTGAAAGTGTGACATTAGGCAGGCTCACAGTTAGAAAGGATACAAACTCCACTTGTTTTGGGAACATGGTTTTCCCTGGTTTTCCGTGTGGTCAGTCGGTTGGTTTGCTTTCTGGTTTTGTGGTGTGCTGTTTTATTTTGTTTTAAATCGCACAGTGTTGGGTGTCCTAATTCTGAAACGACACCTGAGAATCAATGGGAACAAAGCTGTGGCTTCCTAAGATTTGTGGTTTCTCAGAACACTGTAACTGTGCAACAAATTATATTTCATTACTGAAAATATGGTTGGGCTGGGCTGCTGTGGGGTTTGTGCAATTAATTAGGAAACATCTTCCTCTAGATAACAGAGAAAGGCACAAAAAGAGTTAACTCAGCACCTTGCCTCTGAGCGGAAGAAAGAACTGCCTAATGTTTGTTCGGCCTGTTTTGCTAGAAAAACATTGTAGAAATGCTGGTTAATGTCTTCTTCTGTTCTGCTTACTGGATCAAGTGTTAAGGAGTAGTATACAACAGACAACTAGGCTATAAATCAGGTAAACTAGAGGTATAAAGCAGATATAGGAACACTAGAGCTGGGACTTTGTACACTTGGAGAATCTGGGTCAGGTCAAGCAGATGAAGAGTATCAAAATGACTACCAGGGAATGAAGTAAGAGGAGAAGACCACCTAAAAGTTGAGCCAAAAGAAGATTCTCGAAAGCTCCTCCTGAACCCCACCTAGTTATGGATATGTATGTTAGATGATGAAATTGTGTACTTGAAATGTATAAATAGCTTGCTTTGCACCTTTTGGGTCGAGTGAGTTTGTGCAGTGCAAACTGGCTTGCTCCCAACATTGCAAATAAACAGATGCCTTGCTGCTTTAAGATACGAAGTCTCTAAGCAGTTCTTTACTCTGAAGATTTTCCAGCATCATTCTTTGAATTACGACTCACCTTTGGCAGCAGTTCAATGCCCTGGAGTGGTGTGTGGCTGGAGTCGCCATTTTTCCAGACAAAAATAACAGAGCACTTGTCCCCATTAAGTGTTTAACAATCCTTTTAGAGGAGGTGCAGTGTTCTGACCACATACTAGAGAAACAAGCCTCTGCCTGTTCCCATTTCAGCTGGATCCACTAGAGCTACTGCTTCCCATGCATCAGCTGATCAGAGCTGCTGAACGCTCTGGAACAGCATCTGAGTATGCTCGAGGTCTGTTTCACCTCAGGAACTGCCACACTTACCGGCATCCTGACAGAGCAGTTCATTTCGAGGCAAACAATGTAATAGATCCCACTCAGGGCACTTCACCGTATGAACTGCCATAATTTCACCTCTGTAAATGAATGTATTGTATGAAGTGTTCAATATTTTTTAGTCAGCACCAGGGAAACATGTGCCAGGGGCTAATCTTACACAGAGGAGAAATTTATTCCTCTTAGTAAATATTAATGTTTTACAGGGCATAGACAGGGCTTAATCTGGTATTTATTTAAAAACTAAAAATAAAATAAAACACCAAGTTATCTGTTTACTTGCAAAGTTGTATCAGGAAAAAAAAAAGTGCATCATGTTTACTGGTAATTTTTATAATTACTGCAGAAACAGGCCAGGCATCGAATGGCCAAGGGATATTGCACTACCTTCTGTCTTGAGGAATTTTCCTTGTGCATCCACGTTGCAAATCATTGCAGGAAGTTTGTTCTGCCACTGCCCTAGCTATGCTTTTTGCTGTTGACAGAAGTGTACTTGTGGGTGTTTTCCACCTAATAAAACTAAAGGTCTGTAAAAATACCAGTTGCAGTCTCTGGTGATTCACACCATCTGCAAATCTCAGAACTCCCAAGTGTAAGTCAGCAAGGAGTCTGCCCCAGTTTAAAGACATACTGAATCAATGAGATTGTGATGACAATATGTTTCAATTGCAATGATATTTATAAAATTTGTTTTCATTACCCACACTCTCTTTGCTTATCTCTCCAAACCACAACAGCTTTGAATAATGAAGTAGTCACGTAAGATTGAACCCAAATTTTGTTTACTTCCTATGCTTATGCATCCATCAAAATGAAAATTTCACTTATAGCTAGAAATGAGCTATGATATCTCATTTTTAGTGAAGATACTTTTTTTTTTTAATCACTAAGCTCTTACAGAAACATATTTTAATTGAGAATGTGACGTTTTAGGGTGGCAATAAAGTTGGTGTGGGTGTGAATCCAGTGACAGCAAAGAAGTTGGATATTATTGCTTATAGGCATCTCAGCAAAGTTAAGATAAAACAGAACTTGATGACAACCACTTACCACAGAACAGAACAGTAACACTTAACATATGTTTCCTTGCCACCGCCCTGTCAATGCACCATAATCCCATCTTGAAGGAACTGTCTTTAATGGTTCATTTAAACAATTTGTCTCCCCCTCCACTCTCGAATGCAGCTTGTACAGTGCCCATACGGGCAGTTCATAGGTTGTCTGCAAGCCAGCACATGGACAGAAGGTGGACAGGTTTAGGAGCAGGCTGTGCCCCCAAACTTCATGCCAGCCTATCAGCTGCTCCATAGACATATTTACTAAGCTTGGAAAATCACGTCTGAGCCACGAGCTCAACCATATTGATGCAAGCTGGGTGAGTTTCTTTGCTGAGTTTTGTTGAGCAGAAGCAGCAGTTGACAAAATGTGTGAGAGGGTTATTCAGGTAAGAATGAAACAGGATCTGAAATGGAAGAGAAGTCACTGCCTTGACACAATGGAGTAAGGGGAGCCCACAGAGAGATGCAGAGAATGGTGACATCGACAAAGTGACAGCCCGAGAGAACAATTTTTGCTATCAAATTCTTATGATACAAAATGAATTTGAACAGAAAATTTAGCTATGTCGTTGGTGAACATTTATTCCAGATGGCTGTTTCACTTTCCTCTTTCTCCTCTGGTTGAACTGACCTGGTTCACACTACCAAGCATGGAATATTATTCAAAATTGTATGAATGGATAGATGGGCAACCTGCCTCAAAAGCCAGAAAATGTTATAATTTTTTGTTGTTTTTTTTTT
>VXAU01000641.1:25840-77935 GCA_013399695.1 Formicarius rufipectus
AGTCTCAAACCTTGACTTTCGTGATACCTCGCCATGTAACACAGAAGCTTCCCTGACCAGTGTATCTGAAATGCTGGGTTTTGAGAACTTCAACATTACAGCAAATAAAGGGCATAGAAGAAAATTAGATGAATGGTATTTCTTTATTCTCTTATATCTTCCTAATGTATTAATGTTCTGAATATTACACTTACTAATCTACCATGTATTAATAAAAATAAACAATAATACCTAACAACGCTTTGCAGTTATAAATCTCCCTTCAAGGCAATAAAGGTCTTAACAAATGCAAGGAAAATATAATTTCCATTTTTTTGTACAATGGAAAAAATGAAGTTCAAAGAAATTAAATTATTTACAGAATCAGTGGCAGAAGAAGCAGAGCCTCTGGATTACAGCACCATATTAAAAGTAAGGAGAAACAAAGAATACTGTCAGTACACTGCCTGATTATTGTACTGTTGTTCATCTCCAGGGCAGAGCACTGCTTTAAGCAGAGCCTTTTTGGATTAAGATTGCAAATGGTTTTAAGTCACTGAAGGGTAGAAAATTTTTCTGTTTGTCAGATTTCACACTAACAATTGTACAGCATTTTCTTGCTCTACTTAACTTGAATTTCACATGCTGCCACTATCAAACAACCCTCCACTCAGAAAGTGAAACACATTGCTAAAGCAAACAAAGTTCCTGGGGCTCCATCCAGGGTAGCACAAACATACACACGAGTATCCAGGCTTCATCTTTTTAATGAAGTCCTTTTGACTGTAAACGGATGTTAATTTAGGTCAACATGATTTAAACTCTTTATACTGTAACTGGAAACTAAGCTAACTTAGGTCCTGAAAATCTTACTGTAATTTCTTAAGAATTTAAGCCAGATCCAAAGACTTTTCCAATAGAAACTCCAATATGCAAATTTAAAAATGCATAATCTCCATTCTACAAGCATGATTCAAAAGGATTTTCTATCTACCTATAGAAATGGGGAGATATAATTATACTACTTTAATTAAAAATTAATTAATTAGATGAAAATCCATAGAGAAAAGCTCCATTGCTGAGATCATGAGTGCACAAACTTACCAGTCTCAATTGGTATAGCTACACTACTGTGTTCCCTTGCATAAATAAAAACTCTACAAGTGAAAATGAAACAAAACAAACAAAAAACTCCAATCCTATACAGATGGAAAAGCAGTATTACTGCATCAGCTTCACCAAATCAGATTTCCAAGCCTGCAGAGAGGTGCAAGAGGAACCACTAAGAACAACTATTTGGCAGTCACCTGAAACAGTCCACCTATTAGTACAAGCATGAAAAACTCCATCCACATAATGAAAGAGATGGAAGTGGATCTTCAGGAGCACAACCATATTGTACAGAGCTTTGAGTGCTTTGAATGGAAAGTTGCTATTTCCATAAGTTACCAGTTATTATTGCAACACTGCAGACCACAGTTTGCAAAAGCAATCTGACTGCTGAATGTAAAGAATTTACGTTATCAATTTTGACAAAACCACTAAAAAACCTCAGCAGCTGCAAAATTCTGTTGTGAACGTTTCCAGAAGGATGATTTGACAAGCATTTATTGACAGATTTCTACAACTGATATGAAACAGCCTTTTAAAAATCATTTCATCTTACTGCAAGGTGAAACAGTTTTACTGCCTAACAACAGGATTCTGGTTACAGATTTCACTTGCTCACTGCAGACACTGAAATACGTTCTCCAGTCATCCTGAAACTAAGATATCAACCCTCTCCTTCAATAGAGAGATGTCAACTCTCTCCTTCAGAAGAGAGACAAATGTCCCACTGATTCCCCAAATAGAGAGTTCAAAGATGACCTGTGCTTGTATCACAACTTTATTCCCACTCACTGTCTTTCAGTCTAGACCAGCTGAAATCCAGCCAGACAAAAATCATCTGTAAACATATAAACTGCATTTTGTTGTGAGAAGGAAGACAAGCAGCAAGCTGTGCAGGAGGGATGATGCTAATATAGCTATACAGAGCCTGTTTCTAAATAGGCTAATAGTTTTGCTCCCTGCAGCTAGAACACATTTCAAACCAGCCCTCAAGTGGAGGAGGAATTTTTAAGGAAAGTCCATACTGCCATACTTCCTTTCCTCCCCAAAGGATTTCATCATTTTGTTGCCATGATTCTTTTTTTCTTTTTTAAACCTTACCATACTGCATTCAGCACAAGGGAACAGTTCAGAAAGTAGTGGTGTTCCACGAATCAAAACCCCCACAACTCTCCCTCCATAGGACACAAGCAGTTGCTACCAATATTTAGAAAAAATACCACCTTTCAAGAAGCACCACAACTGGTGAACATATCAAATTGTTATGCACAGAAAAAAGCTTGCACGTACATGGAGATGCATTACTTAAGTTTAATTACATTCAGTGTGCTAGAAACAATTCTTCTACCTCAACTGACTTACTTTTAAAGTCCTGTTTTCTCTCTTTCACAAGAGAACTCAAACCATCAGGTTAGTAATTTATTTGAAACGTGGATAACAGTGTCAGTTCCACGCTGGTATCATACTACAACACATAAATCTACATTTCACTGATGAGGTTCAGAGGCAGGAGAGGAACTTTGCTTTTCTTTGTAAAAACTTCATACAATGTGAGGTCATTCCACTTAGGAGGGTATCTGTGTCTGGAGACTCTGTGGGTCGGCGATAAAGCCAAAGTCAGAGTCTGAATCAAAGGTGGCAGGTATGAAGTTGGCACTCCCAAGCACTTGGATGCATACCCTTCTCCTTCTACCAATAAAGTCTTACAGAGGATTTAACAGTGTTTCTCACCAGTCCCAAAGGCACAAAATTTGTGTGTCTTTGCAGGTTGGGGAAAATGCAGGTTGAACTTGTCACAGTAGGGAACAGTGTATAAATCTCCCACACTCCTTGTACTTTTGACACAAGTAACCGCCAATATTCTCTTCCTGCATATGGCCTTCTCCTCCTACATGCAATGGAGTATTTTATGTGGATTCTTCATAAAACAAACAGGTTTTTCTCTTTAGACAAGACCAAATCTTTTGAAACATTTCAGTATCTAACTACTTCGGATTTCTTCAGTTCAGCACCAAAACCCCAAGATCAGCTACTTCCAGGGCACCAGTGACAACAAATTGACATTTTATTACCAAGAATGCTGTCACTTGTTAGATAGGTACTAACTTGATCTGACAGGACTTGAAAAGCAAACAGTCTGCTACAGTGAGGATTCCTGGTCACAGACACACATTCAGCAAGCTAAGACAGGGCATCACAGAATCACAGGATGGGTCAGGTTGGAAGGGACCACAGTGAGTCATCTAATCCAACCTTCTTGCTCAAGAAGAGTCACCCCAGAGCACATGGCACAAGATTGTGTTCAGACAGTTCTTGAACATCCCCAGTGAGGGAGGCTCCACAACCTCTCTGGTCAATCTGTTCCAGTGCTCAGTCACATGCACAGTGAAGAAGTTCTTCCTCATGTTCAGGTGGAACTTTCTGTGCACCAGTTTCTGCCTTTCACCTCTTGTCCTACGGTTTGGCACCACCAAGAAGAGCCTATCTCCATCTTCGTGGCATGCTCCCTTTAGATACCTACAGATACTGATAAGATCCCCTCTCAGTCATCTCTTTTTTAGACTGAACAGGTCCAGCTGTCCCAGCCTTTCCTGATAAGAAAGATGTTCCAGTCCCTTGATCAAAGCAAAGGTAATATGGACTCTTGCACCAGTTTTTGTTTCCAGAAAGGATGCAAACAAAGACCACATCTGAGATACACTGAATAAGCATTTTCAGGTAATGAACAAGTTAGGCCAGAACTTCACCCCTAGTCTTGATTTCTTCAGTAGGTCAAAAGGAAATTAAGGGAGTTTGGATCTTAGCTTTACAGCCAAGGTGTCAGATTTGTGGCTCTGATTCAGAGAATATCTAGTGCTAAAGAACTGGTTTGTGGATCTCTCAACCAGGCAGGGGAAGATGAAAGCAACATTATTTTCTATCCATGTGCAGGAACTCTTCTTTCAGCCCAAGCAAAGAGCACTGCTTTGCCCTTGCTTCTCTTATACTGAGGTCCATATCAATTAAAAAAACACGGTAAGAAATGAAACAATTAAGAAGTATTTCTTCCTACCTCTATATCACAGATGCATTGTTACAGATTTGTACATTTTCTACATCTTCTATAGGCCAAGTTCTTCTCTATTCAGAATTTTCCACACCAAATCAGGGACAGGCTAGATGTGAGTTGGTGGAAGACCTAGCACAAGAGGCAGAAGGTAGGAAGAAGGGTGGTATTCTGATCACGTGGGACCAATAGGAGGTTAATTCTGGCTGGAAGAAATATATAATTGGCTACCTATAGATGTGAAAGGACTTATTCTTCTGTCCTTGTTTTTCCTCACAATTAAAAGATATTTCTAATTTATCCCACCTTTGATCAATGTGCTCCCATACAATGTTTCTACTTCTCTTTTTATTCTCATGAAAATTACAGTATGGGGGATATGCAAGGAGAAATTCACAGATGCATTAAAACCACCAAGCTCCATCTTCATAAATTATTCTCAAAAGAAACTGAAGCACTTGTTCTATTACTTAATAGCACAAAGCTGATAATCACAAAGCTTGGAATAAACAGGATGTTCCTGATGAATAAATTCAGGGAAAGGGTAGTAAACAGATGGCGAAAATGTACCAGAATAGGTACAACTAGAAAAAATATTTCCTCCAAAGAAGAAGGTAAGAGAATGAGACTAAAAGAGAAGATTTTTTTCGGTATCAGTAAGATAAAAGTCATGGGTGAGGGCCTGGCCAGCTGGCTAGTGCTATCTGTAAGCAAGTATTTAATCTTATCACCACACTACAACTTGTTCTTTTCTTGAACTTTCAAAGATTCCTAAATAAGTTATAATTTTGACATTTTTAATTTCTGTTATGCTGATATATGCTTGGGAGAAGCATTACATTCCTTTGCTACACACACTCCTTACATTTCCCCACAGGTTCACGTTGCTGCTGCTACTTCCCCCCCCCTCTTATGTTCTCCATTCCTACCAGCAGTGATTTATGCACATTCACCAAAACCCAGGAAACACATGCAGGAATCTAGGTTCTGTCTAAAAATATCTGTTCAAGCATGTCACATATTATACCATACCTACACAGAAGACTCATTGCTCAGTCTGTCCAAAAATGTCCATCCCCTGAATTAACCATGCCTCCTGGATGCAGGCAGCCTTTTCTGCTCAAATAATTGCCTCCCAAATGAGAGTGCTGTGTTCTCAATATTTTCTCTTGTTAGTCCCCTGCTCATACATAGATTTTCTTCCTCTCATTTCCTCTTTCCTTTACATCTTTCTGCCTGAAGTCCTCCCTCCCACAGTCCCATATTCCCACTTCCTACACCATTTTTATTCCCCTTTACCCACTCAACAGTGGAGTCCTAGCAATGCTGTCTCAGAAAGAAGCCCAGAGAAGGCAGAACTTCTGCTGGATCTGTGCTTCCTGCCTCCCAGTGACATTGCAGGAGCCTGGATGAGCAAGAGGCAGGACAATGGAACAGGGACTCTTCTAACACAGGCAGCATCAGGGAGGAATGAAAAGACACAAGAGCTTTCCAAGTTTTCTTTCCCTAAAAAGAGGCCAGGCAGAACTTGGAGAAAATAACACACACACACACACACCCATACATGAAATGACCTTCAGCCACAGAGCTGTGTTTGCAAGGCTAAAGCAAGGTGAAGCAACACAGCAGCAATGTAGCTGAGGTTGCAGAAGAAAGGCAAGGGGAAGGAAGGGATGCAGGAGCCTGTAAAAATTATCAAAAATTGGGAGTAAAATAACAGCAGCCCCAAAAGCATCCTCATCTGTTTAGCTCCATTCTTATGAAACTCCTGAGTTTAATTACAGGAGCATGATTAAGGCTGAGGGTACATTTCAGCATAACTCTGAACAGACCTGCCACTTAGATGATCACCAAGTCAACTTTTTAAAGGATCTGCTAATAGTGTTTATATAACATTTAGGGAAGAACAACTCATGCACATGCAGTCAAATTGATTTCAATGAAGCCTTCATTATGTTTGCTTATAAGTGCCCATTCTGTGAATGTATAAAGCAGTTTATATTTAGATGGTGATACAATGTGAACTATTTAACCCAAACTGATAATGCTATAAAATCATAATGCAACAGAGGATTGACTAAACAATTAAACATTTGAATCCATGACTCACACACAGTATGAAGATGGTTGGCATTTAAATACATTAAAAAAATTAAATGTCATTCTATTTTAAAAAATGGTGCTCGTATCAACAATGCCTGGCACTTGCATGCTGTCTGTTATGTGATAATTGCAAGGACTATGAGTTACTAATTCTCACCATTTTACTGTAGGTCTCCTTAATATTATAAGCTTTGGTTCTTCCAGCAATGTGTTTAGACTTTGGGATGTATTTACCAGAACACAGCCTGTCTTTGACAGCTAGAATACGACATGACCCACAAAGGCATAGAAATACAAAAGGACCCAAAAACAACCCACGGATTTTTTTTTTTTGCATCAGTGAGAGAGTTGCAAGCAAGTTGTACTATGGGACAACTCAATGATGGCTTTATTTCCTCATCTCCCTCATGTTCTGCTTCACATGTTCACATTATCAAAATTGGAGCTGCAAGTTCAGCACTCCTGCAGTATCTTGCTGAGAAAACCTACTTACATTGTAAATGTTTTGTGGTTTTAATATAACTTTTCACAATGACGTTCCTAAAATAAATCCTTGCTTTATAGTAATACCTTTTCAATGGGAAGTGGAGAAAAATGGAGAGGCTTTTGTCCTGCCTTCACAAAGTGCATTGATGTTCCTCTGAATTTAGACCTACCCTCTGTCAGTTTAAGGCCATTCCCCCTCGTCCTATCATGACACGCCCTTGCAAAAAGTCCCTCTACATCTTTCTTGGAGGCTACCTTCAGGTACTGGAAGGTGCTCTAAGCTCTCACTGAAGCCTTCTGTCCTGGTTTTAGTATCCAGGGTCAGTTTGTCACTGTGTGGGTGTGTATTCTAAAGCCTCTATGCCATTTTTTCCCACGAACTGCTCACAATGGCACATTAGTAGCTACTGTCTAAGGCACAGCACACCCCTCAGGCTGCAAGCTGGGTGCTTAGGAACTTCTGTGAGATAAGGAAGTTCTCTTGCCTCCACACCCACCTGAGGAGTTATATCTGCTAATGGGCCATCAGGGATGCAAAAAATATGCCATTCTTCACCTCACAGAGTAAATTACCCATTGTTTAAGTCTCTGCCCTGGGGGAGGGACTGGGCGGAGCCTAAGTGAATATAAGCTGGGGTTTGGGACTGGGAGCTCTCTTCAGAACCAGAGGAGGACCAGAGCTGTGAGCAGACTGAGACTGCCACCAGATTGCAACCATCACTTTCACCAGCAGGTACTTTTTTTTCTTTTTACTTTGAACTCAGGGGGGGCCACGTGGTGCTCAGCACAGAGTTGGTGAGCTCCACTCTGCTTGTGCCCCACTGTGCTGGGCTGTACATCTGGTGTTTTTCATGGCACAAACAAATTTCCTTTTCTGTTTAAGTGTATTTTTGTGATCTTTTATTAAATTGTTATTCTGACTTGCAATCCCATTCTGAGTTGGATTCATTTCTCCTACTGGTTTAATTCTAAACCAGCACACCTTCTTTTCTCAAGGTTGAACAACCCCAATTCTCTCAGCTTGTCTTCACAGGAGAGGTGTTCCAGTCCCCTGAGCACCTTTGTCAAACTCCTCTGGACCCACTCCAAGAGGTCCACATTCTTCTTTGGGATACCAGGGCTGAATGCAGCACTCCAGGTGGGGTCTCTCCAGAGCAAAGTAGAGGGGAAAAATCAGCTCCCCTGACCTGCTGGTCACGCTGCTTTTGATGCAGCCCAGGATACATTTGGCTTCATGGGTTGCAAGTTCACACTGCCAGGTCATGCTGAGCTTCTCATCAACCAACACCCCCAGGTCCTTCTCCTCAGGGCAGCTCTCAATCCATTCCCCACCCTGCCTGTATTTGTGCTTGGGATTACCCCATCCCAGGTGCAAGACCTTGCACTTGGTCTTGTTGAACTTCATGAAGCTCACACAGGCCCACCTTTAAAGCTGTGAAGGCCCTCTGGATGGCATCCCTTCTCTCCAGTGTGTCCACCACACTACACAGCTTGGTGTCATTAAATGTGCTGAGGACACACTCAATCCCAGTGTCCCAGTTACCAGCACAGGTGTTAAACAGTGTCAGCCCCAATACCAACCCCTGAGGAGCACGTCATCACTGGTCACTGATCTCCACCTGGATATCAAGCTGTTGACAGCCCTTGGACTGCAACCATCCAGCCAATTCTGTATCCACTGAATGGTCCATCCATCACATCCATGTCTCTCCATTTTAGAGGAAAGGATGTGCTGTGGGACAGTGTTAAATGCTTTGCACAAGTCCAGGTAGATGATATCCATTGCTGTTGCCCCATCCACCAGTACTTTAACCCTGTTGTAGGAGGCCACCAAATCTCTCAGGCATGATTTAGCCTTAGTAAAGCCATGTTGTTTGTCACCAACCACTTCTTTATTTTCCATGTGCCTTATCATAGCTTCTAGGAGCATTTGCTCCATGATCTTACATTCAATTTCCTGGACTGGATTCCACAGAAGCCAACAAAAAACTTTTCTCAGTGGCATGCACCAAGAGGACAAGACATAAAAAGTCAGAAGTTACATCACAGAAATTCCAGCTGTGTGTAAGAAAAATGTCCCAAGCGAAATGAGTAAAGTACTAGAACAAGTTCCCAAAGAAGTTGTTGACTCAGAGAATAAGAGAATGAGAAAGGTTGGAAGGCAAAGCAGTGGGTCACCTGGTCTAACCTCCCCGTTCAAGCAGAGCACACAACAAAAGATTTTGTTCAGACAGTTCTTGAATATCTCCAGTGACAGAGACTTCACAACCTGTCACCTGCACAGTAAAGAAGTTCTTTCTCCTCTTCAAGTGGAACTTTTTGTGCATCAGTTTCTGCCTGTTGTCTCCTGTCTTCCTGCTTGGCACCAGCAAGCAGAGCCTGACTCCATTCTCTTATAGATACTTACAGACATTGATGAGGTCCCTTCTCAGTCACCTCTTTTTGAACAGGCCCAGTTCCCTCAGCCTTCCCCCGTAAGAGAGATGCTCCAGTCCCTTAAACACCTTCATTGCCCTCTGCTGGACCAGCTCCAGAAGCTCCATGTCTCTCCTGTACTGAAGAGTCCAGAAGTGGACACAGCACTCCAAAAGGATTGAGTAGAGGGGCAGGATCATGTCCCTTGACCTTCTAGCAATGATCTTCTTAATGCATCCTAGGATATCATTGACCTGTCTGGCCACAAGGGCACAATGCTGGCTCATGGACAGCTTGTTGTCCACTAGGACCTCCAGGTCCCTCTGCATAGAGCTGCTTTCCAGCAGGTTGGTCCCCAGCTTGTGCTGGTGCCTGGGGTTATTCCTCCCACCGTGCAGGGTTCTGCACTTGCCTTTGTCGAGTTTCAGACAGTTCTTCTCTGTCCACCTCTCCAACTTGCCAAGGTGCCTCTGAAAGGCTGCAACCTCTGGGGTATCGGCCACTCTGCCCAGCTTTGTGTTGTCAGCATCTGCCCCTTCATCTGAGTTATGGATGAACAAGTTAAACAATACTGGGCCCAGTATTGAACTCTGGGGGACACCACTAGTGACAGGCCTCCAAGTAGACCCTCTGCTGCTGATTGCAACTCTCTGGGATCTGCCATTCAGACAGTTCCAAATCCACCTCACTGTCCACTCATCCAGCCCACACCTCCTGAGTTTGACTATGAGGATATTGTGAGAGAGAGACAATGTTGAAAGCCTTGCTGAAATCAAGGTAAACAATATCCATCACTCTCCCCACATCCATCCAGGTAGTGTTTCATCTCACCACTCATGGAGAGTTCGTAAGTGATCTGGACAAGAACCTGAGCAGCCTGGCCTAACTTTGAAGAAGACCTGCCTAAAAGGAGAGATTTGACTAGATGATTTCTTAGATCCCTTCCAATCTAAATTATTCTGTGAATATTATTTCTTTTAACAGGAACTGGATATTTCTGAAGTTGTAATTATTATCAAGGAACACAGGAACCATTCTGTTAATAAAATTGCATCTTGGTCTCTGCACAGCATCATGATCACAAATTGAATTTTTTTAATGGTAACTTCCAGCTGTGAAACACTGGAAGTTGACGCAGTAAATCAAACAATATTTGACATTCTTCTGCCTTTAAGTCCTCAGCTGACTCTGTCCTGTGACTTTAAGTGACTCCTTCCAGACTGGAAATAATAACTCCTACCTGTTTCAGGTAGGAGAGATACTTTGTTTCCACAGAAAGTGAAAGTGTTCTCCAAACTGCCACCTCCAGAAAAGTAAATCTCTCAGTATCCCCAGCTTACAACTTAAGGGAGACCCAGTTCCACTGCCTGGTAGGGTCACCTGCCATTTGTCAGCACCCCAATGGTTAGACATGAACAGCATGTCACAGGCATTGAGGATGAGGAACAGGACAAAGAGATGTCTGCTATCTGCATGGAAAATCTTATTATTTGCTGAGCTTCTTATTCTTTCTGAAAAATCTTTTGCTAAAAGGGTATTTATGTTGGAGTGAGGGAAATCCACTAAGCCAAAGGGCTGAGGGTTGAATTCAATGTTTCAGGTGCAATTTAACGTAGTATGTGGTGGCTGAATAAATAAATATGTGTAACAAGCTATAAATAAATGCTTCAGAGTCAATCTAAGAGTTGTACTCATGGTCTAATAAAATATGACAGCAATATTGCCCTGCTTATTAACAAGCATAGCAGTTTTAGAAAAGCACTAGAAATACATTATTTACCAATTTGGATATAAAATCCCTTTAGTAAGTAGATTTTCCAACTAATCCTAAGGTGAAATCCTAAGCTGGATGTGTGACAACCAAATAACATTTAAATAGTTCTCTGCACATATTGTGGGAGGCACGAGACTCCACAGAATAATTTATTTTAGACAGATAATGGAGTCACTGTGACTTGTGAAGCATCTGCAATTACAGCCAGTGGCAAACATCCTTAATTTAAAACTGTTCTCCAAATAAATCTCATCATGACAGCTCAAGCATACACAGAGATCCAACTTAATCTTTCCACAGCATTTAAGTCTGTGTTAGAGCCCAAAGACTTCTAATATCTTTTTAATTATTATTTAAGCATGACAAGGTAGCTAAACTGAAACATACTTCTTTTCCAATGTATAAAATACAGTTTGCTCCACAGTCTGTGCTGCCTGGCCTATTATCTGTCTGTCAGCATTAATGAGACAAACTTCTGAAAGAAAAGTTGTAAGGGAACTGTCAAACTATGTTATAGCCAGACCAATCTGGCTATACTCTGTTTTTAAAAAGGCTGGAAATATCAGACTCATTCCTTAAACTGTCATGACTATAAAACCTTCAGGGACAATGTGCTTAGCTGCTTAGAGAACAAAAGATGTCTTCAAGAAATATGTACAACATACAGTAATGGCATTTGTTCTCTCATTCATCAAACCTTCCTCTAATTTTATTTTTAAGCACATAATTATCCAACATTCTCAGATAACTGCATTAATGACTCATTAAAAAAGAGTACTGAACTTCAATATCTGAAAGAAAATTCCAACTTGACCATAAGTCTGTAAGAAATTACTTCTTTTTCAAGACATGCTTTAAAGCATTGTAAAGAGCTTAAATTGAGATGACTGGGAGCCTTTAGTGGAGAGAAGAACAGGTTCAAGTGAGCTCATAGATCTCTTTACTGGTTTCAGGTAAGGCAGAGATCTGTCCTCCAAAACTAAGTCACAGAAACAATAACACAGTGATACACAGAGAACATTGATAGACCAGCTTGTAGCTTGTGATCAAAGCATATTTCTTATAAATCCAAGTTTTAAAGGATTTTCTTGTGCGGTTTTTACGTATCTTCAAAATTAGGCTAGGAATTTCTTGAGGATGCCTAAGTCAGAATGCTCATCAAATTCCACATATGTAACTCTTGGAGAGCTTTAGAAGTTTCTACATAAACTGTTGAAACTTGAGTACTAATAAAATACAGTCCACATCACCAGGACAGCACAGTGAAAAATAACAGAAGTGGCAATATCTCCTATGTAAACAGCACCTTCTGTTAGAAGGCAAAGACATTTTAGGAATAGATGTTAAATGAAGAGACAGGCGGTACTTGCAGTTTAGTTCCATTACTCACACTTAGCAAATGAGAAAAAAAGGCATAGATAATTCAAGCTGCCTGATAAATGTAATACTCAAAGCCATTAGCAGAAACAACACTGAATATAGATGGAGGGCTTCTTTCCCTGGTGTTTGCAAAAAAAAGGATGCTTTGATTTAAAACTACAAGTCAATTTTAGCCTATATTACTCTGCTCAATCACTGCCTCCCACTGTTTTTAAGTGTACCCATGAACTTGTAATTGTTAAATGAGACTAAAGTCATATAAAGGTAGTTTATCAGCATTAATACTATCCTCACACTTCAAAAGAGAAATAAGGTGTGTATGGGGGACATAAAACAAAAAAGCTCCATGTTCTGCTGCTTTATTCTCCTCATACTTGGCTCAAGTAACTGCCATCAATTTCAATGCACATGCCAAAAGCTGTTCCTGGATTCATCTGAGCTCACAATTATATCTAAATACTCCAAAAAACATTCAATATGGTACAACATCTCAGGCTGGCACCATCAGCCTTTTCACTGGCACAGTACTCCTAGTTTCTGGCAATCCTTAAGTAGCGCTGGTTATGAAGCAGTCACACATAGGCAAAGATGAGCTTGTATGACTTGAAAAAGAAATGGCCCACCACAGAAACTTTTTTTCTTTTTTCATTTTTTAAACAGTAATATTCTAGGTATTTTTTAATTGTTTTACCGTGGTATTATAAAATGGAACACTTTGAAAAGCTCTTTTCTTAAAATTTTAAATAGGAAAACAAAGCAAATATTTCCATCTTAAAATGTCACAAAAAGGGAAGGACTCAGATTACCCCAAAACAATATGTTTTAAGAGAAGAATAGTGCTATGGGACTCCTTATTGCATGTCATATTTTAAGTGAGGAGAAATAAGCCACAACTTTGTCAGCTTGAGTCAACTTCACTCAGACACAACTTAGTGGAGCTACACTAGAAATGATCATGGTATGTCAAGTCTTGTTGGGAGTCAAACAGACTTGACACAGCTCAGTTAAATGTTAACAGGAAGCTAAATCACAGTTCAAGGCAGTTTAGGAATGGAGTAAAACTGATTAGTAAAAAGCTGTATATAAAAAAGAACAAGAGCTGAGAACATCAAACGGAAGTGTCTGTGATAGTAAGAAGACCATACACTGTCCTTGAGTTTGCAGCAAGATCAGATGAGGATATCAAATTATGTAGCTAATAAACCAAATTCTGCTGTTAGTTGTCTCACACAACCACACTAAAATAAGCCCAGCTACACCAGTCCATTTGAGGGGACAGCTTGACCAAAACACATTTCAATGACACCTCAGCCAGTAAAACAGCACAATCGAAACTGTGTTTCAACAGCAGAAGCCACATGTTTCTACTCAAATCAAGAAACCACGCAGAAAGGCCACTCTCTTCTACTAAATTCTCTAGTACTTTTCCATGAAAGTGTCAGGAAAACATCCCCTTTACATGATGCTTCTAACATTGTGACATTACAGCTTGAGGTGTGGTGGTCATGGAACGTACGTGCTTGAACATTTTCTGTACCACAGAGTCCTAAAGGTACCACGTGATACATGGAGACTATGGGCTTCAACCCTTTTCTTTCATTTAATGTGCATGAGTAAAATTTCAGCAATAATACATTGAGATAATTCTTGTGCAGACTTGAAACAAATTTTTCTGACAGTATTTAGTTTGGAGGGGGGTGTTGTTTTTTTTTAAATTATGGCAGACACCACTGGTTACCTATGGAAGAAGATCACTCAGAAGGAGGAAACAAATTGTTATATGTTCCAGGTGTTGAAGCACTTTGTGTGTTTTATTTACAATTCCTTTAAAATGTTCTGACCAGCTTTATTCTGTCTGCTTCTAAAGAGTAGGGAACACGGGAACATAGAGAGTCTTTAACTTTTTAGAAGAAAGAAATCACAAAAGCAGAGCATCCAAAACTAAATATCCTCATTTTACCCTCTTATTTTGGTATTACAGTTTTTATTGAACCTATTAGATCAATATTAATGAAAGCTATAATTCATTTGACTTGCCAGCAGGAAGAAAATGAAATTTTATTTGATCCACTGTTAATTCCAGATAATTGCCCGACCCTCAGCCAGCTTCAGGTTAGAACAATATCAAGCCCAAATGCTACAGTTTTTCCTTATCCTTTAAAATAATTTACAAAATATAAATTCTCACTCAGTCTTAGAACCTCAGAATCTTTCAAACTTATGTGACACAGATCAATCAGCAGCTTATTCTTAGCAACCAAATGTGTTTATTAAAACAAAAACAAAACCAGAACAAAACAAAATCAAAAACAAACAAACAAACCCACAATAATTTTAACAGGAAAATGTCATTATTTAAATCCTCCGCTGCCTTAGGAGAACCTATTTGCAATATATTTACTGTCCCTTACAAGTTTATTACAGTGGGGGAAAAAAAATCAAGCCAAGCCAGAGGGAAGGAGTAGGAGTTCTGTTTCTTGTGAAGCTTTTCACAATTGAGATGTTTAAGGTAAAAGAAACTGCTATGATTCAATACATAACTCACACAAGAAACCACACTACAACAGTTCTTGTAGAAAGGATAATAAAAATCCTTGCGTTTTGTGTATGTGGATAACACATATGCTTAAAAGTTTATTCTGGCAGAGTGATGAATCTGTTGTTCTATGATCTTCCTTCTTGAGTCCTGCATTTTAATAGAATTGTTATCTTTTATAAGAAAAGATGGTACCAATTCTTGCTGTATTGCAATAGAGCAGCATTTACAGCCATTTTCAATTTCAATTCCTCAACAGTTTTTCAACAGATGTAAGAAACATGCTGCTTAAACATAAGCATATTGACAAAAGGTTTTCTTTCCTAGTTGCCTTACAGAGCTCTAATACTAAAGGACTGCTCATCATGAGTTTATAGATGGAAAGTTGAAAAAAAATGTGTCATTAAGAGTAAATCTGCAGTAACTGCACTTATTTATGGAAGAATAATTTGCCAGATTTGCTTGAAGTACTGTGTGTCTTCAAGCAACAACGTCATTCCAGGAAAAAGAGAACAGATACGTATTTCAAATATATAAAACAGTCACTAAAGTTGTTCAGTAATAAAAGCCTTTCAATTTGTAGCTAGAGATTCAGAGTGGAATACACTATTAACGCTAAAACCTGAAGAAGCTGCAGAATTCTGACTTAGGGGGAATCTAAAGATTTGTGAAAGAGGAGGAAAGAAAACATGAACAGTCATGTAAATTCTACTACTCTTTGTTTCAGAGTAGTGCAGTAGCTGACTGCTAGAGATCCTTTTCAGCCTTGCAGTACTTGACATCACTACAGTACTTGGCATTACCAGCACACATTTGTGGTTTCATTAATAAGAAAAAATCTTGTAACTGGCCCATTTAGAGTACAAAATAATTAGATGTCAAGGCATTCTCATGACAGAAGAACCTGTTTCACAGTACTAGTACAACTAAGCTAGCAGCCTTACTTTCAATAAAAATAAATTCTGTATCTCCTTTGCTTGTTAGTGAAAGGAGGATTTTTTGATGTTACTCCATCAAGTAAGATGAGTGCGGCGCATGAAACTTGTTCTAATTTTAGTTTATTCTATTCCAACCCGACTGTTTATGGCATGGAGTTATTTGTGTAGCACACATGCAGTGTAAATAATTCCAAAATAGGTAACAGTTCAAGGGTATTTCAAATTACACAAAAGAGTAATTTCACTACTGAGGAAATAAAACCCCTACCAAGTTACATGCTTATTCCTATCACAGTCACCCAGTGTACAGCAAGGAGCGAGCACCAACACTTTCCCCTGGAATTAATGAAGGTTGACTCCAACATCCAGCTCATGCACTAGAAGGATGAAAGAGTTTCACATTCAACCCCGACTTTTTAAGAAGTTATTAATTGCAGTAATTACCAAAAGAAAAGCAACCTCACTGCTTCAGCAGGTGTGAGGCGGTTTCTCCCTCGAAACGCTCTATTCGCAGGCAAGAAAAACAGATGTTCTTACCTGGAAGACCTCACGTCCGAGCACAGCCGCTGCTGTAGCCACAAGCACCGCTGAGCTCAGCCCTGGGCGCAGCGCTGGGGCAACGCTCAGCCTGCGAGCGCTTTCCGGGAGCCACAACCTGCCACAGGCGCCCGGCTACCTGTCTTTACGCTCACCAAAATATAATAAACACCGTCACCCACGCAGAGGTTCCCCGGCACGGTCTGTCGGTCCCGCCGCCGGGGTGACATGCGGGGGGAGCGCGGGGCGCTCCCGACGCGGGACGGCATCGCCCCCTGCCCGACCCAGCCCCGGCCCGTCCTGCCGCCCCGCTCCCCTCTCCTCATGGCACGACCCTCCACACGAGGGGCTGCAGCCTGCCCGAGCGGGAAGGGAGCGGGGTGTGGGGCTGGGGTACTCACATGCCAGATGGCGAAGAAGATGAGTGCGGCGCAGAGGACCAGCGACAGCATGTAGCAGAAGGCGGCGAAGGTGAAGGCCATGGCGGGGACAGCCCTCCGTGCCCCTCTTCACGACGCGGGAGGTGCCGGCGTGCGACGGGGACAGCGGCGACCCCCGCGATGCCAGCGCGGAGCAGTGGCCGGGCGNGGGGATGATGTGGGGTAGGGGATCGGGGGTGCCGGGATGATGTGGGATGGGAGCTCAGCGGTGCGAGGCTGGCGGGGGGCTCCTGTCGCCGCTCGGGCAGCGCCTGCAGTCAGCGCCGCGTGTTTCTAACTGAAATCCTGTCACGACAGCGTGAGAGGAAGGAGCGTAGGCTGGGATCAGTTCAGGCCAGATCCTGAGAAGTTAATTATATGCCTAAACTTGAAGTGCTTTGGTGTTTTGGGGGTTTTATCAGTTTTTTCCTTTTCAGGGTCAGGTAAATTCCACGAAAGGTGCGCCAAGTCCGTGGGGAGGCCAGTGCTGGTGTGTCCAGCCTCTGATGGAGAGTGAACAGGAATCCAGCCCAAGAGCTCATGAACCACAGCAGAGTAGCTCAGCAAAGTGGAGTCAGTTCGTCTTTCCCACTAGGTGAAAAGGACATTGACTGCTGGAATAAAGAAAGAAAAGCCTTTCTTGAATGCCATCAACTGGGAGAGTGTTCTTGCTGTCTTTCAGGTACATGCAATATCCAAATTGCTCAAGTACACATTTAAAATAAGGAAGGAAGGATAAGTTCCTGCCTTCATACCTTGTCTTTAATACCATCCATAGTGTCTCCAGACACAACTTAGCCATTTCCACAAGCTATCTACTTTAGATTTACCAACAAAAGTTCTTCCACTTCTGGAGCACATCAGCTGAGACAATGCAGCAGGTTTGCAAGGAAAATGTTTTCAGGAGAAAATACCACAGAACCATCAGAAGTCCCCTTACAAATATTTTGAAAATCATAGATTAAAGCTGTATGTTTGAAACATCCTTATAAATCTGAAAAAGAATTTCACCTCACAACATTTTTTTCTATCCTTTTATGTATTGAAGGCAGTTCAGTAACAAAACTATTTAGAAATTTGCCAGTGATCACCTGTGAAAGTCATACATCATTGTACAGGAAATTGTAATTCCATCAAAATCCAGTGGAAACTTTCTTTATAAATGTTTATATTTTTGTTTTAAAATATACTATATTATTTTTAACATAATAAGCACTTTTATCCTGAGGAAAGAGTGCTAATTTGAATCAAGAGTCCAGGCTAGTAATTAATAAACCAATCATGAATAAACTGATGGATCTAACCTTTCATAATTGAGCTGCCTCAGACTGTTATGTGGGATATGATGCTTTAATTAAGAAGGACAGAACATGACAAGTAGTAATGCACTTTGTGTCATAAAGGGGTGCTGTAAACCCACTCTAATTGTCTGACCTTTTAATTTTTTTGGTATCTGAAATCCTGCAGACCATATGCTTGTGGAAGTAAACGGTTTATTCATAACCACACATTTTGAAAAGAGTAGTCAATGAAGTTCAGGAGTCATATTTAGGAATATTTATTTATTTATTTTGCCATAGTTACTTTAATGTCTGGGTATATATTGCCTATGTTAAGATTCAACACAGAAAAACCAATGCTTCTAAGAAAATGAAAATAAAACATTTCTTTCTGGAGGACTTGTAGGTATACTTCTGCACATATATATATTCATATATATGAAAAATATGAATATACTCTAACTACCATAAAAGACAGTAATTGAAACAACCACTGAATCTCAGTTTCATACCACACTCCAAGGCAAAGTTTTTCCTGTTTTTCACTGTCTCTCATCTTCATTTATATTGCAGTTATATATTTGGAGCTCTTCCTTGAACACACAGGCAAAATACTCATTTCTCATTTTGTGAGACAGCTCCACAGCCAATGAATTCCAAGATCACACAGTCTTTCCTGGTACTGATGTTGAAACATTAGTTGCCCCTAGCCATATTGTTAGCCATTAATCATTGCTAGTGGCTGTCAAATTACAAAAGTTTCTGACATATAGTGAAAGGAAAAAATCTATAAAGATGCACTTAGGACACTTTTGTCTTACTGAGTTCTTCTTATGTAATACCATGAGAATACCTTAAGTATCCTCAGATGTGTGATGGAGAGTGATGGAAAGATACACCCTTCACTCAATACATCTCTGATTTGTACTCAGAGATTTGTCTGAGTAATCGCTAAGAAGTCTTCCTTATCTCCATCTAGTTACAAACTCATTACAGCTCTCTGTGGAATGAGGACCTCACAGCAGGGAGCTGTTCCTTTGTCATTTATGAATGAGACTACTGCGAATCATGAAGCAAAAGGCAAAAGTAATATGGATGTTCCTGACCATTTTCTCCCTGGTTTATGCCCCTGTGAACACAGCGGGAACACCAGTCTATTAGTTCCTCATCTACTTCCATGGTCTTGGTCCTAACCTTCATATAAACTAATGGATATGATCCTAGATGCATGAGAAATTATAGTCCAGCACCCAGCTGTGCCCTTTGAAATAATGTATATCACAGAGATCAGGATGGCGGGTGTGGGAACTGAGGATGCAGCATTATCCGCTGAAGGGATCTGGAATAAGCAAACCAGACAAAACAGAGTACAGGATATAGATTATATATATAAAAAAAGAATAATTTTTTTTTCCTTTAGGAAAAACTGTTGCTTTCAAAAACTGTAATTTTAACACTTCTTCTCCCCAGATACATAAAATTACATCCACATGTTGAGACGCACATGGATTTCTTTTTTATTACTGGAAATAAAAGGCTCAGAGGTTCTGCAGCAGCCTGTTAGGCAATGCAGTAATCCTTGCTCTCGGGTGTTCAGCAGCTCATTTTAACAGCCACAGTCTCAGAATTAGGACCTCATCTTTCACTCTTCTCTCTTCAAAATCTCACAAATGCTCCTGCTTCCTCCATGGTATTCCCAAGCCGTTTCCAGAAGGGACTGTTGCTCTCACTCCATGGCATACACCTGTAAGCAACAGCAAAAATTAGTCATAAAGCTGAACCATGAGCTGGAATTGCAGACCAACTATAAAGACAGTAAGAAATGGAAAGAAAATTATGTTCAGATTGATTTAAAAAGTGGTTTGTATTCTCTCCTCTCATCTTAAACCAGAGACTATTCCTTTTAAATGTTTTTGTTGATGGGTCACACAAGGTAATTCAAGCTTAACAACACTTCCTAGCATAAGTTTTACCTGAGCTGGTTTTGTGGGCTATATCCCACAGCACCCTCAGACATCAAGGCAGTGTTTGTAAAACCTGTGCTGAAAGGTGTTTTACAGAAGAGGGTGAGGGGCTTTGCTTTCCTTGGTACAGCTATTGCTCTTTGGATTTGGTGCTTGTGGACAGAAAGAACATGTCTTTACCATGCATATTTTTTAAAAAAATACAGTTGTAATACAGTCTGATCCCAATTTCACACAGACTCATCACAAGAGGATAGATGGTGGTGTTGCTTTTGTACAAGCAGTACTGAGATGCTGATTTTCAAGGCTATCACTATGCAGCTATGATCATAGGTCAAAGCACAAACATGATTTGAGATTTCTTTACTTAAGAATGGTTTTTTACTTTGTGAGGACCTCTGTGAAGGGACCAGAAAAAATTCAGTCACTAGAAAAATAATAGCAACAGAGTGCATCTGGTGAGCAACAGACAGCCCTCAAAACCAAGCGACATCCAATCATGAAAATAGATTCTGAAAACAGATTTAATACATCTATGAGTTCAGGATGTCCTTACATCAGCAGGCCTTGGAGCACTTGATTTTATGTGAAATGACCTTTTGTGCTAGATAACGAAAGAATTTGAAGGTACTGAAAGAAATTTCTAGTGGCTAATTTATAGAACAGCATCAGAGATGAGAAGGGACTGCTAATGAGTCCTTTCAACTCCCAAATAATTACCTTAACCGTATAAACCTAAAGGAGAGTCTTTATAAGGCCAGTAGTCCCTGAAGTGAGAGGCTAAAATCACCATAAACCCACCAAGGTGATGATACCCTCACAGCCAAGGTGGGTCATGTTTTAGATTCATATATTATTGTTACAATGTGTAGTTTTAAGTGTAACCTATTAGTTAGTGCCTGCTAGAGTAAAAGCCATTATATTGATTACAGGAGAGAACTGTCATTCATAGAATATTTTTAATAATACATCTGACTCTCTCTTTTGTGAACATTAAGTAATACTAAATTATTAACAAAGCTTATATACAAATTGCCATCATTGGGCTTTACTGCTAATATCCCACAGAGATTAATAGAAGCATTTCATACTCTTATGCATTATTATTTCGGATTATCTGCAGATTCCGGATGAAATTACTCTATCACTGTATGGTCAGTTCATTTTCGAAAGGTTACCTTTGTGATAATAAAGGCAAGTGACATTTTGTTAATGAAGTCTTATTTTCAGGTACCAGGAATGTGATAGTTCACAAACCCACTAATAATAATCTAATTTTACTGCCAGCTGTTTCTACCTTCTTTTGTAGGATCTGGATGATTAAATTTTAACTACATTATCACAGGATCATAGGAAAGTTTTTGTCTAAAGGGACCTCAGGAGGTCTCTAGTCTGACCTCTGACTCAAAGCAGTGCCAAGTCAAGGTCAGCTAGTTGCTCAGGGCTTCCTCTGGCCAACTCTTGAAAATCTTCAAGGACAGAGATGGTCCAGCCTCTCAGGGCAACCTGTTCCACTGCTTGTTTCAGGTCATCTTCAGCAGAATTGTCAGGTCCCAGCCTGTATAACTTTCAGGGCTTATCTCGTCCTTAGTACACAACTTTACATTCATCCCTGTTGAAGTTTTAAGGTTCCTGTCCAGCTATAATCTCCATGTTTAATATCTGAAATCTACTTACAAAAACACAGATTGATATGCAATGCAGAAATGTTCCTATATAACAAAATAAGACTCTTCAGAGCATGACACTACAATGCTTTGTTTCTACTATTCACCTGCCAGCCAATATCAGAATTATGCAGCATCACACTCAGATTTTTCATGGCCGCTGGCAAAACTGGGGTTTCATATTTGCAGCTCAGATCACTCACCTGAACTGAGTGATCTCAGTAACTGTTCTGTCCTTTGCTTTGATAACCAGCACCACAGAGGCATGACACACATTTTGACTCTTCATGTCACCGATAATTTCCTAGCAAGTTTGTCATCAGGGTATCTGTCACTTTTTGCACTATCTATGGGTTTAGTTGACCGATTGTGTGAGCACAGATATCACTACACCTCTTAATTCCTAAGCTATGCTTTTCTGCTCTATTGCTCCAGCCTCCTCTGCTCCTCTATTGCGCAGTTCTTTCCCATTACCCTGTCTTTCCCTTATCTTATTGCTAGTTCATAGTCTCAGCCTGGTCCATCTACTGTTTCCCACCTCCTTAACTCCTCCAAATTCAGCTTTTATCCCCTGGGAGTTCATCAAGACTGCTTCCTCACCAGTGCAGAAATGTCTAACATGGTACTGTGCACTCCAGAAAGATGGGATCTTTGCTCTTAGTATCAGGCCAGAGTAGCAAAAAGCAAGTTTGAAAAAGCAATTGTAGGAAAGGTCTTGCTTTAAAGTGAAGTGGAATGAGGAAAGGATTTGCTTAATTTCAACAGTTCTCTAATAATTATGTGTGAAATTTTCAGAATTATCCAAAGACCCTAATTATTGATGTTGATGTCAGAAGTCATATTCATCCTTCAAAAGTTACCTCCTTCCAGATGTGAAGCCCTTCCAATAAATAAATGAAAGGCAGAAGCCTTCCATAAACTAGCAAGAAGATTTTTAGCAATTGATGAAATAACACACCTAATTTTTATTTTTTTTTTCCTTCCTAAGAACACTTTTGTGAGCTGTTCAAGACCTTTAGTCTGGAGAGGAAGTCCAACATAAAACAAAGAGCTCATGCAAACTGGAGAAAGTAAGGCCTTGACATTGAATATCTGAAGCAGTCTTAATTGCCTTTGACATTACCTAATATGCTTCAAATCAATACATGGAAACTATACACAAGGAATGCTTGCTAACATTGCTTAATCTTGCCAAGAAGGAATTTCATTTGTGTCTGTGCTGGGGAGAGAGTGGTTTACAACTTTATTAGTTCTGAATAACTAAATTCCATCAAAGGAATAAAAAAAGGAATAACAAGTGTTCTGAATAAGTAATCTATAAGAAATACTTAATCAGTCACTGCAGATCCCACAGAGCTAGTCATGCTAATAAGACAATTTGTATAAAATATGCATTTGTCCAAACACCAAAATAACATTCTGAGGCCAAATTCCTCTGATTTTAAAGATGTCTCATTTTTTCCTACCCCAGAGCCTGTAATACTCTGCTCATTTACAAAACCTGCTGGTGCTTCCCACCCACTGCAGGCTGTATCAGATCACACCTCATGGCTCCACCAGTGGGAACAGAGATGCCAGAACAAAGACAAATATATGATTAAACAGTTCTCCTTCTCAGAGAATGATTAAATTCTCTTATATTAAATTAAATGCTGTTCTTCTTGGTCAATTTGTGCTGAGCCTGATACTGAATGCTCATCCCTGCTGTCCTGAAAACAACAATCTGGTGCAGGAAATCTAGCCCTGGTGTCTTTGCTATTGTTTGGAAAAGAAATAGTATTTCACCAAATTGACATATGTGTTCTAACAGAATTAATGGTCTTACTAATTTTTAACTTGCACACATAAATGAATAGTTACAATATGGTCTGCATAAACAACAGTGTTGACTAATGAATACAAAACCATAATTTATGGCTGTACTTGTGCAGTAAAGCTGTTTTTGATGCAGTTTTATGAGAGGCAGGCACACCTGTGATGTGATGTGATGTGAAAGGAAGGAGAGGCCATGCAGATGTACAGCACCATGTGCTGCAGCAACCGTATGAATGGACTGGTTGCTGTCAGCTCAGAACCCTTATAACACCACCTCCTTGTACTCAAACTTGAAAAATTAGTATCAGCTTTGACTTACGTCTGTTTAAACGGAAAAAAAATAAATCAGTTGCCCAGAAAACAAGACTTGTATTATTAGCACATCAATAATAGAACTCTTTATCAAACACTGACTTTAAGTAAAGACTGTACCAACTGACTTCTCAAGCTTTTGTAACTTTGAAAGATATTCCTCATATTAAACCAGAGAAAATAAACCCCCTATAAATGGGGACATTTTTAATTGTGGGAGCAAAACTAATTATTATATCACACTGTATCACTTAGAATTTCTAGTCACTTTAGATAAAGTCCCTTATAAAACCTATTTTAGCATTTGACAACAAGTACTGAAGAATTCATATTGTTAATTGGAAAAATACCAGAAGAAAAGGTTGGAGGTAGCAATGGAAGAGTGGGAAGATGTTTAGCAAGGAGTCTCATTAGAAAGCTGTGCTGAAAGATAATTCCTATCCTAAATATAAACCTTTAATTCACTAGCTATCCTGGCTTTAACATCTTAGAAAATATTCCAGTCTAAAGCAGAAGCAGCAAGACAAGGTGATTCTTTGGAATTTACCCATCTCTTACAAAGAAGGTTTGAAATCCTGGTTGGGGTTTCTAGTGCATTTTGCACACAAGTATCTTAATTTGTGTGTTGCTTCCTCCAATTGATGCCAAACCAGAGGACAAGAGGCAACAGGCAGAAACTGGAACACAGGCAGTTCCACCTGCATATGAGGAAGAACTTCTTTACTGTGTGAGTGACCACACACCGAAAGAGGTTGCCCAGAGAGGTTGTACAGTCTCTTTCCCTTGAAATACTCAAAAGCCATCTAGACACAATCCTGAATAACCTGCTCTGGGATGACCCCACTTGAGCAGGGAGGTTGGACCAGATGACCCACTGTGGTCTCTTCTAACCTGACCCATTCTGTGATTCTCTGATTCTTTTTCTTTCTGTTATCTTGAAATGTCTAACTAAACTTGCATAAACCATAAGGGTCAGATGGTCAGATAAGTCTGGGTCTCGCTCTTTAGTATATTCAGGACAGTATCTGAAATACTTGGTTTAACTCCAGGAATAGTTAGGAGAAACACTGTTTGTCATGTCACAAGTAAAAAGTCTGCCCCTACTGCAATTATTTTTACTCTATGTAATTCAGAGTTAGCTTTTTCTAAGTCCTGCATGTTTTCTACCTACATTAAACACTTAGTACAAGGGGTGTTTTCTTTTGTTAAACCAGTTGTCACTTTTATGTGACAAAAGTGTCTGAGCAGTAACAGGAGCTATCTTGTGCTATTTCATAAAGCCTTTACTTGTCACTGACAACTCTGAAGCGACTGTTCACTGGAAGATCAATGAAATACTAGTCTCAGAGACTACTAGAGAAATGGAAGAGCTAAATGGGATCTTAACTAGTCATTACCTGAGAGGAGAACAATGACTCACGTCAACTTCAGAAAGTCATGACTCACAAGTACTGCACTCCCCCCCCCACGATCTTACTCTCTTTTCAAGGCATTTAGTTCTCCCATAGAGAAACTGAGCTCTCTTCACCTTGAACCTGCAAGAACCTTATGTATTAATTAATGTAATTACCTTGACATCAGCCAGCTAATTGATTCAGAGAGGTAGATGCTATATATGCATTTCTTGCTGAATGGGTTACATAAATTGTTGACCTATAAACTGCTGTGGAAAACAAACAAACAAACCCCAAACAAATATAACAAAACCCAAAAACAAACAAACAAAAACAAAAACACAAAACAAAAAAAACCCACAAAAACCACCTAATAGAAATTAAGGTGTTGTGGGGGGTTTTTATGTTTTGTTTTGGTTTTTTGTTTGTTTGGGGTTTTTTGGTTTTTGTGTTTGTTTGGGTTTGGGCTTTTGTTGTTGTTGTTTGTTTGTTTTTTTCCTAACAGATTTTGTATGAGTTTGCTTTGGATTGTAAGTAATGCGACTCTCAAAATCAAACTAACACCAGGAAGGTTTTCTTTGTGGACATAGTTTTCTAAAATAAAAATATTTTCCAACAGGTATGAAGGTGAGGGGTTATTTTAGCTTCTGAAGTGTTCATTTTATTGACAGAAATTCAGTATCCATTGAAACCATTAACATAAGCACAGGTGAAACTAGCCAAGCTGGGGACTAAGACTGGAAATGGAAGCAAAGATGGTATTTTAGCAGTATTGGCATTTCCAATTCATGCTAATGATCTATCAGTTACTCTTGTAACTCATATATATATGATGAGTGTGTATATATGTGTGTGTGAGTGCAACCTTCTGAGGGGTACTTTGAACATTCAAATGACTGAAAATCAGAAAGCAATTTTGCCAATTTAAACTGCAAAAGGGTTTTCCACTGCAGTGATCTTACTAAGACCAGACAGTACACATGCATGCAGTGGAGATCATGCTGTAGGAAAAGGTAACGCAATCTTCTGAGTAGTCTTCACATATTTGTTCTGGCCCAGATGGGGAGGCTAATTTGTGACAATTAGGGTGTAAATTTCCAAGCACTGCAGCTTAGCTGCCCTAATTCCCACTAAGGCCACTTTGTCTTGCTAGGAGCGAGTAATTTTGCTTTGAAAGTACCATAAGCTATTTTGCCTTTAACACTGAAGTGTCTCCAGCAAGAATAATGTGAATTAGTTACATGTAAATTCACACTCAATGTGGATTCCTTTTAACTCCCTTCTGTTAAAATACCCCTAAATAGGGAAGGTGGCTCTTACAGGAATGGCTGGGTAATAGATGCCCAGAAAGAGAAAAAAATTGTGTCACAGAAGTAAAAAAAGTCACTAGGAATACTAATTAACATGGCCTATGGCCACAAACAGTGTTACTGAGTTCATTTTCACCTTGAAGAGGAGGGACTAGTGCATCCCAAGGAAGGAGGTAGAATTACTGCAAATGAGTTTAAGAAGCTGAGTAAACAGTTTGATCTGTCTACCAACTAACTACTCACCTGAGTAACCGACAGAGCTGAACATAGCAAGGTATGCCCACACTGCAGTGAGCCTGACACAGCAGAGGAGAGAAGTTGTCCTCTGATGGTTGTTTACCAGACTGTCTGAAATAACCAAATTCAATTCTTATTGGAAAAGTGTCTGCCTTGCAAAACTCAGAAGCTTGAGGTTCCCCTGCTAATCATCTTGGTGCAAGTGAAGGGGAACAAAAACTTAATTACACTTCTGCTCTAACAAATGGTACCTCCACACTAAAACCCAGAAACTGCACTGGGGAACATCTGTACCTTTACCCATTTCAAAAATATCTTATGTGGATTATTTCATCCGGGAGGGCTGCCAGGATGAATTTAACTCAAATACAGTATATTGTTTGCAATTCTTTGATTGCATTTATCAATATTCTGTGTTACCAGGTTTAGGACTTTATTTTAAGTCAATAAAAAATGGCATGAAATCTTCCGTTTTCCCCACTACACGACCAGAGTTTTCTTTAAAAAGATAACTTTGAGTTTAGAAACTCCAGTCATAGGAAACTGAATTCAACAGTGCTGCAAGGCAAAGATAATATTTAGCCTATTTGAATTTCTAGGTGAGGTGTGAAACCAAACTGGGGGGAGTCTCCAGATAAACTAAGAGCAATTGTCTGACAGCATTTCGGTCCAGGCTACCCAGACCACAGTGGTATAAACTCACTTTATGCTCAGTCTCTTTTATTAACTTATTTAGTGTCTTCTCTGAACATCACATGTGAATTCCAACCCCTGCAATTCTGGGCCTCAAATCAAAGGCATCTGAATTTACTGTCATGTTGTACTGTGAAAGTTGATCACCACAAAACTTCATACCTGAATAGCTGCTAACAGCAGATATTCACCCTTCTGTCCGTACAACTTCTTAAATGAGATTTTTCTTCAATATGCAAGTTTTATGGTATTTATATGTATTGTGAAGATGTGCTTTTTCACAATAATAACTAGTATTTTACTATCTTTGACAGGAATAAAAATTTTTCTTAAGTGCTATAGAACATCATGAGACAGTTTGAGATACGCGTAAAATGTCCTTAATAGAA
Source organism: Formicarius rufipectus (assembly GCA_013399695.1). Lineage (NCBI taxonomy): Eukaryota > Metazoa > Chordata > Aves > Passeriformes > Formicariidae > Formicarius > Formicarius rufipectus. The sequence goes on from VXAU01000641.1 coordinate 53,625, forward strand.
AGGCAGTTTATTTAAGGAGACTGGCACACATTTCCAGTCTGCTTTATTTATTTATTATTTATTACATTGCTGTAATCTCAGACTGACTACGTATTTGAGAGCGGCCAGTTCCGCGCACACTGTGCCTCACCTAAAAATCCATTGCGCAGGCTTATCCCAAAATCTTTGTTTGCGAAGTCCAGGCAACAACAACATATTTGAGAAATTCTGAAAGACAGAAGACTGGTAAAGATTAAAACCATCTTAAGAGAAGTGAGTAGCCTTGGAATGATCAATATTCTTGCATGTTTCATTCTTTATTCCATTATTTTTAGCAAGGACAACAATTAATCCAGGTAAAATTGTATGAAACTAAATAAAATTCTTTCTATAACAAAGTAACAGGTCTTGGGAAAAGGAACAAGCAATTGAAGTCATATATCCTAACTCTGGTCTGTTTCACAGTGCTGTCTTATTGTTACCACTCTTAATATTGTGTATTTAATTATTCCTACCTAAATGAAGTAGTTCTTGCTCTTTTTTGTCGAGTTGCATATACTTTTCAGACTGATTTCTTAACTTGTCATGACAATTCTTAATTTACCTTCTACCCTTTCACAGGCAGTTAAGGGATCCTCTGCAGCTGATGGCTAAATGCTATTTAATAATCCCCTCTGCTGTGTTATCCAAAATATTAATGAGAATTTTGACTAGTGTGAGAGTTAAGCTGGAATCCTACACAATCTCATGTGCAAAATCCTCAATTTTGACAATGAATCATGAACAGCAAAATCAGCTGCATTTTCCCAACCTGATGAGGCAGTATTCAGGAAAATAGCTGCATGTTTTATCACAAATGGGACAAATGGAATAGTATCAATCTGGAATGAAAGCAGAAAATATTCTACTGGGATATATAAGCCAGAATGTAGCACTGAAGATCTGAAGTAGTGACATTTTGGAACATTACACTTGTGAAAATTGTTTGAGATAATTCAGGAGATATTGGACATATCAGCCTTGGAGATAAGGCAGAAAGAGCTGATCTCATTCCACCTTAAGAAAACTTTGATATCAGACAAGAATACAGTCTTCAGATGTGTAATGGGATAGTGATTGTGGAAATAGAATATAATATTCTTTGCCCTCTACAAATAGGGTAAAATGTAAAGGTTTTAAACTACAAGAAGCAATTTAAATTAGGAATTACAAAGATTCTTCTATTGGTAGAGACATGAAAGCGGGATTGCATGTTCCCAAAGTGATATTAATATTCATATAAAAAAGTCAACCAAACCATGCTTCCATAACCTAACTTTGAAAATGTAATGCACTCTGCATCCAAGGACTAAGACTGGATGTGTAGCTACATTTTGGTTATAAATTACAAACCAGAGACTCGTTACCTTACCTAACATACTGTAAGTCACAGTATAATAAAAAGGTTTAGGTTGGAAGGTTCCTCTAAGGATCATGTAGTCCAACACCCTTGCCATGGGCAGGGACATCAAAGCCCCATCCAGCCTGACCCTGAACACTTCCAGGGATGTTCAAACTGACAAGGTTTAAGAGCTATGGAGACAGAAGAAACACAGATTATTAGCTGCAGATGATAAGAAACTATCCGGATCTGTTATTTAGAGTCCTACACAGTTTCTGACACGTGACTGTAAAATACGGTTTTGAGATTATTATTTTAACCTGCTATTGTGAGTAGGACAAATGAACCCAAAAGTTCAAGGGTGTAAAATCCCTAAAGAAATCAATGGTGATAGAGAATCTATTTACAGTAGGTATTTATGCAAACCCCCCTTATGGAAGTATCAGGACTTCTCCCAATATTTAATGTACTTCTCTTCACAATAATCCTGTAAGGTCAGTGAATCTGTGAAACTGCACAGACAAAAAGACTTGTGAACCTCAAGAGAAAATGCTCAGTAAACCAATCATGAAGAGCAATCCATTGATGAGATATCTCCTTGGAGGAAAGCACGCTTGATTTCTACCTCCCGTTTTTAACATTTCAGATCTGCCAATGCTGCTGACTGCAAACACACTGGATGGACTGTACGTGCACAGATCAGCTGAGCATATGCCATCAGTTTGGCAATGAGCATGACAGGTGCAGTTAGACAGCTACCAAGCTGTTAACATGCACATTAATGTGCTGCTACTCTCATCCGAGTATTGGTCACTCGACAACAAGATGTTCTTTTCCCGCTTTTTGAAACAATAGCAATTACCTGTAAGAACATGCTGTTCTGGAAGGGTTACCTGTTGTTTGCCTGTTGTTTACCTGTTGCTTACCTGTTGCATTTAAAGTACATAAATAAGCCTGGAAGTACTACTTACCTAGGTGTGCACCTAACCAGCTGAGCTTACATTTCAAATAATTAAATTATTTTATGAATCTGTGTGGCCATTTACCCCTGGCCAAAGACAAATATCCAGAAGCCGCAAAACAAAAGCTTCCTCCTTCCCAGCTGCAGGGAGAAAAGCGGGGGGGCGGGAAACACACTGGATGCAAAGTGAGTTCCAATACTACTGAAGCTGTAAGAATTTATATAAATACATATATATACAGAGAAGAAAAGGAAATCTAATATTACTAAATGCACACACACACACACACACAATAGAGAACAAATAAACAAGGTCTACTTCCCAGAAAGAGACATGCAGCTCTCACTGAAGAGATAGCAAGGTCCACAACTGATGCCCTTTACCACTGGAAAAGGACTGTCTCAAAACTTCCATCTATCCCTTTGTATATCTAAGCTAACATTAAACAGGATGGAATACTTCACTTGGATACAGCAAACCATGTGATCTGTCTCCCAGGAAGGCCCAAAGTCAAGCCACCATAATCTGGACAAAAAGGACTTACCAAAAGCCACAGAATGAGGAGTCATGCCTCAGACCTATGCTCTCTTCTTAGTTGCATGGTTATCTATTCTGCCTCATTTTCTCTCTGAATGGTGTGATTTTTCAAAGAAAGATTTTAGATTTAGAAGAATAGAATTCCAAGATTGGGGATGCAGGCCAGAAAAAAAATTATGTGGTGACCATCTCAGCAACGTTTGAATAAGTATTTTTTGTCTTCCTGGTCCTTGGCTGTAACAGAAATACCCTAAGAGTAGCTCCCAATTAATAGATTTCTCAGAGTGTCTGTCAAACTGCAGTGTTACTTTTCTTTGTATGTTATCAAATGAGGATCCAACCCTGAAGAACTTCCAAAATACAAAAAATACATACATATTATATAGGTTATACAGGCAAATAATAGATTTTGCTTTTCTGAGTGTACCCACAGACATTTCATGAGTGTGAACGACTCACATGAAGAAGGCTTTTGAATCAGATCCATCCTCACAGACTACATTTAAACCAATACTCAAAGAACCATGAGTTAATATATTTTGTGTTTCACTTTCATTTTGCAGAGGATTTAAAAAAAAAGTTTTTTTGAAAGAAATCTGAGTTCCAGCTTCTGCAAAAGAACAGAGGCAGAGTTAAGCTACATCACTTATTCTAGGTTTGGAAACATTTCGCATGGCCATTGAGAAGTTCATTTCACTAGAATGTCCAACACTTGTGATTTCAGCACCAATTCTTTTCACAACACCGGTATCAGGATACTTTGTAACTAAATAACAAAGCCTTCAGTTCTTTAAATACAAATGGCTTCCTGAATTAAGTATTAGAGAGCACATCTTCCTGGGCATGAGCTCTGGAGCCTACAACACTAAGTAGGAAAGGGAGTGGGCTCACAACTGGCAGGAGAAAGGTCTGATACTGGCTCAGATATGTAAATCTGTGGAAATTCAACCTCCACTTTCACCATTGTAGCTCCTGATATGCAAGTAGGTATCTTGGTAAACATCAGTGCTGGAATGAAATTCCAGATGTTAAACTGAGACGACGCATAATAACTTCAATTTTATGAGTGAAGACCTGGATGTTGTCATTTTAACAGAATTATGCAGATTTGGTGCCCCCTGCTGTCTTTTAGTACCAGAGTGACCCATGAAAAAATAAGAGTAAATGCTTAAATACACGGAACAGCACAAAACACCCCAAAGGACAAACTAAGGATGTTGCTCAAAAAGGCTCATTTGAACTAGAGTGTGAGTCCACAGGCTGCTTTGCTGAAGCATCCAGAAGCTGAGAGAAGCAGAACTTTATGTTAGTAATGCTCACAAATGGGAAAAGCATTGAGTGCACCATCACCAATGAGAACCACAGAGACCTGAGCTTCAGCCTTGGCACTCCTCCACTGCTTGAAAGCAGGGCCACAGAAAAGACTCAGTCTATTGAGAGGATAAAACCACTTGAAATGTTTGTGGTATCTTTTTTCTCACTCAACAGTGGGTCTACTACATTCCTGTCTCTCACCCCCGAAGAGAGAGTTTAAACAGACTCTACTTGCATGTAATGATAGCATCTAGAGGTCTCAGAAAGTATGAGTATTAGTGGTACCCCAGATATGTACAGGGTACATCCACATAAGTTTTTATTATCAACTACACTGAAGATACCTGATACAGCAGGCTCCTGCATGGGACAAGCCCAGAACTATCCCAAAGCACCACCCCTCCAATTCACACAGCACAGCTGTTGGGATGGCAGCACAACCTGCTTCTCCCTACTGAGTAAACCTTCCTGGGTCACATCGCATGGTAAAGGAAAGGTCTCCACTTAAAATAAGACCCACCTGCTGAATCCCACTGCCACTGAGGGCAGTCCTCTAACCTGTCCATCCCTCTAGCTGCTTGTTCCCACTCCATCCACTTCATTAGCCCCAGCAACCTTCTGGCAGCACAGTAAACTTGCTTAACTTCCAGACTCCATTAAAAACTATTATCTGTTTGGGGTTTTTTTTGTTTGGTTGGTTTGTTGTTGTTGTTGTTTGTTTTTGTTTTGTTTTGCTTTTTTCCTCCCCATGACTGGTTTTCAGTTGGATCAGTTTATTGTATGGTCACGTGGGTGCCTGATCTGATGTAAGAAGCGGGAGGAGATAATCATGAAACTTCTGTCCTAAATCAAATAAAGACGTGAGGTGCCAATTGGTGCAACAGCTTATCCAAAGTAACAGAGCACATGCAGAGCTGGGTTGAAATTCTGCTAAAATCAATGGCTGAGATTTATATCTCTAACTTGAAAAATTTCTCTGTTGATCTCTTGCCCCTTCCTTGTACTCTTCCTGGAATACAGCACAATATAAGTGATGATGAAGCAAAGCTACAGTGTCCCATCTGAGCCTCTGTAAAGGTACATTTTTTTTGTACATTTTTTTGAGAAAAAATGTATGTTTAAGTGATTTTTTACTGCAAATCAACACGAGGCTTACAGCTGATAACTGTCTGTTTATGCTCAGACATTTCTTTAAAGGGGCCTTCGTTCAGTAGTCACAACAAGTAATCAATCAGTCAGTTACTTCTTCCCTTGGCTGTCTGTGCTTGAAGATGAAAATAAAACAAACAAAAAATTCCATAGAGAAGGGACAGTCCCGTCCTGCTGCAACAGGAATGTTCAGTGTCTGTATTCCTGAAAACACAGGTGCTAAAACAGCACTGTGCTGTACTGAAGCAGATGTGCAGCAGAGGATGCTTCATCATTTCATATTCTCCTCATGCTGGAAGGCTTTTAGGACTGACATTGAATCTATGAGTCACTGACACTTCTGGAAAGGCTTTCTGGTGAACAAGATGAAATTTCTGTCACTTGTAGTGTCTGAGAAGGTTTTTCGACTTCTAGAGAAAAGAATTTATTCGGTTTCTCTGACACTTATTTATACATTCACGTTCTAAATGGCCGTTTTCAACTCTTGAACTCCCATGACTTAGTGAGATGGTATGATCTGTATTACATCTGCTGTAGCAGTATTTAAACAAACTTCCTTTATAAAATCTTGCTCACTTCCACCACCTAGAAATCCCATTTTCTATTTCATACATTTTATTTTTATACCTCATCATTCAAAATACCAGAAGGCAGGAATCTGACCTGGTAACAACTAAATTAATTGCACCCTGATACAAAATCAACTTGGTTCCTACACCCTTCATACTTGTTATTTTACTCAGTGAACTGGCTGCAGGGGCTGTCTAAAAATTCTCTTCTATCTCCTCTAAACGTTGTGTAAGTCAGCAGTCTGTCCTCTATTCACCTCTTTTCAGGGTGAAACAGCCACACACAGCCATGTCAGGGGTTGTGCAAGAAGAAGATTATGAGGGTGGATCCACTTGTTTTGTTCTCCCGACAGAGCACTGTGGTTCACTCCGCTACCAGGCTCCTGCAGCCATCTTCTTGCTCTTTCCCCACCCCTAATCTTTCTTCTTTCCCTTTTTCTTGTTTTCCTCACTGATATTAATAAATCAACATGCATATCTAGCAGCTACTGCTTGCAAAGAGCCAGACCTCGATGCTTTTGAGAACAAGGAGGCAATTTTTAACTATTGAAAGGAACTTGAGTGCTGGAAGAGGTGATTTCTTGCAGAAGGGAGTTGTGCAGAGCGATGAGCATGGAGGTTTTAGTCAGAAGGTCTTATTATTGCTGCACCTCAGGGCACTGGCTGATCAGTAAGAGTGTAGCTTTACTGGGAAAAGTGTACTTTACGATAGTTATGTCTATATCAGAAACATTTGGTTTCAGTGAGACACCAGAGACGCTTCATGAGCCACTGGAGTGCTACATCATAACATTCACTAAGAGATTTTCTTACAGGGCATGCTAGGCCCCAGAGTGTGGTAAGGGATAGAACACAACACTACTCATGTCTTTCAAGTATGCTTTCCCCAACACATAACTGAGAAAAATACCAACATACATGTCAGACTTCTTTCTTCTCTCAGCATACTCTTTTTCCTGTGATTCAAGTATTGGAATACATTTATTCAATTTTGCATGTATGTAGATATTCTCTTACCTAAAAATGTAGATGTGCACATCGTGAAATATATCTTCCTTCTCAGAGGATAAGTCAACACTCTTAGAATAAAGAATACTGAACTGGGAATCAAAAAACCTCCAAACTCAGTCCACAATGTAAACAAAGGACCTTACATTTACTCCACTTGTTAGACATCCTGTCTAGAATAGGATGGCAGATTGCCCAAAGCTTTGTTTATGCTGGCTAGCAAAATATGCTATAAAAAAAAGCTGAGGACAAACTGGTTTCTCACATGATTTGTGAATTTTATTTGAGGAATAAAACCAAACTTCTTAAAGCTAAAAACCAAACCAAACAAACAAACTAGTGGAAGGATTGAAATGAGCTACATGTAATATAAAAAACAAAAACAGAACAAGAGCAGACATCAATGACCCAAGGCCAGAATCCAAGTAATTTGAACACAGAATAAACAGTGGAGAGACACTAAGTTATATGAAATTTCTATAGCAAATATCCATATTTCAGGGTTAGTTTAAAGAGCAAAAGATCCATTAATGATCTCCTTCTGGACACTTGACTAGAATTGTGCCAAGTGTATATATATGTTAGTGTATCAGTAAGCACCAGTATATATTTTTATGTTAGAACAACATTGGATCACATACATTTGCTCTTATCAGAAGCTGGAAGATAAAAACACTCTTCATATTCCAGTTAACAACACCAGGTGACAATCTGTTAGCAACACAGTAAACAGTGCACTTTATCAAGCATTATTTAATTTTCTTTCAGTACATTCTTCTATTTGTTTCTACCTTTTTGTGCCCTTGTAAATATCGGGACAGCAGGGTATGAAACAAGACTTGTAAATGTTACAGAATTGCAAATAATGACACATAAAACTCTGTGTTTTTCATTATAAAGAAATCTAGCTGCAACATGTGCAGTTTTTAAGGATATTTTTTCTTTAATTCAGCATTTAAGGATTTAATGACAAATATTTCATGTGATCTTATTAAATACGAAACATTGCTGATCATAAGAATAAAATATAAACTGTGAATAATGTTGATGTTCTTACAAAGCAATGCTGTAGCAGCCTTTCAACCTGTGCATGTATATGTCTGTTAGTCTGTCTCTCCTCATTCTGATACAAGTGGACTTGCCAGAATGTCTCATTGATCCCCTTCTGGCCACAGTTTCTCTGTATGAAAACTGGGTAGGATAGAGAGGATTAAATGGTGGGAATACGGTGTCACCCCAGTTCTGGGTGTAGACGGGGTGCACACACTCGAGGAGCTGAAGAGCACTCCTGAGGCTCCCAGCAAAGCTGCAGCTAATGCAGCCAAAAAGAGAGTCTCAGGCAGTAACTCACTTTGCAGCTCTGTCTAATCTCCAGGTGTGTAAGTGGATGCCTTCTGACATTACTTCTTTTGCTGTGTGACTTTTCCTACCTAAGTGGTTCCCTGAGACATCCCAAACAATAGAAATAGTAATATATAATGGGCACATGCTGCTTGGTCCACTGCAGTTAGATATTCTGAATTTTGATGGTATACCTCTATTTAAAGTATGCTGCCAAGAGTAAATATTTTATGATCAATGATCCCTAAACAATACAATTTAATTTCTCATTTACCAGGTATATGTATTCAGTGCTCTGTAATAAAACACAGCTCATAAAGTAATATTATGCTTTGGAATATAAATATGATGCATTATACACAGCATATAATTTAATCATTCTTGACTATGGCATAAATGGTTGGAGGTGAATGCCATCTGGATTAATACCAATTACACCTTGCACCTTTATGAGCATACTGACTGCATTACTTATCAGCCATGCACACAAGTAATTTGTTCTAAGCCACACAATGAGCCAGTGGAAAACAAAAGAGAGGAAACAAGGTTCCTTTATCTCCCAGACTTTTTCTGAGCTAGCTTCTTGCCAACAAGAATTAAAAGCCATTTCATACTTCATAGCCATAAAGCTACTTTTTGTCAGTGTTTCACCACAATGTAACCTCAGTCTCACAACGTATTAAAATGCTTTGTACTAGTAAATACGAAGAAAAATATATAGTGTGTGTGTGTGTTTTAAATATGGCAAAACATAAACTAAACATATGAAAGGCTTACAACTCCTAAAATAGCTTACTTTTATTATCTGTACATATTACCAAGAGTACTACTCTTAAAAGCCCACATTTATTGTGTAAACCTCAGTATTTTGAGTAGTGTTTAGGTTAACTGCAGTTGTCTGTACTACATTTATATAGTTCTTTAAGTAACCACTGGGTGTCACAGTTACCAACAGAAACATTTGCGGGACTTTTCCAGGTTCATTTCAAAACAAATGCATATAATCAAAGATAATACCAATTCCTGTACTCATAATATTAATAGTCACTCCCATTCCAAGGCCAGGAAATGGTTTCCTCAATAAAAATAAAACTGAATCAGAGTTAACACAAACTGTTGTTTTAGACACTAGGCACCAGCAAAAGAGAGATTTATCTTTCAAATTTAGCCTACAGGTAAGACTCTGTCATACTGCACATTTGTGAAGTATGTTCACTACTAGAGGGGTCTGAGGCAATTCTAGACTCCATGGACTTGAGGAATAATTTCCATAGGCTTTCTCTTTCAAAAATTAAGTGACACAAGAAACAATTATTTCCTCTCCACTTTGTAAAAACCCATTCACTTCGAGAAAGTCTAAACATTTTGGCAGTTTAAACAGCGCCTTAGGATTCAGGCCTCAGCTCTCAGAACCACACAACTAGCAGAAGAACATGAGTTTTCACAGCTTTTATTTTAAAAGTAAGTTTATGATTTTCATCACAGAAAAGAAAATGTGACCCCAGTATAATCAGTGACTATTCAGGTTTGCAGACAACAGCTTTAAATCATGTGAACTGCTTCATGTTCAGATGTCATCTCAAAAGGGACAAACCAGTGTTCACTCCACAAACAACTCCATGAGATGAGGAGTATATCTAGTTGGCTGGTTTCACCCACTCATATGTATGCCTTACACCTGAAATATTGGAGAGCTGCTCCATGCATCCAAAGCATTGACAGCACCAAGTAAATTACCTGCAATTATACAGACTACCATACATGCAATCTAAGTTATATACCATGAAGCTTTATGTTAGACTCCAAACACTCTGAACAAATACCTGTGAGCAAAGGACGGCATGGCTGTGGACATTTGGGATTGACAGAGTGGATAGACAAAGGGTGTTACGGCAAGCAAGCTAGTGCTCCTAAATGCCTTGGAATGTCTGCAGGATGCTTGGGAAGTCTCTGCAGTACACATGCTAAATAATGGTCTGGAGCAGATGCTAAGAGCAGTCAGGGACTCATGCTTGGGATAATTCTAGACAATCGAGTTTTGGGGACCTTTGCCAGGACCTGTAAGACGTGAAGAAGGAAGGAAGGAGGAAAGTATTTCCTGGGTATTTCCTATATCTGTCAGTTTGACATTTGAGGGCTGAATTAAGGACTGTGGGTCAGTTATCAGCTGCCACACTTCTCATTCCCTACTTTTTCTTACCCATCTCTGACTTCTGAAATGGAGAGAACTGAACATGGAAACAGAGAACTAACTTAATCCCTGAAAATCAGGCTCGAAAGAAGCACCTACAGTTTCTGGCCACAGTTCAGGTGACGGGTGAGAGGTACAGGCTGAGACATGGGCAGGTGAGACAGAGATGCCAAACAGGCACTGTCATAAGAGATGTGTAACACATGGCAGACACCATCAGCTCTTGCATGCACAGTTTAGGGCCTCAGATTGCCTTAAGCAAATCGCCCTGCCCAGCATTTTCCAACTCCTCCATTTCAGCCACTTGCTGCCTGTTCAGCTAAAATGACTGTCTCAGCCAGAAAGGTAATTTTTTCTCATTTTTTTCCTTTAACCTATTTTCATCCAAGTCCAGATGTATACAAAAAAAGCACACACAGGAGAATGAAGCATTATCTAATACATAAAAGATGGATGCAGAAAGGAAGAGAATTAAGCTGTTCTTCATGCCCAGCACGGCATGATAAGAAGTAATGGGTGTAAACTGCAGGTGGGAGTTTTAGATTAGATTTTAAAAATGTTTTTTTTTTTTTTTTTTTTTTTTTTTTAATAGTAGGCATAATAAAGACTTGAATAGATTGCTTGAGGAGCCTGTAAAGGATTTCAAAAACAGGTTAGACAAACAATTATCAGGAATCACATTGGTATACATATTTGCAGACTGGAGGAAGGAATGGACTGCACAAAGTCACTTCCAGTCCTGTTTTCATGTGATTTTATGACACAAGGATGTCTTGTGGCCTATTTTTTGCTAAGGTTTGGTCTTAAACAAACCTCACAGTCACCAAAAAAAAAAAAAAATGCCAGCAAAATAACAGAAAGGGTTTTGTTTGGTGTTTGTTTTTCTTTTTTTTTTTAAATAAAGATTATTCCAATTCCCTCTTTTCTTACTCAAAAAACCCTCCCACTCTGCAACATATTCAACTACAAAGCTGAATACAGTTGCTAAAATACTGAAAGTATTAGCAGCACTGATAACACTGTGGCAATAATACAGCAAATGATCTGAAATCTGTATTTCTTTTGAGCAAGTTCTTGCCCCTTATACCTTTCTCTCCTTCTGCCCACCCCCAACATAATACCCCATTTTCTAAATTACTTGAGCTTTTATGCACACTTTCATTAACATAGCAGGTGCAGTTATTTAGACCATTAATGTCCTAGCAGTAGTGTAAGTTGGGAGTGACCCCACTGCAAATTAACAGTTCAGACATAAGAGGTGAATGGTGCTTTAAAATGCAGCTGGAAATCTTCCACTGTACCCAAACAGGACTTGGTCCAAGGTCCTTGTCTGAAAGCTGCTCCCTTAACACAAGTCACTTGAGTTGGAGGAGAAAAGTGTTACAGATTAATTCTGGTTTGTGGAGAAAAGAGGCTCTTTTCTTCCAGCTGAAGTTAAAAGTTGCCAACAAACATCAGCAACCTATTTGGAAATTTTGGACTGACTCCTCATGTGATCTGACCATGGATTTTCTTCTCCACTCGCTATTGTATTATTTCTGTGAAGTCAGTTACCAAAAGCTTCTGAGTCAAATTTGTTCTTTCTGTCATTTCTCTTCTCACTCCTGTGCCACTATTTGTCTTCCTCTTTCCATTGCTTCTCAACAACACCCAATAGTTTGAAAGACTGATGCTAACATTAAGAAGAAACATTCAGTGGAATCCCCCCTATTCAAACTGATCTGTTTATGTTACCTTTCCATTTTGTTTTCTCTTTCTAAACTGTGAGTGTACGGGGACATGGACAGACATTCACTTTATGCTCAAACTAAATATCTACAAGAGTAGGGTTCACTTTGCCTGGGCCTATTGGGATTACTGGTACATGCATGTTAAAGACACAATGTTTATGTACTGTAAATAATGCAACATAATGTAATGTTGGATTGTGGCTACTACCACATACCTTCCTAAGGAAAAAGAAAAAATAACCTCCAGGAATTCTCCCTGAAACATTACAAAAAATTATGAAAAACAGGAGATGCAAAAAAGGACAGCATGATACATCATATTGAGAATGCTTCTGTGCTGTTCACAACCCCACATGTCAAACCACACTGACAATTACTGGCCACGGAGTGGGGGCCCACAGCGTGTGTTTGGCAATTGCGTCACCTGTGCTACATATTGTGAATAACTTTGGTTTAACTACCAGAGTTATTACTCATGTAAACCCATAGTTAAATGTAGGATATGGCTGCACAGCTCACCGCAGCACTCCTACCAGCTAACTCCAAAACAAGAGGCTGTATAGGTGTGTCATCAGGGCGCTCCACCCCACCTAATGAGCACAGCAACCAGCTGGGAAGGCGGGCTGGGACCGGAGACCTGCGTCTCCTACAGCCCCAGCCCCCAGTCCAGTGTCCCTGGCGGGACTGAAATGAAGAACAGGCCAAACGTTAGACCCATCTCACTTCAAAGACTTGAAGTAACAGCCTTTTGATGTCTGTGTAGCACATATGAATGTAAAGATAAGATCTGCTTCTTTTAACGGAGGACCTTTCTAAGTCAGATTCCTGTCCTTCTTGTTCACAGCCACCCAAATTGCTCTTCTTCCACAGAGCTAAAAGGATGGCAAAGAAGTTACAAGTCAAGTGTTATGTTGTTGCTAATTAATTACATGAATCAATACATTCTAATTTGTTTGGATGGACCCGACTGTGACCCTGTACCAGCAAGAATTGCAGAAGAACTGCAATGAAGCCAGTAGACTTAAATAGGTGTAAGCCAGCCTTAAACCAATGTAAATCTAATTTAAGTCAACAGGCCCAATATGTCATCTGCCTGAACTTATTAAAATAGAAATCTATACCAAATATTATTTGGGCTAATCACCATGAGTCATACCCAGTGAACCTCGTTCTGATATTCCTTATTCTTCCCCACACGAAACTTCTGCAGTGCAAAGAAAGCAGGATTAAGTCAAACAATTCCATGAACTCATTAGCTTCCCACCACAAACACGGATCAGACACGCGTAAGAATAAAGAGCCAGTCTGGCAAGATACCATGATGCCTAGTCAGGTCAGTCAGGTTATAATAATTTTTAATTAACACTCTTCCAAGTTTCAGTGTTATTTATTTGCATGCCAGTGTCACTCAGAACAATATGATCCAATTCCCTCCCTATGAAAACCTTTAAAGCAAACTGAAAGAAAAATTTGCAGCCTGATCTGTACAAAGAGAAATCCAATGTTATCACAAATAAACATGGCAGGTGAACTTGAAAACGCTTAATGAAAACATCTTTAGAAATGAGAAGACTGATATATGCCCACTGCTCAAGAAAAGCAAAGCATAAGTCAGCACAGGTTGAATACTACTGGAGACATGATTTCTACATCTATTTTTGATTATGTTTATCCAAGAAGCAATGATTCCCCATCTCTGAGGCTTTATACTGCCTTGCCCCTGATAATGCTTCCTTCTGAAACATGGCTAGTGCTGCTCCCTAAGGATTCCACAGGCCCAATGTAAAATTCAGCGGGTTGAGCATTCCGGAAGGCTTCATAAAAACAAAACAAAACAAAACAAAACAAAAACCCTGTATTTTAATTATGTTTTTAAAATGTCTGATAGTGCAATAACTATGCAATATTATTCATAAATACTTGTTTCAAAACTAAGTCATGGCAGCAGTTGTTGACAATCTGAATGTGCCCCAATTTACCGTGTTCAGATTATCTATACTTGAAAAAATTCAGACTAAATATCCATAGGGTTTGTTACATACATTAAATTATTTATAATTTAAATGAATGTTTACAGGTATACATGTTATATAGGTAAAATGATAAAAACCATTGAAAGGCATATTTAAAATTGTTATTCCTATGAAAAACTTCAGAATATATGTAAAGTAGCATAGCCTTATTTTTCACGTATTTGCCATATGTTTTATTAACATTATTAGTATTTTGTTAACAATATTGATAAAAATACAAATACTTAATAAATTATAAAATATGTATAGTAATACACTGGTTCTGTGTAGAAGACAGATAAAGGATGTTTTAGCATCAAATATCTCCTTAGATTCCAGTGAAGTCAAGATGTATAGATACCAGACATTTTAAGGCATCTGCATGGTCAAGCTTTTATAACAATGAAGTCAATGTTCTTAGGTCTCTTCTCAGTGCTGAAATAATGTTATCAAAATATGGCTGAAGAAGGTGTGCAAGTATCTGTTATGGGGTAAGTGACCTTATAAAATACAAAAATTTGTATGAAAAATGAATGGGTTTAGTGAACCAAAGGGCATAAGATTTTGTTGAAAAGGCTTTATTTCCAAGACGGGATATCTGATACCTGTATTTTTTCTTGTTCTTACCAAGGAAAAGAGATTGTGGGAATAATGAGACACTGCTGGCAGTTTTGTATACTTGGAATACTTACTGCATTTAATCAATAAAGGTTACTAAGCTTTCATCTTACTTTTTTTTCCTGTGCATGTATCATAACACTCTTATAATAATTTTAATAGTGTGCATATTTTTAAAGCAACAAATCTAATGGAGCAGGAGTGACTACCCTTTACTATCACTATTACTATAATACCCTTTAGTATTCAATGAACTGCATATATTAAACCCCAGCCAGGCCCAAGAGTCAAGAGACACATACCCTGAAGAGTCAAGAGGATGGAGAGGCCTGGGAGCAGCTTCAAGGTAAGAGGTACTAGGTTTAGACCCTCAGAGATCCTTGCAGGTGATCCTAGAATCCTTCCTGGCAATGTTCTTAGAGACCTGCTGCTTCTTCACATGGTCTGTCAATATTGGCCTCAGCGTTCCTTCCTGGCAAGTTTCCTCCCACAGCTATTATTGGAACCATCATGGCCTTGAAGCAGAGGATGACAGATCATGAAGAAGGGATGTGAAAGTATAACTCCAATCTGGCTTCTGAGCTGCAAGCAATTTCTGAGCCCCAGGCTGGACTCCCCATAACATGGGAGTACACGTTCCAGTGCCACAACTCACTGTGGCTGTAAGGGCACATCATAAGGGCAAATCAGTTTGCATTTTCAAATCTACAATTACGCTGGTAGAATTTAGGACAGAATTTACCTCTTTTAACTCTACTCAGCTATGAGTTAGTGATGTACTCTAATGTAGGTGGGCTAGGCTACCTCAACACCACTGCAAGACACCAGAAAGTGATGCATCCCATCCTGTGATAAGTATCTGGGACTTTGTGGCACCTCTGGGGATACTTCCACCTCTCCAGAGGAAGACTAGAAAAACAGCCTGGGCCAAATGCTTAACTTAGAGATGTATAAAGTCAGGCTAGACTAATATAATGAACTACATTTTTAAAACCAAAGTTCTGTCAAGGTTTTCCTGCTAATATCGTTGTTACAACAATAACAGTATAGCAGATTTATCAAGCCGCCTACTTTGCATTTGTATCAATGCTCCTGGCAAAATAAAATTAGTTATGTTCAGCTGTGTCTTTGGCACTGCACATCTTTGGCAGAGGGCTCCTAACAACCTATGGGGATTCTTTTAGCTTCAGGGACAAAAGTCTTTGTTTTTAGGACAGAAAGCTCAAGCTCGTTTCAGGATGCATTGTGAGATTTTGAAGGGGCCACGGTGTGGATTATAACTAGTTACTTTGAGGTGACAGATTTGTTATAGTTCATAAACTAGATTCCAACTGTGAAAATGCAGTAAATACTATCCACAGAAGTATGTCTACATGCGCACTGAAATATTTAAAAGACCAAGCCTTTGATCCTAATTTTACAAAACTCCTCTTTCCCCCTTCCAGCTGGAACTACTTCCCACCAGGTCTCCCAGCTCTGACAGTACCCAGCAGGACACACTCCTCTCTCAGATGTGGCATTCTTAAAAAGTGCTACTAAATAGGAGCTGCTTACAAAAGAAGGTGTTAGTATTTATAGAAAACAAGGAACTACCTCAAAAATTCTACAGATGTAATTGTATCTATTGTATCATCTTGTCCCAATAGATAAAAATAGGAATGACAGTATCTAGAGTGTCCTTCCCATTAGTCAAACACAATGAGTAATGCAGCGAAATGAATGTCAGTAAAGCCTGCCTACTTACCATATCATGTCTCAGAAACTCTCTTGGCACTCTTCTTTAAGAGATAAGCCACAAAAGCATAAAGGTTTAATCTGCATGTATTTGAAATTACTACATTATTTGTGAGGCAAAGGTTCAAATAAGGTGTATTAGTTGCTCCAATCACATCTCAGTAAAAACTATCTCTGCCTATATTCCACAGATTGTAGCCTCTTAGGAAAAAAAACAACACAACCAAAACACAGAAGTATTATAGAAAATTGGGTGGTTACACTTTCAGTTTGAGAAACCAAATGGTATAGTACCAAAGCCCCAAATACATTGGTCAAAACCAGAAACAAAACAAACAAGAAAAAGAAACTCTAAGGTATCAGGAGCCTTTGGCAAAGGATTTGAAGAAACTCTTCTGGGAATCATAATGTAATGTTTAAAGGTCATCAGATCACATGAGTTTAACATTATACTGCCTCAGAAGGCACTTGTGTCTTGCATGAGCGTCATCTTGAAACCTTGAGTGATCAGCCTTCAACACACTGCAATGCTGTTGTGCCATGACTGTTTCCCAATCCTGCATCTCAGGCCAGTCTAGTTCTAGAATAAAACTCTTTTTTCCAGCATGCAGAAAAAGTATTTTGGGCTGGATTATTGGTGGTGTCTTAGGTTCTTTATTACCGTAGCAATCTGAAACTTTATGAGGTCTTAAGTCTGAGAGCAAGTACCAGAGCTGATGTACCTGCAAACAGTTACAAATTAGATTAAGTGGTGAAGACTTTTTACTATATAAATGTACAGAGCCATACAAATTTCTAATTTTGTGGCCCTTTATTTCTGATGTTAGTACCATGCACCAACAAAGATGGAGAAGCTTGTCCATAAATATGTACTTTAAGAAAAGGTGCAGTTGCAACAAAAACTAGTGGTTTCTCTTAAAATAAGGGGCACTTAAATAGTAGTGCAGTGACATTCTTGTGACACTAACCTTTAATCTCTTGCCCAAAGCAAATAAGAAGGGTCTGGTTCACTTGCTTTTTTAAACAAAGACTTGGAAAACTGTATATTCCTGATTAAGAAAAGGGAAAAAATTACTAAGTAATCCCAGGGCTCCAAGGAGCTATTCACAAACTTAATGGTAAGATGTAATCTGGTGATTACATAATAATTTCCCCTCTCTGCCCACTTGAGAGTGGATGAGATACCACAGTCTACATGTCTGGTCTTGAATGTTTGGGTTCCAGGTGTGAGAGCTCATTGCAATATAACCCTCCAGAGAAAACAGAAGTCCTATCAAGAAAGGACTAATGTACATGTCATTCTGGGAGAGACAGGTCCTAATTCAAGGAATAGGCGATAGAAGGTGTTGTGTTACCCCACTCAGGGCTAGACTCTAGGAGCTATGTGGGAGTTGGCGGACACAATTAACAAGTCTGAAATAACAATTGCTTTGAGAGCCAGCAAGAAGTAAAACACAGGGGAGCGGCCCTCAAGTAGGAAAAGTAAAATAACTGCAACAATAGAAGGATAAATCTAATCTCACATGAAAACACCAATAACCCATCTGAGACCCGGACATGAAATAGACTCAGCAATGTTAAGGAACGCAGACCACAGGAGACATTATAAACAACGAGCATGGAAAGCTTCATGGAACAAAATCAGTGATATGCTTTTCTGTGGAACAGCTGCCAGCTCCTGCTGCACACAGGAGTCAGAAGGGGATTTCATAAAGAGTGAACACTTACGCCTATCAAGACATGGAGAAAAAAAAAAAAAAGAAAAGTGCAGGCATGCTGTTATTCTGTTTGCTGCAAGTCCACTGAAGCACTGACACAGGGGCCTACTGTCCTTCCAAAGCCTGTCTAACTTTGGAACATAACTTCCTAATAGATCTGAAAATGACTGCTATATCACAATATACTCGGACAGATTTTACAACATGATATCTAAGATAGTCCCAGACAGATAAATCATGCATGCAAAGCAAGTCTGACATGTCAGATTCACAGCATATGCAATATTGTCTTGCTGTACATGCTCAGAGAAGTTGCACGGTATGTACCAGTCTGGCATTGCACCTCGCACATACACATGTTCTATCTGCCCATATAGGGAAGTCTGAGTTCTCCCAGTACATGGAGTCCTGCATATCCAGAAAGACAGGGAAACCATGCAATGTATGCTCTTCTACGAGAAATTGCATTGACCAAGTAAAAATATGACACACCCTGTATTAAACAGAATGTTCTGTATGACATGGGATTCTCAGCACTTTCTGACACTTATCTTTGTGACCATGCTGTGATTGCCCAGGAGAGTGCAAAGGTTAACATCAGTGTATGTACATGAGTTTGGTGGACAGAAGACACATTGTGATTACCTAATATTTAATTAGGTTGCAACAATAGCACTACTGCTCTTACCCTTGCCACGTGAGCTCATCTACAAGGCAACGTGATGACCCTGCTGAAGCTTTGGGACACAGTGTCAGTAACCCCTGAGACATGACTCTACTGTTTTCCCCATACCACAAGGATTCTTCTAGGAATTGTATTTACAATCACAGTGAAATTAAAGTTGCAGACCATTGATTTAAACCTCTTGCTACAAACAGGGCTATCTTCAAAGCTAAACTAGATTGCTCAAAGCCCTGTCCAGTCCAGTTGTATCTCCAAGGATTGAGAGTCCTCAGCCACTCTGGGAAAGTGTTTCACTACTTGACCACTCTCACTTTTGAACTTTTGTTTTCTTATGCACAATTGGAATATCTCTGGGTGCAACTTCTCACTTTTGTCTGTTGTCCTGTTGGGGCTCATCTCAGAGAGATGAGCTTTGTGCTGCCTTCCCTATAATTCCCTCTGGAAAGGTGAACATTGTAATTAGATGCTGGTGTAGCCAAACCCACTTCCTCATACAGCTCATGCTCCAGTCCCTACCACCTGAGCAGCCTCCACCGACCTGACTGTTGATGGAGGATGCCAGGCTGGACAGTGGGTATCCAAGGTGGCCTCACCAGTACTGCATAGAGAGCAGTACCTGCTGGGTATATCCATAATGCAGCCCTGTAGGTGTTGAATTCCCACAAGGAATTTCTTTTGTCCAACAGGATGGCCAGGCCCTTTTCTGCTGGGCTACTCCCAAGCCAGTTGGTTCTCAGCCAGTAGTGTTCCACGAGGATACTCTCCCACAGTAAGGATTTTGCACCTGGCTCTGTTGACCATCATAAGGCTCTCACTGGCACATTCCCGCAGCTTGCCAAGGTTACGCTGAATGGCAGCTGTGCCCTCTCCAGTATACCTACTGATCCCCCCAGCTTGGCATGGAGATGAGATGAAAACTTGCTGAGGGTGCATTCTGTCCCACTCACTGAGTGGTGAATATATCAAACAGGAATTGCTACAGTATTGATCCCTGACCCCTCCTAACTGGGCATCAGTCAGACTTCAAACCTTTGAGACACTACCCTTCAAGTCTGGTGGCAGAGACAGTTTTCCATATATATAGTCTGCCCCTTCCATCCACATCTCCCCAGTTAAAAGGTTATTGAGGAAGCCCACCAAAAGCCTTAATAAAGACAAGTTAAATGGCATACTCTGCTTTCCCCTTGTCAGTGACAGTCAGTGACATAGAGTCAGACACAACTGAACTTAAGGCGTAACATTTTCCTTTTCTTCAGTCATCTGCAGTCTTCTGAACACCAGAGACTTTCAAATGTCATAGGGAATGAGAACATAGTAACATTGGCAAGCTCCCTCAACACTCAAATGCAGGCCATCTGGTCCAGTGGACACGCAGCTTTCTGTGGGCAGTCTCCCTCCCACACCAAACCCTGTTACCAGCCACAGAAGCTTGGGAGATGTGAAAGGTTTTTTTTTCCTGTAAAGCCTAAGGTGAAGGAGTCCTTGAGTATGTCAGCCCTTTCCTTGACCTTCATGGGCAGTTCAATGATTCAATTCTGCAGCAGGCCAGCATTTTCCCTTGTCTTTCTTTTGCTGACAATTCACCTGTGGAAGCTCTTTTTCTTGCCTTTCATGTTGTCTTTCAGTTGCAACTCCAGTCAAGTTTTGGCTTTCATATTCCACTCCTCTACTTAAGAAGGAACCATCCTCTGCATGAAGTGATGGAACCTCAGTACAGTGTAATTTGCTTACCATCTGTTGAATGCTTTCTAGAAATGCTGTTTAAGGAAGGTGGTTGTCTTTCATCAATATCTCATCACTTGGAAGTTGCAAACACATCCAGGTGCCTGTTCAAGCATTTATTAAGCTGGTACTGCAGGAAATGCCATTGTTCTAAATTATTCTTTCTTCCTTTGTTCTTTGCTGCCAGTTGGTTTGTGTCCAGTAACCTCAAATCTGGTGCAGAAAAAAAGGAAAAGTATACACACACGCATACCCAATAGGAGGGAATCAAATCATTAATTACCTTCATCATGCAACTTTGACTGCTAAACCATCTCTCTAGGATTTTCTCTAATATTTTGTAATATTTCAGCTCTGCTGAAGCAGCCTTACATGGTTATTATCAAATAATCAAAGCCCTTAATGAGAGTTCCTTCCTGTTATTCAGATCTGGACTCTCTGACCCATACTCCTCTAAGGCAAAATGGAGAAGAAAAAATAAAGAGAGAGAAAAAAAAATTACCAAAAGTTTTATTAGTTCTAGTCAGGCCATAAATGATAAATTGAAGGTTTGGTTTTTTTTTTCTTTATCAACTTTCCAGACTTAGAAAATTGAAGTATTTCTTGCTGTTCAAGCACTTATATTTACACTAGAATGTCCCAAGACACTTTTCTTGCACTTAGAGATAGCACTTATTCAACATATTCTACTTTGGTCACTTCACCGGTTGTTTTTAAGTGATGGGTCTCTTCAGTTTTCTGAAATGTCACAATAACTAAGAAGTGTTTCTGCAACATTTTTCAATTAAAGATGTGGGTCTCTACAACAGGAAGTCATTTGAATTACAATACAGTCAGAATTATACACATTCTGAATAGTCATGCATTATGCCTCTACTTCAGTAACTTGGCTGCTATTACGGCAATTGTATTTAAGTTGGCCAAAATTTGTCTTTAAAATTCCTCTCCTGAGTGTTTATAAGTTTTTCACCTTTTAGCTGAATTGTTGCATTTATTCTCTACTTTTGGGAAACTCTGAAGATGCCTGAATATGATTAATGCATACTTGTTATTATAATAGAGTCATCTGTGACAAGTGTATTCACCAGTTATTTAACTGCTCAAAAAGCTGAAGGCTTATTTGGATTATTAAATCTGCTCTCTCTCATACAGATGTGGAAGAAGTTCAGGATCCAAATTAGGGCTTAGGTGCCATTACCCCTTTCCTGATTCCATTTCCTTACGGCAGGATAGGGAGGAAGGTCTGCTAGCCACAGACCGGTCACTCACGATCCCCTCCTGGTGACAAGGAAAAGCCTAGTTCTTCCCTGTGACTAGGAAAGTCAAAGGAGACAAAGGTGGACAGGAGTAGAAACTGCTTCAGGAACTTTACACACATGGGTTAGGATTTGGCTGAGTCACATTTACACGTGGGATTCTGAATCATTCCCCTTCTACACCTTTGTCACGTGGGATCCCAAGAAACTTTCAGATGTCTCATCCCAGCTCCCTCTGGTACAGGAGCCAGAGCCTGTACCATCCCAAAAATACCGAGTTTCTTCCTTCAGCTCTTTGTATTTCTGTTGGCATATCTTCTCCCATGAGGAAGGAGAATATGTGTGTGAGGGGTGGAGGGGGAGAACTTTCTATACATACAGCTGTTATGTACCTCTTAAAGGTTATCTTTTACGTTCTTTTCAGCCCCAAACATTGCTCTTACTCCCTGAGAGTATTAATTGAAATGAGAGAGGGAACCTGTAATCCTGTGAGACCCTTTTCTACCACAGGTGGGTACACAGAGCCACTTGTCCATATGACACTGCCCAGCTACAGGAAGGGGATTCTGCAGCTCTTTTATCACAGACGTACTCCAGCGTGTGGGAGCAGCAGGCCACGTGCAGGTAACAAAAGCAGTGACTGACTAGGGCAGCCATGCTCTCCAGGAGGTGTGAGAGCACTGTGGCAGGGCCAGCAGCTGAAGCGACTAACTGGTACAGCAGGAAGGGGATTTTACCTCCCCCTTTCAACCCAGACACTGAGGCATGGGGCAGGAAATTATCAACTTTACCTTCCAGAAAACCTAGTCTTGATATTTGGAGTTCACTTTCAGGTGCCTTCACAAGGTATGTGCTGGTCTCTGTACTGTTCTGCCAACTTTAACCAAATCTTTGAATTACAGATTCAGTGAAGACATCTGGTAAGGACTGAGGAAGAACTCAGGAATGATGAAAAGATGGAGCAATGGAAGTGAGAGGATATAAAGCAGTGATGAAGTGAATAAAACACAAGCATTGTCTTCTCCAGCAGTGGTGGGTGAGCTAAGGAACATAAAATCACCATTCCACTCTCTGGGAGACCAATGCTGAATTTAAACCATTAGCAACACCTAGGCAGAGGTCAAAACCAAAGCTCTTTCCAACCTCTCCCTCTGGTGTAAGAGTGCTTTGGCTGTTATTGGCCAAATACCTTCTAAAGCCTCTGAACCAGGGTAGGGCAAAGGTATCTACTTCAACTGGCCAGGTGTTCATGTGGTCTCATCTCCTTCTTTGGTTTCATTTCTTTCATGGATTTTGCCCCTTCACAGTCTTTTCTACTGGTCTTGGGCCCATAGTTTCCCTCAGTCAGACTTCTTCAAAGTTTCCCTAGAAAGAAAGCACTGTAGTCCAAACTTCCTAGTTTAACCTAAGTTGGTGGTCCTAAATACTCAGCTTCTGAAGGGGAAGATGATTAGATGTTAACTTCAGCTTTCATAAAAAAAGTTTTATTTCCCTCTGGGTTTTGGAGAAAAGCTTGATCATACCAAAGATAAAAAATTATAGATTCTAAACCAAACAACATACAATGTATTATTTCAAGATGTTATTTTTAAAGACCAGGATTTCACTTATCTCATGACTTTTGACCAGAGACTTGGCTGAGGATTTCAGTTTGCCTTCCATAGCACAGGAGAGACAGCAGGGAGACACCTCACGTCAGAGAAAGGGACCCTCCAAATTCCCAGTGCCTTCCAACAGCCTGTCCTGACAAATGTGCCCCAACTCTCAGCATTTCTGAAAAATCCACAGCAAGACTGCCATTTCCCCCCTTTCCGTGCCCACACACGCAGTGATTACAAAAGACAAGACCAGCAGCAGGTCTGAAACCCTCCAGTGACCAACCTGGGCAATGCCAGGATGTGACTTCATTGAGCATTTCCCCTTTTTCTTTAAAAAAAATCCAAAAACACAGAATCATAGAATGTTAAGGGTTGGCAGGGACCTTAAAGACTATCTAGTCCCAACCCCGCTGCCATGGGCTGGGGCACCTCCCACTAGACCAGGCTGCTCAAGGCCTCATCCAACCTGGCTCTGAACACTGCCAGGGCTGGTCCATCCACAGCCTCCCTGGGCAACCTGTGCCAGCACCTCACCACCCTCCACCGCAAAGAACTTCTTCGGAACACCTGAATTTCCCCTCTTCAGATGTGCGTCCATTGCTCCTTGTCCAGATCGCACTAGGAAATCCCCCCGACGACAGAAACCCCTCCGCCACCTCCACCGGCTGTGCTGGGGACGGCCGGTCCCACCGAGAGCCCACCCACCCTCGCACCTGTCGCGGGCATCCCCCAGGGGCATCCACCCCCCGGTACCCCCTGGACATCCCACCCTGGGCATCCCCCTGGGCATCCCCCCGTCATCCCACC
>VXAU01000641.1:78555-122107 GCA_013399695.1 Formicarius rufipectus
GCCCGGCCGCCGCGGAGCTGGGCAGCGGCGGCGGCGGCAGCGCCCTGAAGAAGAAGAAGAGGCTCTCGCAGTCCGACGAGGACGTGATCCGGCTGATCGGGCAGCACCTGCACGGGCTGGGGCTCAAGTAAGTGGCCGCGGTGGGCGAGGGGCAGCGCGGCCGGGGAGGCGGCGGGAGGCTCCGTCCGTGCTTGGCCGGAGCAGCCCCGAGCGGAGGGTCCCCCCCGGGGCAGCCCCGCACTGCCCTCTGCCCGTGGGGAGGGTCCGGAGCGGGGCCCCCGCTGAGGATGGGCTGCCCCAAGCGAGGGGAGAGAAAAGGGGCACCTCCGGAGCCGGGTGGGGGGTGGGCAGAGCTGCTGTGTCGCAGCCTGGTGGTCCCCGAAGAGGGGAGAGCAGTGCCCGGGTGCGAGGCAGAGCCGCGGGGCATGCCCGCTCCTGCAGAGACATGGAGCTGGAGATGGTTTGCCCAAGCTTGTGCCGCTGTCTTGCGAAGGGACAGGACGGGAGCTTCCCCTGCCAGGAATGGCAATATGGAAGTCGAGTTGCACACCGATAAGGGTAGATCAATACGAATGTGTTAGTGGGGGAGAAGTTATCTGGTAAACATAATGGAGCCCGCAGCTGGGCGTGGGGGGGCGGCTTTTCACAGATGAGCTCCAAGATTTGACTTGTCAGCTCGCAGGAAGCGAGCACAAAGTAAACTGCCACTTCAGGAGGCTCTTTGGTCTCGCTCTGGAAACCTTTGGCCCTGTAAATCGCGAAGGCCTCTGTAGATTTGTGCTGGACACGTGTTTTTGGTAATAATCTAACTTGTAAACAAGAGACGAGTGTGTTGGCCTCTTCTTAAAATCAGAAGAGGAAAAATAATTTCCCCAGTAGAGTAGGGGGAAGTCTTTTAAGTATTTAATCATAACACTCACTTTGTGAATAAAGCTAAAGCCAGCATACCATAATTTTGGAAGGACACTAGAAAAGTCCTGTGAAGTGTTTATGTAGCTGCCACAAAAGAAGTCTTCAAAACACCGTGGAATGGGTCAGCTATAAAGAACTTATCACATAAAATAAATTGCCTCTGACACAAGAGGCAAGTTTACAGCAGCAGACAACTCGTGACTATTCATAGACACCACAGTAAATAAGCTATTTTTAGTATAAAAGGGGGAGGCCTGCAGGTTCATGAGTTTCTTTTTTTTTCTTTTTTAAGGATTGAGTCTTTTAAGATGTGATGGAGAAGAAAAGAAATTAGGCCTGTGACAGATGTTGTAGTTCTCGTGTTCTTTTATGAGGGGAGGGAGGGGGCAGGGGATAGCAGCCAGTAGCTAACAGTTTTCTAGTC
This sequence comes from Formicarius rufipectus, assembly GCA_013399695.1. Taxonomy (NCBI): domain Eukaryota; kingdom Metazoa; phylum Chordata; class Aves; order Passeriformes; family Formicariidae; genus Formicarius; species Formicarius rufipectus. Next base: position 79,892 of record VXAU01000641.1, read on the forward strand.
TGTATCTTCATGAGGTTTATCTTCTGTGCAGGGCTGGCTGTTTGTGGTGGCTGGTAAGTCACAGACTTTATGGTACTTCAGCGAAGCTTTCAAGCTCATTGACAACTTGCTTTAGATAGAGGCAGCTGTTTACATGTCTCAGGCAGCTGAGGTCATCATTTTGAACGAGCATCTGGATCTGGTCATAGTATTCTTGTTTTCTTAGATTTACTTTAAAATATGGTGAACTGTTATCATAGCAGGCGGTGTATTTGTGAGGGTAAAACTGGTCGGGTTTTTTTACACTGTATCTCTCCTGCAGCCAGACTGTTGATCTCCTCATGCAAGAGTCAGGATGTCGTTTAGAACATCCTTCTGCTACCAAATTCCGCAATCATGTCATGGAAGGAGAATGGGATAAGGTAACGTAGGGCTTATAGGACTGTATTAACCACTGTTTAAATTTATAGTATCTGTGAGAGAATTCAAAATCCATCCTCCTTATATACTTTTTTTTTATGCCAATTTCTGCAGGCTGAGAACGACCTGAATGAACTTAAGGCCTTAGTGCATTCTCCGCATGCAATTGTGGTAAGAGGCACACTTGAACTCTTTCAGAGCTGTGTAGTTGGACTAATTGTAGTGGTGTAATCTTTCACTATGGAATTGGTTGTCCATAGTTCTTGTTTTCTTTTTTTGTTTACTTTAAGCTGCTTGCATGCTATCTTAAATGTCATACTAATCTGAACTTCCTTTATTCTGTTTTAGAATGTGAGATAGGCAGCCCAAAAGTATTGAAGCTAAGATCTGAATGTTTAAACTCTGTTAAACATAACTAACTGATAAAATACAAATCCTGTCACAGTCCTAAAATAGGTCAGTTTCTCTAGAAACTGCCTATGTTGAATACTAATTTCAACCTTGAAATACTTCTCACAATCTCTGTGTTTAAAGAGTTAGGTTTTCTTGAGGGGAGAGAAGTTTAGAAACAAAATGCAGTAATATTAATGTGGAGTTGGCTTTGTAATAGCACATTACAAGAATATAGAGGCTGCTATAGACCATGAACAATGCTGTTGCTTTTCCAGATGGCTTTTAAAGAGCAAATGCATTTGTATTGCTGTTTGGGATTTTATTTAGAGAGTTTTCTCTTTGGCTGGCTTTTTTTTTTTTTTTTTTTTTAAAAAGATGAACCTAGAAATAGAAGGTTGGTAGATCCTGTGACTTGACAATTACAATATGTGTTGCTATGATTTCAGTTGTTTTGAGTAAAGTGTTTCTTATTTTGATTTTTGTATCTCAAGATGAAAATCATTACTTGGCTCTTCAAACAACTTGTTCTGTTGTGTTTAAACGTTTATTTTAATTAAATGAAATTAGAAAACCTATGGTCACTTAAGAAGAAAACAGTAGCAAGGCTTTTTGAAGTGTCTGTAAACAATGAGGAATCAGCTGATGGCTGCTTAGTTCCACTTCTAGCTGATTCATTTGTTGTCAGGACAATTTCCTGTCTGGTGGGGGAGGGAGAGAAAGAGAGAACAGGAAGTGAAGTAGGAAAAACAGATGTTTAACAAAACATCATTTACTTGACATAAATTTACATTATTTTCTATTAGTTCGGTCAAAGCTTAGCCCCTCTTAATTAGACCAGTGGTTCACTTTCTCTGTTCTCAGACTTGAAGTAGTTTAGAATATTGCATTCAGCCTTCAATAGTTCGTGCAGACTGAAAGTATGAAATTGCTGCATGTGAATGAGTGGTCATTTGAAACAGATTTTTCTCATCTTTCTGACATCTGAAGCTCTGAAATTTATCTGTAATATTAGTGTTTTGCATGCCTGTGAGTCAAGAGGTTTAACTGAGTATCAGCACTGCACTTTTTGGAGAACTCAAGTAAAAAGAGGATTTTTTCCCTCTGTTTTGGAGGGCTCTGAATGTGTGCTCTTTACTGCTGGTGTCTAATTGCTCCCATAAAACTTGATGCAATAAAAAATACTTGGTTTAGACTGAACTCTACCTGAACCAAATATTAACCAAATATCCTTTTTAAAGTTGTTCTCCTTTATATAAACTTCATATACTTTAAAACGGGTAATAGTTTTAAATGTCTAACATGTGTGTGTTAGTAAGACAATGATTTGCAAGGCCGGGTTGAGCTTGTGTGTCTTTCACTGTGTGCACACTGTCTGTACCTTCCTCCATGTCCAGCTTTTTTGTACATGGTTGAGGTTAGGGGTGGGTGTTAGTGTAGTCAGCAGCTGGGAGACTAGTGAAAGATCCTTACAGGTAAGAAGGGCTCCCTTATGCTCTATATGTAATCCTACCTGCAGTGAAGTGAGAGCTAGTGAAGGTGATAAATGTCTTGATCAGAGAATATCTGACCAAGATGCTGCAGGTAACTCTTAAAAAAAACGTAGAAAATTGGATTTTGGTTTTCCTGACTCCTGACTTGTGACTCACACTCTATGATTAGATGTTTCAAAAATGTGTGCATACAAGAAGAATGGGTGCCTAAAAGTTTAGATGACACAGAGTATTTAACAAAGTAGGGTGTGTGTTCTATGGTTTGTTTGTGGTTTTGTTGACCTTTTTTTTTTCTTTTTCCACTGATAGTATGACCTGGACAAAATAACCAGGGTACATACTGCTTTTGAAATGTCTGGTCAGTGAAGGAGATATGTATGTATTTTTAAAATACTACTGATGTTTAATTTTCTTATATCTGCGAAGTGCTCTGAGTTCTACAGGTGAAAACACTAAACATGATGTGGCTGATCTCAGTTTTTAAATTTTTGATGCGTTGTGTTGATATGGGGAGAGTGTGGTAGCACACAGGAGAGTTTTCTACTTCTGTTTGTGTCAACACAACTGAGTGCTCTATAGTATGTGATTAGTCATGTTTACTTTTCCAGTATATAAGATACACATGTCTTGAGACAATCCATAGGATAACTTCATAGTTGAATCAAGCGTGATGTTTTTCCTTGAGTAACACTTAGGCTGGCTTGAAGTTGACATTTTCTGAGGTTTTGGTTACTTTAGGGCTGCTCAAGCACATTATGGCATCTGTCTTGGGTAACTAATTGAACCTGGGAAGAAACCTGGAGATTATTACTTTACAGTCATCTAGAATATATGTTCAAATTGTCCTTTTTACTTGTTCTGGAGGTATTCAGCCTGCAGCAAGCAATACAATAAAAAATGTGGTTTATATATTGTATGAGCAAAGCACTCCACCTGCCTGTATGGTGTCCCCCTTGCTACCAGCATTAAGGGCAGTCCCATGTTGGAATAAATTACTTTCCATATGTCAGGACTTGGTATGGTTGAGGCCTCATTAAATTCCTTGCTATATTCTGTAGACCAGAATATTTTCTGTCATTTGCTTATCAGATCTTGCATTTAAGTTTTGGATTGGTTTTAAGAGCTTTCATCAGTATTTTAGCAGACTATCAAAGTAATAGGCTACAGAACAGTGAAAATTGAAGTCTCAGTTCTGCAGGCTGTAAGTAGATAGCTACTGTGTTGAATTTGTTTTGAAACTTCAGCTGATAATTTCAGCATGTCTTTTAGTTACCTATTTAACTTGAAAGAACAGTTGCTTCAGCAATATGTACTTACTTACTTTGAGCTTTTAACACAGTAATAAAACTGTGGTAGAGCTTGTTAAAATTTGCAGGTCCTAAACTTAGGTTATTATGCATTTTGCTCATTACACTTCTGAACATTTGCTACTGTAACCAGTGACCAAAATGGTCCAGTTTTTTGACTGTGGTAGTGTCCTTGTCCTGTTATTTTCCAGTTGTGTTTGCTGAGGGTTTCGCCTTTGGTTATCTTGTGCTGGTGAATTATGGTGCATGCCAGACTTCTTAGAATGTAAGATTCTGGAAGGGACTTTCCTACTAACAATTAGGAGAATGAAGGAGTGCGTTACTAAGCATTCATATTATTAATCAAAAGCTATAGCTTAAAGAAAGCAAGATGCTGATGGTATGTACATTAAAACAAACAAACCCGTTCCCTTCCCCAGCCCCATGAATCTGTTAAGTCTGTCTTAGTTTTGCAACAGGGTAATCAGAGTTCAGCCTACGTTTAAATAATATCTTGTAGAAATATAATGTACTTTATCCTCATCCTCTCAATAGAGTTGAAAGACAGGATGAGGTATTAATAACTGAGCAAAACCAGTCAGACTGCAGTGCTGGAACTGCTGTATCAGATACTTCCATGGGTCCTTCAGGGTGAAGAGTCTTAACTATAAGCTAAGCAGTGGTGGTGTCTGAACTTAAATTGTTCAGCAGTAAAGAGTGTAATGATGTTGAATTTCCATTGCAAACACTGAGGTGATAATGGGACGATTTAGATTATCATAATCTTGATTCACCTCCTTTGTAAGGCAGCTAGTGAATGTGGAGAAATAATAAACTGTTCTTGTAAATGCATTGCATCAGATGGATTTTATACTCACTCTGTTCTGCTTAAATAGTGAAGTTTGTGCTTTTTACAGTTGTCAGTATTATGAAGAGTTCTCTTTTCTACTGGAACAGGTTGTTTGGACTCTAGAAGAGGCAAGGTACCCCAAATGGTCTTGGATATTGTGAGAAGGTGGTTTTGTAAAGAAATTTGCAGTACTATTAGTAGAGCATAAAGTAGTTGAGAGAAAATGAAGATAAAATTCACTTGAGTGAAATCTATTTGTTAGTAAAGTCACTAGTTGCACAAAAATAAGTAGGAGACAGTGAGTGTCCTGATATAAAAATAATACTTGAAATGTGTCACTGGAGTGTGACTTCTGCCTTAACGAAATTTATGCTGTTGTTTGAACGTGCTGTAGGGCAAGTTTCAGAGCAGTTATCAAAATAGCTTAGCAAATCAATTTAACTTCCCTGTCAACACTTTATTCCCTGCCTTTTGCTATAAATAAATTACAGTTTCAAACTGCTAATCTTTAATTCTCCATTATGGGTACAACAGATTCCTGCATGAAGTGTATAGTACGGTGGTGTTCTGCAGGCCTTTATGTTCCTGGTATGCCTAAGTCACACATGGCACTGATGAGTTTTTTTTTAACTATACTTGCTAACCCAAAACTGAAATTACACCTCTTCGGATAACTTGGCAACAGTATTCTACATGGTAGTGTTCCTGTAATACTTCCATGAAATTGTTTGGACTGGTGTTATAAAGCCTGTGTTTTGGTATTTTCTGCTCTTTTTACTTTTTCCTCTGATGAAGTTAGTGTGCTAAATCCTAAAAGCTGGGAGGGAGGAGAAGTAATTAGATTTGGATAGGGTAGGTTTTCATGTGTAATGGAAATCTGATATTAACAAATATTATAGGCAGTGAATGGAGAAGGAAGCAATGGAGGCATTATAGTTTTTATTACAAATTGGAAATGTCAGTCTACTTTTTTTTTGTCTGATTGTGATCATCAGTGTGAGGTGACCAAGAGGAGTGAAGTACAGTGTGTGACTGCTACCTGAGCATCTCCAGGCATCCTAGTGAGCATGTGCACAGCTGGTAGAGGAAGCTCTTATGCCTCCTGCTGCTGGTGTATAAGCAAACAGTGTGAGGTCTGCTGGCCTACTGCATGGAGCCAACCACTGAGGTTGTAAATAATTGGGGTGTCGTTCTTTTGGGTCTTCACATGTCAGAACATCAAAAAGTGTTGTCTCACCTGGAAAAACTGTATAGTGAGGGTCTAACAATTCCAGATTCAAATAAACTGAAGAGCTGGATAGGGCGTGTAATACGGGTTTGCCTGTCACATTCAGGACAGCAGAGCACTACAGTCATGTTGGAACATAAATCATCTTTACTGTGACTTGTTTTATGCTTCACAAAGCTGTGTGGTAAGTTAATGTATGTGAAAACTTGATTCTTCTGGAGAACTGTGGAAATGAAAATGCTTTATGCTTTAACTTTGGATTTTACATCTCAAACTTTCACGTGAGCTTCAATAGGACAGGAACATCGTAAACTTCATGATTATCCCTCTGCTTAAGGAGGCTGGCAGTGCATTTGAAACTAAGTAAACATTGACCAAATATGAGCATGAAAACAGTGAGGTGCCTGAGGTCTGATGGAAGCAAAGGAAACTGGTGATTGAACTGGTGGTGTAGTGATTAGAAAAGCAAATGTAATTTGCTATGCATAATCTCCAGTCTGTTTCTCACCAATATATCTAAACATATGCATTTTTCTCTTTAACCTGGTGAGCTTTGTGGACCAGAAATGTTGTTTCTGTCTGGTAACTGCTGGCAGTAAAGAACATATGCAAACACAGGATAGTTGGTTTCATCCAGAAACAACCAAATTGTTTCACCAGAATTACTATTAGAAATTTCTAGGACTTTTTTTTTTAATATAGTAAATTAATATCTGACTTCAGTTTTTTAATCCACAGATATTTGTTGCTAGAATAGCAGGCTTGATTTTTTTATTTTTTTTTTTAAAGAAAACAACCAAAAACTATGCAAGGTGAAAGGAACACTGTGAAATAACAGTGCTTAATTCAGAGAGGTGAGGTGATTCCTAAATATAGGAAACTGTATTTCTTCTGTAATCCTGAAAATGCCACCCAGGGAAAAAACTTAAGGTAGAACTATGAAACAAAACCTCAGGCAGTGTCAATTTGTTACTGCTATATGTTATGCAGCTATGCAAACTACCCATGTCAGCTCCTATGTAAGCAGTGTGAGAACTTGAGTAGGCCTCTTGCTTTCCATGTTGTCACAGTCTTAAATATGTGAATAACTGATTTTGGGCACTTTCTTGATAGAATCTTGGTAAACATGTATTATGCAGGGTTTGAGGAATGATGACTAAAGAGAGAGCAAGTAAAAATGCGACAAGTTGCAGGGGGGTTCTGGGGAATGAGATAGGAATATACTTGGAGCCCCATCAAGCAGGGAGGAAATTCACAAATAACTTACTTGCTGCAATGTTGAAAACCAAGCAAAAGAAACTGAGTAATGAAACATTACATAGAGCTGCATTTCTGAAGGGCATAGTAGAATGGTTTCTACTGTTCTGTTTAGGCTCAAACGTTTTCTGAAACTTCAGTCAACCTTTTTCCCCTGACTGCTGCTTTCTGTCATGTCAGAGGATGAAGTTTTTGCTGCTGCAGCAGAAGTACCTGGAATATCTGGAGGATGGCAAGGTCCTGGAGGCACTTCAGGTTCTACGCTGTGAACTGACACCTCTGAAATATAATACAGAGCGCATCCATGTCCTCAGTGGGTAAGTGTTTGGACTTTAAGAGCCCTTGCAGTGAAGTTTTCTAAGGAATTCTGTGGCTTTTGATAGCTGATATTGTGAGGACTGAAGCTGTATTAAGGCTATTATCATGTTGGTTAATAAGATGTAGTGAGATGTGATCAATTGCTGGGTAAAGAATGCTAGTCAGTAGATGTATTCTGTTTTAGATGCTTGAAAACAACCTGATAGTTATTTACTTTTATACTACTAGAACCTAAATTAATACATACATATGTATGTTAATCAGATCTTGAAGTATTAGCCAGTTACCTTATAACTGAATTAAGTAGGTGAATATAATCTAGTTTGTTCTTAGATGAACATAAGATGTTTCTGCGTTCCCTAAAATCGCTTGTTTTGTTTTCTTTTTTGTGGCCAGTTTGTAGATGTTTCTTCTAAAGAAGATGTGCGTTTCTGTGCAATAGTTTCCTGCCCTTTTTCATATTGGTCTCAAGCTTAAGTCACCTGTTTCCAGCTCATTAAGAATGTTATGACCTATATCACGCTCAAAAGTGAAAAGAGTGATTCCAGAAAGACTTGGTCTGTTGGTGTATGTGTACTTTTTTTAAACAGGTACCTGATGTGCAGCCATGCAGATGACTTGCGTGCAAAAGCAGAGTGGGAAGGGAAAGGAACAGCTTCCAGATCTAAACTTTTGGACAAACTCCAGAGTAAGATGTTCTAGTGTTCAGAATTTCTTCTTACCTCTGTAAATTTAGTATATCAGTCCAGGGAATTGGCTTTAGCTGTGTTTGCCAATTGTTTGTTTTTTTGATATTTCTTGGTCAATGGGGATGCCTTTAGGTGCCTTTACCCTTTGATCTTCTGTATCTAACCTTTCGCTGTGTCTGATAAACTATTTGCAGTAGGAACTCTTATTTCTTAGCTCTGCTGCATGCAGTAATGGTTTAACTTGGTGATTAAATGTGTGGTTTGGAAAGGGGTGGGGGTGTATGTGTTAAAAATGTCTGTCATAATGAGAGGTGGAAATTAAGTTTAGCCTGTTACCACTAATGATACTGGTACTGGTTGATAGTGGTCTCATACTTTGCTATGAATTATGGTTTCTCCTCTCCCTTTCTTGTGGCTGTTGTAATACTATGTATCAGTGTTTTTAACTCCGTGGTATTCTTTATTTTCATAGTTTTGATAGAGAATTTCTTAAATGAACACTGCTGATACTGTTTTATAATTTTATGGGTTTTGTTAAATATGGAGTTTTGAGTTAACTTTCGTAAATGGTGCTCCTTGGCCAGGACAACATACTCTATTAACTGCAAATACCTTGCATACAGCTCTGCTTTCCAAAAGTTCATGCTTCTAATTCCAGGTGTATAAATGTAAATTTGACAAGCTGTGTGCTTTATTTACTAAGGTCTCTTCCAAAAACACTCAAAGTATGCTCTTACTTGTAACTTTTTTTTGTTAAGTCTTTTTTTTTTTTTTTTTCCTGTGTTTGTTTTTTCTTCATAACTCCTCTAAAGCGTACCTACCCCCATCAGTGATGCTTCCTCCAAGGCGTTTACAGAACCTGCTTCGTCAGGCTGTGGAACTACAACGGGACCGGTGCCTATATCATAATACGAAACTAGATAGTAATCTAGATTCTGTCTCGCTGCTAATAGATCACGTTTGTAGTAGGTAAGAAACCCTCGTGACTTTTGAGATGGGCTAAAAAGTATCTTTTCTTTGTCCTTTAAAATAATCTGATTGTACCTACTGTTAGGAACACAAAAACTCTTCTGAGCTGGTTTAACAGGATTTTACTGGGACGAGACAGTCGTCATTAAATGACTGGTGGAGGTGGGGATTAGAGAAGGTGTGTCTGAGATTTTTTTGGTAACTGGATATGGCATAGTGGGGTCAGAATAAAGCTTTAAACTTTTCATCAGATGGGTATAATAGAAGATACTGCTATGCTAATCCTTAGCCACTTGTTTCTTATCATTTTGGGCGGCCTGTCTATTTATGCATCAACATACAATTGCTCTGTTTTTTCACTGAAGAATCACTAGTATGTCATTTATACGGACTGTCTTCAAGGTAATTGGGGTGCAGAAAGCCCACTTCTATGAACTCAACTTTCAGCTATAACTTGCAATAGTGGACACAGATACTTTTAGACACAATGGTTAAAACAGAGGAGAAATGTGCAATAGATGTTTCCGATTTACATAATACATAATATTAATACAGCAAACTGTTTTCTCAGATTTGTTAAGTAGATGAATTGTGTGTCTCTTGTACCTTTGTATTGGCTCTTTAACTCTTTAGGCTATCCAGATAACTTTTTTTTTTTGTTAACAAAATGGATGCTGCTTCTGAACCTTCAAAATGCCATATGGTAGTAGACATGAAGCAAGAAGAAATTTGTTTTTGACAAGTGGCTGACCTGAGCAGTTTTTCATCATCCAGAAGCACTGCTAAGGACCTTAAAACTCAGTGTAGCTTTTATGGAAAACTGCCATATATGATGAAGGCTAGAACGCCTAGAAATTAAGGGCTGTATAGGACACCCTTATGTGTTTGTTCATATAACAGGCTAACACTTGGGCTTACAGGGGGGTTGTTTCCATGGTAAGGTTGGCTCACCTGAGGAAGCTAATTAAGAAATGGTAAACTTGCTTATAAGTGCTTTCTGAACTCAGCTGCTTTGATTTACATTCTTGGGTTTCTTGGATTATCTTTTTAAAGATGCAGACTTCCATAGTACTTCACCATAGCCATCTTAAGGTTTTAAAATTATTATCTCTGGCACTTCATGTATTCAAGTAACTTTTTAGCTTGCGGTTTTGCTACATTACATTGTCTCAGCAGTTGTGTGTGTATGTGTGTGCAGGCATTGGACTGTTGCCCACTTTAAGAGCTACTGGAAATGATTGTATACTGGTATTGTGGCTTTCCTACTTCAGAAGCAAGTCTTGAAATCAGACTAACAAAAGGAGATTTAATTTTAGTCTTGAAACAAGTGCATAAATATTATTGGATGTTCTGTAAAGGGTTTGATCTGATTACTCAAACCCCAAAGAACATTCAAGTCGACTGTGAAGTGCATGGTTTACTGAGATTGGACTAAGTAGAGACGAATATAAAAGATACTACATGCAACAAATCTGGACTTAAATGTCACTCATCTGAATCTATTTGCTGACATTAAAGTTTGGCCATAGTTTGGTTGGTTTGTTTTTTGGGTTTTTTTTGTTTCTTTTTTCAACCTAAATTAGTACTTCCTAAACCTGCATATCTGGTATATAGACACTCACAATTACTGTAAATAAATAAAAAAAAAATCCCCAACAGAAAAAGTACCCCAAAAAATCCACTTGAAAATAAAGGCTTCCATTCTGTCCTCAGCTCAACCTGTTGTGCCTACCTGTTGCAGGGGTCTGAGTTCAGTGTGTGGTGTGCTGTACGTGCTGCCATGCTTGGGCATATTGAGGTGAGTTAGACAGTGGAAGCCGAATTTTGATAAAGCTGACAGAAGTAACAGTAGTCTAATAGCTTAGACAATTTAAGTCCTGTGCTACTTAAATGACAGAACACTGACAACTTTCCCATTTTTAGTTGGAACTAATCTGGTTTGGACTTATGCAATATTTTCATTAAGCATGCTTGAATTGCACTAATAGGTAAAATGTTTAACTAAAACTTACTTGGTAAGAGTGGGAGGTGCAAGTGAGAAACTGCTGGGAGTGAGGGTGAGGGATCTTCCTGTGCCTGAGATTTTGATAGCAGAGAACTGATGTTCTTGGGCACGGTAATTTTTAATTTTGAAAGCCTTCAACCTAGTTGGGTGTTTGGTGTTGTTTTGTTGTTGTGGTGGTGTTTTGTTGGTTTTATTTTTTTTTTTTAATCATTCATTGTGTGTACAGAGAGTAAAAGGGTAGCGGTTTGGTGTTTTACTTATAATTTTGAACTTGTGTAAATACAGCAGTAGGTGATTGTATTAGATGCTTTATTTCAGTATGTGAGCAACATGATTCAGGTGTTTTGTGCTGAACAGAACATTTTCTAATGAAACACTTCAAAAAAAGATAAAAACCTTTGAGCTACAATAGTATCTAATTACCAAATCCAGAAACTGTTAGACAGCTGGTTCTGGTTTCTTTTTGAAGACTGCTTCTATTTCCTTCTGCAGAAGGAATTTAATGTGGCTGTGCTCTTTGTGAAGTCAGATTTACTGAGTTGTATGTTTCAGTAGTTAAAAGAACTTTTGGTGAGGGTGCTCTGGTCCAACTGAGTTGTGAGTAGCATAATTCAGTATTTCAATGTGTCTCCAGCAGCTATAACAACTGCTAACTTTTTTAGGAACCTAAAGGTCATCTTACAGTAAAAACTGTGTATTCCAACATTGTACTGCTTGCTTTTCATGCCTACAAAACCTTGGCTGCTTTTCTTAAGCTTTAAAATGCAAGAGCTCTTGCCATAGAGTGGTTTTTAAAAATGAAATATACTGAAAAGGCTTTTCTGGGACACAGTGTGCCCCTTGTACTTTGTATAAGTTATAGTTAAAGACTCGCCTTCTAGAGCAAGTTGCTGCTCTGAGTAAAAACATTAACTTATTATAATATGGCTAAATTATAATGAAATGCTCTTCCTGTAGGTGCACATGTCTGTGTAAGGTCTTGCCTACTTCCCTGTAGACTTCAAGGAAAACAAAGTCTTCTTTCATGGGTGGGGCTTTTTACCTTGGGTTCAGTGTTCTTCCAGTGGCACCTAGACAGTTCCTGGTCAGCTTAAAGCAGGAGCAGAACACACTTGTGTTTCTCTATTAAAAAGTAAGTAGACATACTCAAGGAAGCCAACTACAAATATGTATATGTACATTTTGTTTATCCCCCTCTACCATAAAACAGGAAACGAGGCTGTATGGTTGTCCAGTGCTGCTTAGTCTTTAATTGTGGACTAGGAAGCCTGTTGTAGTAAAAGAAAATGACTGACTGAGAAAGTATAGACTGTATGTTAAGTAGAACTTTTTATAGCCTCAGGTAAGAAGCAATTTTTCAGGTGTCTGTCAGCCAGGCTACCACAAAACTATATTTTTAAACACAAATTTAAACAAAGTCAGTTTTCTGTTTAAATTGTTGGGGTGGGATGTTGCTTCCCCCCCCCTTCCTTTAGGGTTGAGATGATGTGGTGTGTTTCTATTGTTGTGGTTTTTTTAAGCTAGTTTATCTCCAGTGATAATTACAACCGTCCATTCAAGGAGACTAACTTTATATTAGTACTGCTGTGTCCCATCAGAGTTGTGTTGCCCTGTTGTATGGGATGCCTTAAAAACTCAGCCTAAAACTAAACCACTTCAGGATTCCTGCAGTTCAAGAAAAAATGTCTGTGGTTAGAGACTATTTTTTAGTGCATCTGAACAATGAACTTGCAGTTGCTGCAGTATTACTTATAAAAGCAGACATCTGCTGTAAAGCCTACATTGATTTTTATCTTCTGAAATTCTTATTTGAGAGCTTATAGGAAAGATGTAAATGAAATACAGGTTTCTCCAGTTCTTCCCAACTTAATATTTTGACTGTTAGCTCTTTCGCAGTGTGTAACTAGAATATTAAATATTAGCTCTAGAGGAATGTTTTGGCTTTTCAGTAGTTTATCATGTAATATTTTGTCTGATAAACCCAACACTTCATGAAATAACGTGGATTTTGTGAGGGAGAACTTCAAGCTCAGTGGTATCTTGTGAGTTATGCTTAGATGCTGTGTGTAGTACTCTGCAAAGAAAGTGAAAAATGGCACAAAATGAAGGTAAAGAAACACCTAACTTATTGCAAGGTCACATTCAAGAAAAAGAAAACTTGTACAGGAGAGTCACTTCTAAAGAGTTTGGCAACCTATAGCTAAGTGAGTTAGATACCTACAATGATCTCATGTGTAAATAAAACATTGCACCTAGGGTTTAAAGAAACTTGGACTCCAGTATTTTCTATACACCATAGAACCATCTAGTAATGAGCTATTACCCTCCTAATGATGTCAGTTTTATTCCAAGCTACATGAAAGCACAACAAATTGTGTGAGTGAAATGAGAATAGTTCCACATTCTTATGACTAGTTATGATCTCTTGATTGTGCGAGTTTGTTACCAGATAAAACACTTTGTTCTGTATTTATTTGAAGTAGCTGTTAATAGAGGAATTTTCTATGTTGTCTGCCCTTATGTTTAAATAAGGCGTTTTTTTTGTTGGTTTTTTTTTTTTTCACCAGCTTGATGTAAAAAAAAAAAAAGTCTTACTGCTTTCTTACTAATCTGTGAATACATGCCTTTCTTTTCCCAGGAAACAGTTCCCCTGCTATACACAGCAGATACTAACGGAGCACTGTAATGAAGTGTGGTTCTGTAAATTCTCCAACGACGGCACTAAACTAGCAACAGGATCTAAGGACACAACTGTTATTATATGGCAGGTTGATCCAGTAAGTTTGCCAAGTGTTAAAATGTTGTGACTTGTCTTTCCTGTCCCTCTCAGCTTTCGCTTGCTAGGATGGCTTGGTTTTTGAAGGACAGGCTAACAGATACTCTAGCCCTCTTGACTGGGGTATTTTCTTGGGATGTAGAAGTCTGAAAAGCCTGATCAGTGTAAATTAGTGAAGGAGGGCACTTGCAAACCTGATGCCTCAATATAAGGCTTGAACTGTTGGCTGCTTTGGGGCAGGAACTTTGTGTACTCCTAACCAGTGCCACAGGGTAGAGCCTGCTGTTGCCCTCCAGGAAAGATTCTCAGCTGGGAGGCCTTCAGAAGTGTTGGATGAGAGTGGAAGGAGCATAGCAGTGAGGAAAGTTTCTTTTAAATCACTTACTGAGAGTTGACTAACCCCTTTCTGTTACCTTGTTGCTACTAATACACTTGGATTTAAATACTCTCTTCATTTCACCATTTATTACTTTATTTCTGAGTCATAAAACAGCATGTGCTAAACTAAAAGTTGTATCAGTATACCACTTCACTGCTTGCAAAACACTATCAGAAATAAGGTTCTTACAGTTTTTAACAACACAAGTGCAGACTGGTACGTGAAGTGGAAGATGAAAGTTGGTTTAGATCCGTACTGGATTTGAGAGGTGAGCTTAATTTTCTATCACTTCAGGTTAGGAAGGCATATAGTCTGAGTCCATTTTGCTGTTAAAATGATGGATGGACTTGAAGCCCTCTCTCATGTGTGTAGTCATTGTGTAGCCTCGGAACTAACAGCAGGCACCACAGTTTTTTCAGGCATAAGAACTGCTGTGGTTTGTGTGTTACTGGGGACAGTGTGTTCTGGGCCAAGAGTTGCACAGCAGCAAAGCTGACTTCTGTTACTTAGTTTGGAAATATCAGTATTTTGTTTGCTGTGGGTTTTTTTTGTTTTGTGTTTCTTTTGACAGACAGTAATTCTAGGTAAATTAAGGATCAAATGTTTTTTGCTGTTAACTTGTCACTTGATCATAGATGAACATCTTCCTTTTATAGTGATGGACTTTAATACCAAACATCTTGATTAGCAGATTTTACAGTGCGTTGTTAGCTGATACCTGGCTAATAAAACAAATAAATGTTTTGTGAGTGTTTTATGCCAACCTGTTTGACCAAGAGCTGATAAAAAAACAATCTCTTAAAAATAACTACTGGGAAAGTAGCTTTTTAGAATTTTATCAGTTTAATTCTTTATGAATATTTAAAAAAATTTAAACCTTTTCAAGTAGGTGAATGTCTAAGTAACACAAGACCACATAACTCAAATGAATCATTTTCATGTTTCCCAGAGCATGCTTCTCACATTTCCTGTAGCATTTGACAATGTCTTTTAACTGTAAGTTTAATCAGGTTTTCAAGGCTTTAAGGTATTTAGATTTATTCTAATTTGTATACATAAACTGTGTGGAAATACCTATTCAAGACTATCTGGGCAAGTGATGGGAGAGCACTGTTTTGAATGAACAGTGTTTTTCCACACTCATTTTGTGTGTGAGGATCCTTCACTTCTCCATTTCTTTGTCACTCTTCTTGAAGTGTAATGACACTGCTTCAATGTGTTTTCTTTATTTCATACAACAAATTTTTTCTTTTCCAAGACCCAGCTACATATCTAAACTGTCTTAAGTCATGCCTCTGTTTTCATGTTCATTTGTTAATTTCAAAGTTCTTACTAGGACTCAACAACCTTAAATAATGTCTTGAATGAACTTGGTTTGTGTGTTGATGCATTATTTGACTGTTACGAAGTGTGACAGAATTTTTAAAGCCCAAAGGATAAGTACACTTGATGTATCACCTTGCCTAGCTTGCATCTTCTGTCTTAGAGTTCTTCTTTTACTTGTTCCTTACAAAAATCTTCTGCATTTCCTGAAAACTGTTGACAGGATTTTGGATTTTCAGCCAAGAAGCTCAACTACTGCAGACATAAGTTGATGCCTGAATAGTTTTTTCTTATACATAACAAAAATCTGGATAATGTAAGAAATAGAAATGCTGACATTTCTTTAGGTGGTGGGTGGGAAGCAGATTGACTGCATTTGGGGATGCTTGCCTGAAATCCCACTGACTGCTGTTACAGAGCAAAACAGGGTAAAAGTAATTTTGCTGTATTTGGAGAGAAGCATGGGAGCAGTATGGAAGATAGTAACAGCCACAGAGTTCTCAGTAGAAGAGGAATATCTTGTGTCTTGCTCCTCATGCATTTCAAATATGCTGAAGTGACAGGCTACTTTAATCCTGTTCTAAGAAGAAACACAGTTGCAGGCAGGCTCCAGGATGTGAGATGATGTCAGATATGACTCAGTTTCCTTGCAGATCACTTCAGCTACAGACACAGCAGTGTCTAATGCAGTCCAGGAATAATGATTAGAATAGAAAAGGGATCTTGAGGGTGTCCATTCATTTGCTCCTCTTTTGGTGTACTCTGAAGATTATTCTTAGGTCACTTTCTTTTGAGGAATTTGCTTTTTTTAGTCAGCAGGACCCTCAAAGCTGCAGGCTGGCTGTGAACCACCAAACCTCTCATGGCTGATCCCACAAAACCATCCTTCAGGTCACTCTTCCTCTATTCTTTCTCTTTAGAATCAAGAGATGCTCTGTTGATTAATACTGAAACAAAAGAAAAAGGGACAATTAGAGAAATTAAGCTAGATTTTTTTTTTATTTTTTTTTTACGAATTTGGAGATATGAACATCTGCCATGCCGGGAAGAACCAGGGGAGAGGGAGAACAATTTCAATGCCTTTTTTTTAAGAGGCATTCCAAAAATTGTCAGCACTGTAACAAGCTTTGTTCTACTTTCTGTATATTCATATTTTTGTCAGGAGTCAGTGCTGATACTGTACCAAAGCGTTTCTCTCTTTAGGAAGCCAGTGTGTGGTTGTTTCACAGTATCTTGCTGTACTATTTATAAGCTTCTTGAAAGTCGAGTTTCTCTGACAAGGCAGCAGTAAAACAGTTGTAATATAAAGATGATACAAGATGCTGCATGTGCCAAGTATGCCTCATTCACTAAATCTGTCAGAAAACAGCTTGTTTAGGCAGCACTTCTGAAATAAGAACACCTCTGAAGGAAGTTTTTAAAAATATCTTTCTGTAGAACTTCTTCCTTGAGCAGCACACGCAAGATAAGTTCAAGTTTCTAAAAATATTGGCACTTCAAGGTTTTCCCTTATCAGCATATGTGAAGGTTTTGATTCTCTCTTTAACCATAAGACTTCCAACATGCCTTTTAAAAAACTAACTTAATTCTGTAAAATATAGGTAATTGTACTTTCATATTCCAGTAGATGTAGAAAGACTTGACACTACAGAAATCTTGTGTACTAAAGCAAGTGTAATGTGGTGTAAAACTTTGTACACAGCAGTATTTTGTGAGTTTTGCATTTGGAATCACAGATTAGAACAAAAGTGCCTACAAGTGTTCTTGCAAAGCAAGTTGAAACTTAGAAGCTTTCATTGCCTGGCTCTACTCTGTAAACTGGGAATTGCTTTTCCAGTAGGAGCCTATTCATGTCTCTTGGGTGACACGTTGCTTAAGGGAACCTTGCTGTTCTGTACTTGGACGCACTGGGTATGTGTAGTAGTTCATTTGCATTGTCTCAATAGTATCTCTCTTGTTCCAGGATACTCACCAGCTAAAACTACTTAAGACATTAGAAGGTCATGCGTATGGGGTCTCTTACATTGCTTGGAGTCCAGATGACAACTACCTTGTTGCCTGTGGCCCAGATGATTGTTCTGAGCTTTGGCTCTGGAATGTACAAGTAAGTGGTGAACTAAGAGTGAAAAATAAAACTTTATGGTCAGCCTGCTGCTTTTGTTTCCTTATGTAAATACTTCAGGTGTGAAGAAAGCAACTGCTGCAAATTTGTGTGAAGGTGTTTGTGTGAAGAAGAGATGCTGATCTCCCTACCCCCCTTTCAATTGGGAAAAATAATTATGGCAGCCTGCAAATTCTGTACTCAGTTTGTACAGAACTGAGATTGGAATTCAAGTCCAAGTGCCTGGGACTGCAGCAATTCTGGTGCATCTGGTTACAGATCTTTTCTAAAAAGGGATATCATAAATGTGTAGAACTGTTAAGGACGTTCAGAAGAGAGGGACAGCAAATTAATCAAAGGAAGCAGAGGGCAGAAATACCATGGAAAGGAAGCAAATGCTCACTGATGATTTTAACAAGTAGCCTAAGTAAAAGATACGAGCTATTTTACTTTGTGTAACCCTCTCAGTGATGTTAGTGGAGATCCACAGCGGCTTAAATTTATGATTTCAGAACTTCATCTTTGTCAGGCACCAGGACATTTTGCCATTTCCTCCATGAATTTGATGATTACTTTCTGCTGTTGAATTTTATGGGCACTTGAGTTGATATAAAAGCTTCTCTTGCCTCAGTTGTGAGCTGTATAGTCTTTCTTGTGCTGTCTTGGACTCTGAACTAATTTAGTTTCCTAAAACAAAAGTGTTCCATTTTTTCACCCTTGGAACACTTTTCTTCTGTTTAATTGACTAAATTGGCTCAGTGAAAAGCACTAGAGCTGGCACAGAGGAATAGAGAGAAGCCCTTACTGTGCAGACAATGGTAAGCCACTCATTGGTGTTCTGTCTTGTGAAACGGTAGCATTATACATGAGGGATGAAAGCTGAATTTTGGCCTGGAGAGCTTCAGCTCAGAAGGAAAATATTCTAAATATTGTGATACTCCTAAATTTTTACTAAAATGTATTGTCTTCTTTTTTTTTTTTTTAAAGTCTGCTTCTCTCTCCTTGTTTTCTGTTTGTTTTTTTCATTTGATAGTGCTTCTCTTGCTCTCCATTTGTTCATGTAATTTCTTTTTGTTCTGCCCTCTACTTATAATCTTTCAGTTGTCTGGCACACCAACTATTCCATCTCTCTTGATTTGGGGGACAAAACAAATTGTTCGAAATCAAGGCCAGAATCACTGGAGATGCTAAAGTGGTTCTGCTTTCTTATTGCACTATTCATAGGTTTGTATTGCTTTTTAATAAACATGTTCAAATATGTGCACTACCAAACTCTATACATGTCAGGTAAAATTATCAGTGCCGTTTTGAGAAAGGGTTCTCGTATAAGGCCTTGCTGCCTTTGTTTATTTTACAGACTGGGGAGCTGAGGACAAAGATGAGCCAGTCTCATGAAGACAGTTTAACAAGTGTGGCCTGGAATCCTGACGGGAAACGTTTTGTAACGGGAGGTCAGCGTGGGCAGTTCTATCAGTGTGTAAGTTCTCTGCATCTGTCCCATTGAAAACAAAGCAGGAAATTAAATTTGGTCAAATCTGAGGTTCATGGGGTTTTTTTCAGACTTTTCATATGTCTTTACACTAAAGCTTCCAATCCTCTGTAGTTGAAAGAAGCAATACATTAATGCAAGTATTTCAGCAGCACTTCTCTGTGTGGCAGTTCCGAAGGGTTTTGAGCATCTCTGGTTTGCCTAAAGAAGGATTCGTAGTGTGGGAATTTTTTCTTAGCTGCTCCGGAAAATACACTAATAAAAAGTAGTGCCTTTGTCTACAGATGTTGTTTACTCCACAGAACTTTGACTACAGCTTTCTTAGGTTTTGCATGCTGTGTTTGCTTGTGTAAACAGAAATTTGAAACCCTCATTACCTGACTAGTGTTGATTTTTGGATGGTGATCCACAGTCTTATCCTGTTGTTGATTATTTGTCATTTGACTTGATGCCCAGAATAATAGTGCAGTATGCAAACCTCACTCGCTGCAAAGGTCAGCTCAGTGATGTGATGTAGATGGCACGTGGCATGTACGAGAAAATAAGTGATAAAAGAGGTTCTCAGCTCTCCAGGGCAGGTTCCTACAAAAGTCCTCAGTTATGACTACCAAGTCCTGATTCATTAAGTCCTTCCTTTTAAAGGATAAGATTGCTTTCCGTAGCAATTGTCTGAACAGAAGGTGAAAAAGATGTCACAGCTCAGAAATCTGAGACTAATGGTTCAATTTTTTTGTTTTATTTTTTTTCTTCTTATCAGGATTTAGATGGTAATCTCCTTGACTCCTGGGAAGGGGTGAGAGTACAATGCCTTTGGTGCTTGAGTGATGGGAAAACTGTTCTAGCATCGGACACACACCAGCGAATTCGGGGTTATAACTTTGAGGATCTCACAGACAGGAACATGTAACTACCTCTTTCTTTGGTTTTGAATTCCTGCTTCTTCGTATGAGAAGAAGATTGAAAAGGAGTTTGTGGGGGGGCAGGAGGGGAAACAAGTTATTGAAATCCTCTCAGTGTTCAAAGAAGACAAGAATTGCACGGGGCAAGAATTATTAAGCTCCAGCAAGGAGCATTAGATCAAGTGTTAGAAATAACTTCCTAAGCACCAGAGTCAATGTTTAGACATTGCTGTCATCACAAGTTGCAGTTCTCTCAATTCCTGGCATATTTTAGTAGATCCTGCTTTGACTTCAGGAGTTGGAGTTGAGGTCTGAAGTCTCTTTTGGTCTTGGGATTTGTCATAAATACAAGCAAGCTATTGCAGACCTGGCTTGTAGTGCTCTATGGAGACATACCTAATTTCAAATTCAGAACTGTTTTTTCCTGATAATACTGCAGAGACAGGGACAGGCCTTTTACCTTGGTGTTGCATCATTCATTATCTGGTGACCTTGACACTTGTGTCTTATCATTTCAGAGTACAAGAAGATCACCCTATTATGTCGTTTACTATTTCAAAAAATGGCCGTTTAGCTTTGTTAAATGTAGCAACTCAGGTGAGTTGGTGATGTTGCATGGAAATGCAAATAAATCTTGCAAATCCTACCTGTTCTTAAATATTTTGGTGTGAGTTGTAATGTTTGATATTAACCAGTTGTAGATTATGCAATATGAAGGCCTTGATATTCAAAGATATATTGTAGAATTTTCTCAAAAGAAACCAGTCTTACTCTCGAGACTGAATTTTTTTGACTGATTTATACTCAACCACTTCATATTGTGAAATATGTACCACTAAATGTTGTGAACTGGCAGTTGCATCAAGAAGCCAGGTACCAGCGAGAATTGTGGCAGATTTACATGTCTAGGGGCATGAGAATTAGATTTTATTTAGTTCTGCTTTTGTAGACTTGGATAAGAACAGGAGCTTTCAGAATGGAGAAGACCAAAGGCTGAAACTGTAGTAATTTGATACATTGTTACTCTCTTTATCTAGTATCTGTACTGAGGTTGGCTCTGAAGTATGTACTTTCATGTTTATTTTTTTCTCCTCTTAGTTTAAAAAGAATGCCATTAATGTTTATGATGAAATTCTTTATTATTTCCAGGGAGTTCACTTGTGGGACTTACAAGACAGAGTTTTAGTGAGAAAGTATCAAGGTGTTACACAAGGATTTTACACAATTCACTCATGTTTTGGAGGTCATAATGAAGATTTCATCGCGAGTGGTAGTGAAGGTAACATCATTCTCCCTTCTGCAGGAAACTGGCAAACTGTATACTTCCTATACCTTAATTTTATAGGTAACAGTTGCTAACAACATTATAAAAGCACAAAAACTGGTTCATGAAATAAACTTGAGGTGTGCTAAAATTGTGGCATACTTCAAGAAGTAATTGTGGGCCAGTAGAAAGAACCTTCTGAGAGGATGGTACTAGTAGGAAGCATTAATGACTCTTTTGTGTTACTCCTCAAAAGCATCTGCATAATTTTAATTAAAGTGGGTGAGGTGTTCTAGAGAATTTTTCTTTTTGTGGTATGATATTTAGACTTACAGTTTGAATAAAAAATACTCCTGGGCAATAACAGCTTCATTTGCCTGTTGAAGATACAGGTGTGGTGAGGTTATTTTAATTTCAGTAGAGTCATCCTAATTGCAGACAGTAGTCTCAAATTAAGCAGTTGTTGACGTAGCCTGGTTAGGTGATCAGAGGCTTTGTGGTCTGTTTTTATTCAACTGTCTGTGGCAAGATTAGAAATTTGTTAAGCGTTGATACCTTGAACTGGTTCAGTTCTGTCACTGATGCCGTGCCATCACCTGCCACATAGGTCACTTAATAGTCAAGCTTATTCAGGGCTAAGAATTACACTTGTAATATGCAAACAAACACTTAGTACTATGTCACTCTAAGCTGTTAAGAAACAGGGTTGGCCAGGACACTTGCTATTATTCTTTTTTGGAAAACATCAGATACGTGTGAAGTAAAACCAGGTTTCACCCTCTGACCACATCCAGTGGAATATGACTGAAGGACAGCACCTCCAGTATTCCAGTCTAGTGAGAACTTCTTTTCATGGTTGAACAAGCTTCTGGTTTGAGACCCAAGTACCTGAAAGTTCAGGATTCATTTAGCCATAACTATTTGCATGTGTAGATACTGTAGTGTACCATTTCTTTCTTCCCCCCCTTGTTTACTCTCTATTTTCTTCATTTTCTCAAAACTACTAAGCAGTAGTTGAAACTGACGGTGCTCTTAGACTTGAACTGTTTCAAGCTGTTGTCTTTTAATACCAAATTGCTGCAAATGTGGCTACTGAGAAAGTGTTTTAAAAAATAAGCAAACAAAAAAATAACAGATCATGTTGTCATAGTTTCTTTTAAAAAAAGTAATTCATTACATTGTTATACCTCTTAAAGCACGTTGTCATGTAGGTAGGGGTTTTTCTCACCGTTGCATCCATAGGAAGAAAAAGGAGGTGTCTAGGAGGGGAATTGACTGGTGCCTTAATCTACTTAACTTCTTTTTACCAAACCAAAACACAGGCATTCTGACAAGCACCAAAATACTGGATTGTGTTTAGTCTTTGATTCTCCCAGACAGCAGAGGCTTGTATGTCCTTACACTTGTCTATGTAAGCAGAGTGTGGATTATGCTGTTTGGCAAATAGCATGGATATGTAGTCTCTTGGAATCTTAAGTGGAATGTAAGCACAATCAGAACATTTGTGTTACTATAAGTACATGTCAAGGTGGTACACTCAAATGAGCTGGCTCAGCAGAAGACAGTTGTTACCATGTGGTTTCATGATGCTTTTCTAGCAGGTAGGTCAGAGAGCAAGTTTGTTTTGTAAGAGGTTGGGGAGAGGAATAGAGGAAGTTTGTTTGCTAAGCGTTCAGAGTGACATCTACACTACAGCCTTTCAAATAGATTGAAATAGTTTCGTTTGCTATACTAGACCTAAATACTAGGCTTCTGTGTAATACTTGTAGTATATACTTGATCAGTTTGTGTAGCTCTGTTTGGAATTTTCCACAGACATTACTAAAGAGGTAAACCCAAAGACTTGGTGCAGGCTGCTAGTCTACAGCTGGGACACAGTCTCATCCCTGATTTATTTTAACTGTGGTTGGTTATAAAGCAATAACACATCTCTAAAATTTGCAGGAGAGTGTCTAACCAGTTTGCTATTCTATTGCTGTCATGTTGCTGGAAGTAATTAAAAGCTTCCCATCACAAAGTAAGATCTGTAGTGTTGTTTATTGCATCTAGTACAATATGTATAAATGGGTATTTTTAAATACCACACAAAAATGAATTGTTGAACACAGTAATAGCTCACAGTTCAAGCCATTAAGTTTTACCCTCCCTCATTTGCTCTGTTTGAGCTGTCATTGAAGAGTTGTGGGTCTTTAGGATGAAGATGTTTTTCATAAACTATGGAGCTCTGATCTTGTCTAGTATTCATCAACAGGAGGTGGTTATAAGGAGGTCTTAGTACTCATGACTTTATAATGCCTTTACTAATCTGTAAATACAACTATTTGGGGGAGGGTGGAAATCTACAAGTCTTCCTTTTGAGTAAGATTACAACTCCATACCTATAATTAAAGAGTAGCTTGTTTTCTGTCTATAGCCATGTATTCTCTTACTTGCATTGTAGTTGAATGTTTTTCTTCAGATACCAAGTGTAGTAGACTTGCAGGTGTTAGAAGAGAATGTCCCTGATAGTGGAAAACCTGACCTGTATTCTTTTGATCACTTTCAAAATAAAAACGCTGTTAGTGTTATTGCACACTTGAGACATGGGGTTTGGACATAGGTTTTGCGGCACTAAGAGCAGAGTTGCTGAGAGCTTGTGTGGAAGTGGTGGTTGATACGACAAGTCGGTCTGTGCAGAAGAGTGTTCCTCATTCTGTTTTAAACGTGTGTTTTATTTAGATCACAAAGTATATATTTGGCACAAGCGTAGCGAGCTGCCGATTGCGGAGCTGACGGGGCACACACGTACAGTTAACTGTGTGAGCTGGAACCCGCAGATCCCATCCATGATGGCCAGCGCCTCCGATGATGGCACTGTTAGAATATGGGGACCAGCACCTTTCGTAGACAACCAGGATATTGAAGGTAAAAACCTGTGTGTTGGCATGAAAAAAAGTAACTGGGTGTTGGTTGCTTGGTTTTTTAGTGTATGACAAAATTATTTTGACATGCCCCATAGAGCCTGTGGTGTCACGAAGACCTCAGGATTAACCTATTTATGCATACTTCTTAAAAAGCCTTGCCTCCAATGCTTGGGGTTTAATAACATACAGTGATGTTAAAGTCTGAATAATGCATTCTAGTCACACTCCGAGTTGAATAATGGTGTTACAAAAGGAATCCCCAAAGTCTGGAGGGAGTGTGAAGTTTTTCACAGGACTGTCTATAGAAAATTGAGCCTTTACTAACAGCAGTTTTATGTGTCCAGTAGAGAGACAATGCTCCTTCTTTTTCTGCCAAAATGTTCCCAGTGCTTCTTGCCTCCCCCAGGACTGTTAATGAGATGACTGCTGGGGAGTTGTTCTGCAGGTTATATGCCTCTCATTTCTTACTGCAAGGTTGAAGTTGAATATGTATTTGCAGTAGAAGTTAAAATGAAATAAAGTATATCCTATTGCCACAAGACTGAAGGGATACTGGGCGTGGATATGAGTTCAAGGGGAACCCAGGCAGAGTACTCAGACAGATCCATTAAGTGCTACTAGAGAAGGAAACACCTCTAGTTCAGAATGTCCCTTAAGTAAAAATGGCTGAAAATTGGAAGGATATTAGGAGGAAGAATTATCTCCTCTCCCTGCACCTGTGCTTTTTGACACATCTGCTTCTACTTGGGCTGGGTGGACCAGCTTGGCTAATCTGTTTGTAACACCTTATGGAATGCACCCATAAGGAATCAGAGCCTGTCCTCCGCCTGGTTTTACTCATGTATTTGTTTGGTTTTCTCTAGTTAGCTGCTTGCTCACTCTTTCAGTTCCCTGAGGAAGTGAGCTATTATGTGCCAGAAATACCAAAACAACAGAAAATGGATTTCTCACAGCAATGCTTTCACAAGAGGTGTGGGTGCACAGAATAATACCTAACAACTTAGGAATATTCAGTGGATGACAAGACAGCTTTGTAATTGGCACACTTCCTTAGAACTCAAATGCAAATGTGCATTACTTTTTGAAAAGGCTTTTTGCGTACCCATGCCTATCAATTTCTAGATTGATATGACTAATACAATCTAAAATAAGTAATTTGTATCATGGAATTCAGCTACAGTATAAGATCCATTAACTAATGCATGTTTGATAAAATCTATATAAATACACTGTACCTGTAATTACCTTTATTATAGAAATATTAACTATTACTAAGATCTTCAAGCTGTGATTTCTTTCTCTTTATGTTTTTGTTTTTGCTCAGAGGAATGCAGTAGCATGGATAGTTGATGGCGAATTCGGAGCAGACGACTTCAGTTTAACTTAATTAGTCGTATTTTAAATGGCTTGGGATTTGGTGCAAACAAACATGATTGATAGCTGGACAGACATGCTCGTCATGAAAAAGAACCATTTCTGAAGCCCGGTTGGGGCCAAACATTTACCACCTTGCTTCATAGTAACCAGTCGAGATGAAGCACGTCCTTAGAACTTTGTTGGACACCGTGTTGAAATTACCCCCCCATCGGTTGTGAAGAACTGTGCTACATTCAGGCTAACCATTGAACTCAGTATATATATTTTTCCCTCCTGCCTTTTTGTCTGGCAGGCTACTGTTCTTGTTGCTCTTCTGTGTAATGAAGTTTAAATGCTTGTTTGGAACACTTTATTTAACAGTTTAGAAGGCTTGATAGAAAGAGTGCTTTAGTCTGAAGAGTATACATTGGATAGGAAAGTATTTCCTTCTCTTGTTTCTCAAGTCTCTCTCCGCCTTACTTAGCTTGAGATCTTTGCAGCTTGGTTCATGGATTCTAGCCTTGCCCGTTGCGCAGTATATATATATATAAATTGAGATGATAAACCAATGAACTATGTCAAAAGCACTCTCAGTATCACATTTGACAAAAAGTTTTGTACTTTTCACATAGCTCGTTGCCCTGCAAAGGGGTTAACAGCACAATTTTTTAAAAATAAATTATTTATAGGATTAAAATGACTTCATTTGTATACATTTGGAATTAAAACAATGCAAGAAGTGTCATGAAACACGGTATCACTGATGCTTTTCTGGAGTGTCTTGAGACCCAATCAAAAGCAGTGGCTGGAAGGAGCTTTATGTAGGCAGTGAAGCTTGTTTTAGATGGAGGAACTTGCTGTCCATCTTAACAGATAAACTGTATTATTTAGGAAAAAAGAAGCATTCAGACTGCACCACCAGACTAAGTTTAAACAAGAAAAGGTCTTTTGGGTTGGTTGTTTTTTTTTTTTTTTTTTTTTTTTTTTTTTTATTTCATAAATATATGCAACAATGCTGTTGTAAAAGGTAGACTACACTTCAAGGGAAGAACGTGTTGAAAGAGTCCTTTCTTCACAAAGTCATTATTTTGTAAAAGTAATTAACATACAAATCATAATTAAACACTTGTATTACTATGGAAATTTTTCTTTATTTGATAAACAAAGCTGTATAGATTTCCGTGTTGAGAATGTACATTTAAGTTTGCGGATTTAAATGCCTCTCCCAGACCTTGTTGCAACCTGGTGCTGTGAACATCTTGACACATCTAGGAGTAGTTCCACTAATCTCATGTTAAGGAAAAAACAAAGACATTTACAATTTAAGTATGTATTCTTTTTGAAGTAATCAGATGCCCTGGCATCTCTGTGCTTCTGCACTACACACAAATTCATTATGGGATGGCACTGGATTCTCTTTTGCCACCTTGGGTAGAAAGGTAGTGTTGGTACTGCTGCAAAGTAAAGAAGGAGCAGGGAAGGGCATGCTGTGCAGTCATGTGAATAGAAGTGTGGACTTCATCCTTTAATGAGATAATAATCTAGCGTCCTTATTAGTCATGTGTGGAAGAAGGGTGGGGGAAGGTTTGCCAGAATTCCTGGGAAGAGAAGTGTAGCCACTTTGATAAATCAGAATGTGCTATTTCCCAGAAAAACAAAGTGAAGGTTAGCTGTTTTTCTTGCCTTGTGTGCAAACTTAAATGTGAGTTAAGATTCTGGTACTATGGTTGAGACCAGCCCTGAATCTGACCTTAGTCTTTTAGTACCTCCAAAACCAGGTAGGAACTTAACGTTCTTATCTGCAGTCTAGTACATAGGCCTTAAAATCAAGGTGAATGGTTTGATAGCAATTACTTTTCCACAGTACTGGGAATACATATGTAAACTTGAGATTACAAATAATTTCCTTCTGTTAATTAGTTCTGGAGGAAGCTCTTTGTTTCTCTTCCTAGTTTAGACAGTGTAAGATCAGTCAGGCTTGTTCCTGTGGTGTTGGTCTTGCAGGAAAACAGGTTCTGATGAAATTTGAGTAAGCTAAACCTTTGGGTTTTAAAGAACAATTAATTACCTAAATTGTAAACAGTGTTCTACATTTTTAAAATATGGTATAACTCATAAGCAAGTATGTGAATCTTTGGAAGTTATTCTCGTATTGTCTTACTCTAGAACTTACTTTTTCAAACCAAACATTGTTGAGGGGGAGTAAGGAGAACAATGGTTTTGATGTCAATGTCTCATATGTCTGGCACTACTTGCTTACCCCATACTTATGAGAATTAAATGGGAACTCTAGGTAGTGGTGAAGGCTGGATCAAATCTCAAGTGGCAATGCACTTCAACAGACATTTTTACTCTGGTGGCCATAAGTAATCGGGGTGAGACTCCTTACCTGGCATGAGCTGTGAGGGTATTTATGGGCTGGTGCCTGCTTTCTACTGCAATGCAATTAGAAATTTTAAGCTATTAATTCTGCCCAAATACTGCCAGCCTCTTCTGGACTTGGTTTGTACCCATGAAGGACTCTTCAGGTATTAAGAAGCAGAGTTAGGGAGAGGCACGTGTTCTCAGATCTCTCCTTTAGTGTCGTGGTGCCGCCATGCCCTGTAAAGGGAAGCTCCAAGCAGATGGCACTGCTTCCAGAGTGTCTCAGTAACAGTGTGTTGCATTGCTGTCTGTGCCCCTTGGGTGAGGAGCAGAGGGGAGAGGAAGGTGAGACTCATCTGCATTTTGCCACACTACTTGGTCCCACAGTAAACTGACATTATAGACGTAGCAGCAATGACTATCATTCCAACCTGGAGATGAAAGAGGAACCTAAACTATTTCTAAGATCGTGTATTCACAATATGTGAATTGAAAAGTACCAATACTTTTTGTGCATAGACTGTAAAATGAGACTGGGGTGGGGTGGGGGGGAAAAAACCCAATAAGCTTGCTCATTTGCAGTGTGTTAATTTCCATGTGCTTAAAAATGTTCATAGGCTGGAGTCTAAGGCTGGAACAAGTACACACCACCAATAAATTAGTGTATTTTGAGTCAACAGACCAATGGTTTTAGAGAGGAAAATACTGTGTGTACTCATTTTGTAACTTTCTCTGGTCACGTGTTGGCTTAAAATATTCACAGTAGCCCCAGGTTATTATCAAGGCAGTTCTTGGAAAAAAAGTGCTGAAGCATTTTATTATCTGAATGTTCCATAGCTGTTCAGGTAAGTAATTTTCAAGGCACAGTGGAGCACAAAAGGGAAAATAGTAGCTGTTTTCGTTTTGGAGGGGAGGGTAGTGGGGAAAATGACACCTTTGTTTTTAAATTCCCTCTGTCTTTTCTAAAGTTCTCCAACTTTAAAGTTAACTTCTCTTTATGATTGGAGCAAAGATGCAAGCTAGAAATCTGCCCAGATCTTGCCAGTTACTTCTCAACTTGGCTTCAAACAGGTAATGTTTAATAAAACTCCATACACTGTTGGGAGTTTGTGTCTAGTATCACTGCTAGGTGATACTCCCACCCAAAATCAGTTTTAAAGGCTTCCTTAGCAGGAAACCAGGACTCGTACAATTAGCTGTAGCTTGAGGGGATATGTTGTATACCCAACTGGGGAGGGAGGTAGAGAGAGAAGAATGGACATAAAAAGCAGGCTTTACTGAGCAACAGACAAACTACTGTAACTCAAGGGGGAGGAGAAAAAATGCACTTTCAATAGTTTGTCCATATTTTTAGCTACAAAATACACTTGTATCTAATTTTTTTTTGAGACGACTATTAAGAGGAACACCCATCCCATAAATGGCTAATCCTCCTTATGACCTCCCCCTGTCTTTTCCACATTGGCTTGAGTCCATTTTCAGCTGCCATACTTAATTTTGAAAACTGCTACTTTTAACAATGTTTAGAAACAAAAATCATTAACTATGACACTTTTTTTAAACAGGGTGGACTTAATTGAAGTGTGCAGTGTTGAACTACTGCTGCAGTAGCTGCCTCTAGTTGTTGAACTGTAGACAAGTTTTCTGTCAATTCATCCAGATAATCTGGATTCAGTAACACATCTGTGAGAGTGTTTCTCCCATCTGGTATGAGTGTGTGTGTGCATGTGTTCCATGAACAGACAGAGAACCAAATGTTCTAGGTACTTGTCATGTTTTATTGCATACTTTTAAGTTGTGTGTATGTGAAGTGTCCTTTGACCAGAAGGTTTTGGTTAATATCAGTATATTTTTATAAATTTTCAATTCATTGTGCCCCATCTTTTTTCTTAAACATTTTTCATTCGTAGGGTATATGTGCTAGATTTGAAACATAACATTTTTAGGCACAGATGGAAAAAGTTATTGGCTCCTTGAAAACATATGGGACAAAACGGATCCTCAAAGCATGTATGTACTTACAAACCAAGCTGTAGAGATCAAGAAAAGAACTTTATTGTTGATCTCAAGATTTCTAAATTGTCAAGATTTATATGGAGTTGTGGTGGAACTAGTTAGCACTTAGAGCTTTTGGTATGTAATGACTATTTGCTATGGACTGATATTAAATGTTTCAAAGGATTGCGTTCTTAAACTTTCTGGATTTTTGTTACTCTCCTCGGATATTAAGTAGTTTAAAATTTCTTTGCTATATTACATTAAAAACATAAGAACTTTGGGTCTCGTATTTATTTTCACTTGTTTTACTAATTATTTACAGAACACCGTTTTAACTTTTTTATTTTATAAATGTGTAGTATTTTAAACATATCTTTAAAAATTGTTCAATTGGAACTACATTAACTTTTGATTTGTTTTTATTAGGATTTTTAAAAAAAAAACAACAAACAACACTTTTTCCATGTTGGTGCACAGCACTTAACAGAAATGTTTGTATTCCCTTTCTTTCAATTCAATAAACAATAAATAACTGGAATGAATAGTTCTTAGTTTCCCTAACTTCACTTATATGACTGACTCAGATGTTAATTTCTTGACCATTAATTACAAATTTCTCCCACGTTTGTAGTATTTCAGTTTCTTGCTAGGAAAATGAACTGACCTTGTGGCAGTGGAGCAGAAGATGACTCTCTGTGTTATGTGCAGGCTTTCCAGTGTTTGGTGTCTGGCTCTAACCTACCTCACGCTTGTGTTTTCACTGTACATTTGGCAGTCAACTTGCCTGTGTCCCAGTCCCAGACTGTGCTTATCTTGTTTGTTGAACACCCGCTCCTTTGAGGCTCCATGAAATCCGTGATTCCTTAATGCTGGACCTCGCTTAAATACTGGACATGGGTTGCTTTTTGTTGCGTTTTGTGCAGGTTTTTGATTCTTCATATTAAGAAGATGCTCCTAAAGTACTTGCATCTCCTCCCTTTGTTCCCTCCAGCTATAACCCCACGTTCTTGTCCCTCCTTCCTGTGCCTTAAAACAGAACCTCATCTTTGTCCTGCACTTCCATTCAGCTCTAGCTTACTTCTGTTAAATAAAAACATTACGCCTCAATTTCCCCTCCCTGTAGCTTTTCCAAACTGAAACCTTTTACTGAAGTGCATTCAATTTTTTAATTCTTTGAGGTTATGTATTGATTAGAAAAGGTCTTTATTCCCCCTGGTAGCACCTTTGTATTAACTTTATTCTCTCCCTTAGAGTTTAGGAAATGTATAGATAATTATGGCTTAAATGGATCTGCCAGTCGAAAGGGGCATGCCTTACTCCACATCCATTGTGCTACTTCCCTTGGGTACTGGTATTTGCAGGAGGGTTGTTGGATTGCAGACCCACTTCCATAAATGATCTGTGCAGCAGGTGAGGTAACCAACAAATTCAGCAAAAAACTGCTTCATCTGCTGTCCTATCTGCCTTTAATGGGTCAGAAGAGTGCAAGAGAAAGAGGTATATGAATTGTATAGACCTGTGACATTTCAGTATTTGTAAGATCAAAAATTAACTGTTCTGGGTTGTTGTTTTTTGTTTGGTTGGTTTTTTTAGTACTTCAGATTATGTAAAAGAAGTTAGAAAAGAAACCTGAGAGTAGATGTGCATTTCATAATTAGCTTAAATCCAAGTTCTGCCTGAGGCTTATGCTTGGTGTGCTGCTGCCTGATGTGCCTCTCTGCGTGTCTTGCACATGCTTAGGCTGTCAGCTCATCAGAAAGATGGCAGTCCCAGTTATTTCCTCGCTTGAAAATGCTCTGAGGAGTAACCACTGAGGTGTGGATGGCTCTGATGTTTCTGCCACAGGTAATGGGGTTAATGTACTGATAACTGCGTGGTGGTTCACGTATATAGCCCACATTTTCCTACTCCTACCTCCAGTGCTCATCATACCATATACTTGGAGGCAAAAATAGTCTTTACCACTTGTACAAAATTCTAGAGAGCTTCTTGTGAGACAAAATTAGAATAAAGCTTTTACAGTTGTGAACAGATAAAGATTTATGGGCTTATCAGGGTTTCAGGTTGAATGTTAACCTGCATATAGAACTATGCTTAGGGTTACTGCTCATACCACTGATCAAGTGTGTTCTATAAAACAGAACTGCTTTAGGAAAAAAAACCCAGTCATGTACTAGGATGAGGAGGCAAGTCTAACAAAACAGGCTAAATAACCAACAGCCTATAACTGAAATGATTAATTAGGAGGAAACATGCAGTTGTACATGTTTTAACTAACCTCCCCAACTGCAGAATTCTAACAGCTATCTAATGTCTCTGAAAACTGTTGAATGACTGTCATCTTCACAAGCTGACCAGGCTGTGGACTTCAGGTGAGAAAAACAGCTCAGTAATCTTGGTTCAAAGTTAGAACCCCTGCAGGCCACCTGCAGATTTATTCTTGTGCATTAACAGCTTTCTCTAAATCATAGCTAATAATTTGAAGGATGAGATAATGGTTCCCTCGGGAAGTTATACTTGGATACTTCAGCTCCAAAGGGAAATAGTCTGGTGAGTGAATAGGAAGGGATCTGTGTTTCTTCTCATGCACATTTACAGTGATAGATGAATTTTTATTTAAAATCAGGCTAAAGTCTCTAATTGTCTTGAATTCTGTACAGTAAGCTTGGGTTTAAATTACCCTGTTCTCCCATGGTGGAGACACAGATTTTGTTTGGATTGTTACAGCCATAAAACTTCTGTGGTCTGTGGACCTCCCTTGAGAGATATGACTGTAGGATCTGTATTTCCAGCTAATGAACCAGTTTTAGCAATTACAAATACATTTTCCAGCTCTGTGAAGATCTCTGCTGAGGCAGGAAAGGCCTCTGTACAATAAAGAAGGCTTTGAAGTTACCAGTGTAATTACTCAGCAGAATTGCAGTGTCTGAAACCTGCAACTGATTTTTTTACAATTGAGGAGGGGAATTTGCATTCATATAAAAGTATAGATTTTTTAATATTTGACAACCACCATTTAAACGTGTCTGTCATGGTTAATAATTCACTCTTGAGGAAGTGAGGAGGAATCCACAATAACATCCCTCTAGGTCAATGCATACACATGCTATCCCCATTTTTATTTCCTCAGATATGTTGTGTTTCCTTATCCTTCTCTGGCCTGCTACCATCTCTGAAGAAACACTTTCCTTGGCAGAAAACAGGAGGTTTTCAGAGTGAGTGATAAATTCTAGCAATTCCATTAAGGAATGGGTCTCCTCTCTCTAACCATCATTCCCGCAAGTCTGAGGTGCTAGTAGTTAGAAATCATTAGAGACAAGGTATCATACAAACATTTTCACAAAAAATAAAGTTGTTAGCTCAAAATCATGTCTTTAAGATAAAAAGTTGCTAGTTTAAGTCATGGAATTTTAGATTAATAATCAAGTTTTCCAGTGTGAAACATTAATGAAATACATCTACTGTCAGCTCTACAGCAAGGGCCTGACTTAAGCAGTGTATTCACACTGCCCTTTCTTCTAACAGAAAACACCCAAAATATGTGTAGTATCTTATTCATACATGAGAAAACTATAACTCAATTGCCTGCCACAAAAACTGCTATGAAAGTTACTTTCTACTCTAAGTTTTACTTGCTCTCCTTTTCCCAGACCTACATCCTGTCTGGGTTTTGGCTTTATAGAGCAGTACTTTCTGTATCTTGCTTTATGGGGTGTCAAGTAGTCAGTGGCAGAGAGCTGGGGTAGCTGTTTCCTTAGTTATTTTTTAATGAGCATAATTTTTAGCAGTTTTTCATCTCCATCCATCATAAATTTAAAGCCAAACTTGTCCTAGAACAATACTAAACACAAGGTGTCTACAGAAATCAGGTTTCAGAGTTGTCTTTCCATTGCTGGCCACAGAAACAATCTATTAACTGCAGCTGTACACAAAAAACCCAAGTACTTCAGAAGAAAAAGCTCATAAATTTTGGGACGTGATTACAGAAGTGTATTTTTAAAGTGTTTTAATTGATGTGTTTGTTTCAAGAGACTTAGTTCCAAGCACATAAAAAATTTAAAGACAGTTATTGGACTCTGAGGGTACAAACTCAAAGTTATACACTTAACACTGATGCAAGAGCTGCACAAAAAGAACTTGGTTTGCTGGTATCATTGAAGCAGTCACATCAGACTTGGGATAAATGGGGTTATGGTTTACCAGACCATTTCCCTGAGCTACATATACTCTTGGTTCACCTCAAGGGCTATGGAAACAGCAGGTTCATGGAGTGGCAACTGCAGATAGTCTTTTGCTCTGTAACCAACTCCAACCTTGGTGGCAGGGTGATGTTCATGGGAAGGTCTGTGATGTACTTCAATGACAAAATAGGAGTTGAAGGGAACTGGTAAGTATTAATCATGTTTCTTATTTATGTTTTTTTACTCTTACACACAAGTGTCATTTCCACCAAAGGGCCCTTAATCTATTCAAACACATGACTTCACAGAGGTTGGTTGAGGGAAGGGTGGAAAGGGAGAAAAGAATAACTTTTATTCCATTGAGTTTTACCTGGAAAAAACACTTGACACAAAGATGCAAGCTGTGCTACTGTTCCACTTTGAAATCTGTGTTCCAAGCACTGCTTCAAACTAGACTCGGGTAGGACAGCTTGACAGCCAGAGGCACATTCTGACACCTTTCAGTAAGAAGTAGATATCACAGCTGCACTTAAATTTATTCTGGAACTACCATCATTACCAGCCCATGCTGCTGAAATGCCTTCCCTTCTCACCATTTGACTCCTAAAAGATCACTTCTGTAAGCAAGGATTGCATCTTACAGAAACAGCAACTCCAGCAGTTTGGGTTGTAAAGAAACAAAAACAACTGCTACACAAATCCAATGTCTTTTGAAAATACTTTATGTTAAAAATACAGAAAAATATTTCTTGTTCAAAGAAGAAAAATATACTGCATGATGACACTGATCTAGGTGTGTTCAGAAGGTGTCAGGCTCCACAACCAGTCACTGGAGTGATGACCCAATTTGGCAGCTAAAGGTTCTTTTTCAACTTCTCAATCATTTATCAAAGCCAGAATCATACTGTGACAAAACAGAAAACATGATACCAGTGGATTACTAAAGCATGTGCAAGCAGGAACAGCTAGTGCTGTCATGAGAGCTGCACTTGAACCTGAAAAAGCAAGTCCAGACAACTGCTGTGTTCTTCGCTTATGAGGACAAGGGCTGCAGAAGTAATACTGCTGCAGAATAACAGTAGCTCTTCCATCCTGTGAGTGGCCTCATCACAGAACTCACCCATTCGTGACTTAGCCAGATTAACTTTGTTTTTTAAAACAGAACTTGTAAAATAAACTTGGTCCTCAAGTTTATTTCCATTCTAAATAGGCCACTTAACTGCAAGTGCTGAAAGCATGTAACTCTTTATAATGTACCTGTAGTGGTTTAGAGAATAAGTAGTAGTCTGAGTTTTCAAACAATGTTTGATCAGAAGGAATAAAGGTATATAATGAGCCCACTGATAGCTGTCAAAATATATTACTGAGGCTTAGCGGGATGCAAAAAGATACGAATACCAGCAATTACACTTTGAGAAGAAAGAAGATAAAAATAGCTGGCAGACAATTCTTTTTGAGCAACTTTTGAAACTAACCTGTAAAGATACATGAAGAAACAGAGCAGATGAAAGCCCAGTTTAATCATGGCTTCTTTCATGTGTGATTTCAGCTGTCCTCGGTTATGGATCTCTGTGGGATCAAATACTCCCATGTTTCCACTTGGCACCATAATGTACCTGAAAGTTTAAGAATAAAGAAAAAAAAACACGACAAAACAAAACCCAAAAATATGGTCATTGAAACATTAGGGAGTGTCAGGGGAAGGAGAAGGGAAGAACTTTCCCAGAAGGGACTTTCATCTGAAGAGTTGTTTCACAATTCAAGGTAAGGGAGTTCTTTTTTAAATTCTATTTTGGTTTCAGGATATTGCATGTATCTCTGCCACTACAACCCACAAACAAAGAATAAGAGGACAAGAAGTACTAAAGGCATCAGCCCAGCTTCGCACATATAAAGGGGAAAGATTCCAGTTAATAGCAAATTCCAGTTAATTTTAATTGCAGTTCACAGTTAATGGAGAAAACATCCACCCACAGTGGAAAGATGCATTAGTTGAAAGGAAGTGGAAAAGACTTTAGCTAAGCATTAGTGATTTATTTAGCAAAAAAACCCCCTCATATAAATAATCGCAAACGCTGGTTGTCAAAATGAGATGGTGTAAGACAACACAAGGGATGTGTATATTATTCGTCTTTGTCACAACCATCCTGTGATATCTCAGCACTGACATGATGAGAGGCTGGGCAGAACTGAACATGTGCTGTCCAACCCCACATCAGAACAGAAGTTGAGTGAACCCAAGTGAAATGTAAGCGCAGGAAGCATAAAACTAGCAAGCCAAATGTTCATGTCCTGTGAAAATTCAGCAAGCACCACGTTTCTCAAGGGAGCAAATATGAGCACATGAAGTTATCACTCCAGCTGAGCTCAGGCTAGAGCAGTATTATTATTTCATTGAGATGTTATACAGGCTTTACCTTCTTGGATTAATACTCTTTCTATATGGGAATTGTCTTAAAGCTGGAGCAAAAAAAATGGTCACAGAACAGAAGACTTGTTGATTTTCTTTATATACTTCTTTATATACTCAAATGGCAACACGTGTATTCCAAAAGGTATTTCCATACCTCTTACAACATTCATTTCAATAACAGGAGGAGGGAACAAGAAACAAGGATGTTCTCTAGTGGCAATACAAGACTGGAAACAAAGAACCGAAGACCACAGCATATGTCTTTCAACAAGGCATTAAAAACCACTGCAGCATATTTGACTAATACCAAAGACAGTTGTGTTCCATGAAAAATACTTCATGTGAACTATTTCCAGTTTCAAATTCTCTTCTAAATTTGAAGTTTTAAAGGATTGTTCTATTTTTAGTATTGTAACAGAAATGATTGTCCGTTTACTGGGAATGTAATGCAATTAATTGGAATAAGAGGAAGAACACAAATTTCCTGTACCAATTTATCCTAGAAAGAGTTCATAGTTTTCTTATATGTCTAGAATATGAGTGCCATAAAGGCAGCATGTAATAATTTTGCTTTTTAAGAGGAATGGTAACATGTAGATTTTACATCTTAATTGTAGAACCAGAGGTATTTTTCCTAGAGGCCCACAAATTAGGACAGCTTATATTATATAAAGAAACTAGTCATGGATACAATGATGCCAGATGCTGACAAACACAAGTCAAGGCAGTTGTCATGCTCCAAACAGCAAAAAAACTTCTACAGCAAACAAGAAAACCGTTAGCTTTAATGGATACACAGATTATTGCCTTCAGTATTTCCATTCAGTCAAAGCTACTCCCACAGCAACAGGACACTTCCCTTCAATCACACAAATTTTAAAGGGATGTAGAAGTTTTGGTCAGAATTTTGCCTGCATTTTTAGGTTTAACTTTTTAAAACTTTTTTTTGTTACCCTTTCAGTTTTAAGATAAGTATTATTTACTTAAAACATGACAAGAATCACATTATTTGGGCCTATTCTCCAAAGATCTGTACAACAAAGAACAAAAAAAGTTGAACACTTCCCCAAGAGTTCTAAAGCAAGGAGAACATAAGACAAAACTGTCTCACTTTAGGCACTACAAAATTCAACAGAAAAATAAACCAATTAAATGACCATTCGACTATGCTGAACAAGAAGGGCCAGCAGCAGAATGTTACAATAAACATATTTGAAAGTCTCCCTTGATGCTGTTGTTGGCCAATTCATGCTTCCCAGGATTTACTTCTGATGTCCCTTTCACACAAAACCTCTCTCCTCTCAATGAAATCCTTGATACAATTGGTAAATAAAGCCAGTACTGCCTGTGACTGCCATTTACTCATTGAGATTGGGCAGATATTGAAGAGAACAGAATGACAGGAAGATTGTCCTACCTTTATCACTTTTACTACAAAGCATAGACCGCTTCAATCTCAACACAATTATCTTTATTTCTGTACTCATTTTGGAATAGAAAATAAACTTAAACCCTTCTGACTTCATGTGCAGAAATACCACAGCATACCTAGAAGATGTAAAAACACTTAGCTGATATCGGATGTTTGTAGCTCATGATAATGAGTCCACACTTCATCTGCTCCCACTTAAGCCGAGTTTAGTAATTTACACCTTCTCTTCAGTGTATCCCAACTACTTTACAGTCCACTGTTTACTGAACACCATACCTTTCATCCACTGAACCCTGGGTTGAATGTATGTTCTGTT
Source organism: Formicarius rufipectus (assembly GCA_013399695.1). Lineage (NCBI taxonomy): Eukaryota > Metazoa > Chordata > Aves > Passeriformes > Formicariidae > Formicarius > Formicarius rufipectus. The sequence goes on from VXAU01000641.1 coordinate 117,970, forward strand.
CAAAATCTTCAGATTTCCTTTACAATCATAAAATGATTCAGGTTGGGAGGGATCTTAACAATCATCGAGTTCCAACCCTACTGCCAAGAACACTACACCAGGTTGCTTAGAGCCCCATCCAACCTGGCCTTGAACTCTTCCAGGCATGAGGCATCTACAGCTTCTCTGGGCAATCTTTCTTCCATATATCTAGTCTAAATTTCCCCTCTTCTAGTTTGAGCCCATTACTCCTTGTCCAATCACTACAGTTCCTGATGAACGGATAATGCTAAACACCACACTTGCTTTTGGAGATCTCTAACTCCTTCATTACAGATGGGATAATCCAGGCTATTAATGTGAGTGAAACTCCTTGATCCACAGAAGGCAGGCAGGATTAGTGATACAGGCTTAACATTTTGACTTCTTGTAGCAGGACAGGCAAAGTATCATATTACCAGACTCATTTACTGCCTACAGTTCTCAAGCAAAATTGAGAAAACAATCCTGGATTTTAGGATATTCAGAATACTTATGCTATGTATGACAAATATGAGAGCTCTCAATACAAAACACCTATCAAAGCTTACTGCCTGAAGTGTGGAAATAATGTATCTTCTAAAATCAGTCTGACAGGGTGATTTAAAACTATTCTATTAAAATCACACTGAAGGGAAAGTAAGTGGCTACTTGAAAAATTAACATAAGCACACAAAATGAAGCAGTGATAGGGTAACCAGTACAAGAAATCTTTAAATAAAGCTTCAAGAAAATCCATTCTCTTTACACTGTCTCGGCAGAAACAGCCTTGTTTAAATGAAACATCATACTCCAAACTCGCCAGCAGATACCAAACTGAATACTGGTCACTATGTGAACAGTTGTACATACATGTGGCCAAACAAAAAGAGGCAAAAACGTGCCCCCTTTGTGTGTGCATTTAGGCAACAGTCGTTTATTAAGCATGAAATTAGGTACTGTCTCATGTTACTCCAGTTTAGAAACATTTGAAGGCTTTGCTGGCAGTTCCATAGAAAACAAGGGTGATGAATTGAGGGCTGTTTTACCCAAGAACAACCAGATTAGCAGTATGGAGATAATCAACTTTGTTTTGATGAGAGCTATGAAACTTGTTTAATTTTATCAGCAACTCAACCCATCCCTGCAAATAGTTAACAGTAACAGGTTCAGGCAAACAAGAATTACAGCCAACTTTTCCTACCTGCACCTTAAACTGTTTTAGAGATAATTAGTGACAAATTGACACCTAGTTTTCATTAGCTTAACACCTGTGAAGGGTCAGTTCTCCAAACAGCAAATGATACAAGATAAAAAGAACATTTTTGGAACTGACAGTCCCAGTGTTGCCACATGGAAACCCCTACTGATAACTAAACCATTTCAAAGGGATGGCAGCCCACAGTGCAAAGACCAGTAACCCTGACAGCTGTCCTAGGATGACAAGTCTGCAAACCTTTCCAAGTACAAAGAAACATGATGGGGAACAAAACCAGTGCAGATGAGGGTGAGAGACAAGTCAATAAAGCATGGAGGGTGTGGGGGCCAACACCAGATCCCAATGGTTTTACAACCATCAGCCATGCTGACCTAAGCACTTTTATGCTGATATCACTATCAGGTATGTAAGCACAGCATGGAAAAGATTAACAACTGTTTGCAGTACTACTTCATAAGTTCTATTAATGTACTATTATTTCCTATGGACTTGGGAATGGCCCACAAATCAACACTCCTGGGCATTAGAGAGAACGCAAGCAAAGGCCAAAAGCTTCATATCCCTTACGCTACTTGTTTTCTTGTACTTGTAATTAGAAGAAGAGGTTTCATGTTAGTTTGATTAATGAAGACTGATAGGAGCTCAATAATACAATTGACACATCTCATCATTACATACTATTTATCTTTGTACTACACTTAAGGCTAAACTAGTAAGAGTGGAGGCGGGGGAAGAACATCAACTCCTGTGCACTTACCTATATATATTCCATGTTGCTACTGGCAAATTAAGGAGAAAGATGAACCAGTGCAATGAAATAAGCATTAATACTGTTACAACAGCATGGCCAATCACCTCAGGGACCACCCACTGTAAAAAGGGAAAAGAAAAGAGTTATATGCACAAAGGTAAATTGCTTTCTGAAAAAGAGATCTATATGAAGTTATCATCCAATGCTAATAATGTAAAACGCAGACAGAAATCACAGTGTGGAGAAATTAATACCTTCAGGCAGATTCCAGGCAAGTAAACCAGAAATCAAGCCCTAAGATATTATAAGAGAGGTGCTTTATCCAAGTATTACAAATACTTCTAGAGGGCAGCACAGCAGCTGTCTGAACACAACTATATTACACAAGCACTTGAGAAAGCAAGTAAAAAAGTATTCAGTGCTCATTTGAAATCACTGCAGAGAACAGTGGATTTAGGAACACAGATAATTAAAGTCTGCACACAGGATGTACAAACAGCCTCAGGCTTGGAACAGACAAAAAAGTTGATCAATATGAAAACTGACTAATTAAATTGGGTCAGTCCCTGGCAATTACACATTTTTGGCTTGATAGCATCCTGTACCATTCTCTCTTACGTTAAGAAAAAAGAACCCTTAAATCAAACAGAACACACGCACGTGGGAAGGCCACATTGATTGAATTTTTCAGCAGATTTGTTTAAAATGGTACTTTTCCTTATCACAGCAAAGCTCTCCTGTTCAAGGGAGGTTCAAAATTACACAGAAGCATCACAGAAAGTTGCTGTAAAGACCTCAGAGTTCAGTTATGAGTAGACACCCTTGGTGTGGCCCTCCTACAAGAACCAAAGCACAGAACTCATGAGCTCCGTGAAGCATTAAGTCTCAGTCCTAGAGAATGCAGCAGCCCATCCTGTAGCACCAGGGGTCAGAACAACCTTTTTGTGACTGAATTTGATGAAAGATGGGCATCCAAAACAGACAAGCAGACTGAAATAAAGGACGCATGCAAAATACTGCCAGCCAAGGCTCTTCAGATACACATTACACCCCAGTTATTTGTGATGTTGAGATGAAAGATATAGTTTTCTTAAACCACATTAAATGCAAAGAAGAACAATTTACTTTATTGAGTTTGGAGCAGCACGATCTAGCGTTGATGTAGTCACATTCCAAATCTGATAGTGTGATTATCTGAAGTCCAAGATAAGAAAACATTATATAGTAACTTGGAATACACAAAGTTTTCTTTTCAGCCAATAAATTGGGGATAACCTTCTTGCTCCCAGCGCAGACATCTTGTTCTACCTAAATCTGCCAAAGCCACATTTCAATTAGTTACAATTCACTCCTATTTAAGGTGGAAAGCTTGGCTACATTTTATCATTAGTCCAAGTGATTTTATGATATTTTCCCAAGGGCAACTGTTGCACAAATGCTAAAGTTCATTTCAACCCTTAACAACAGGCCTGGGAGGCACACTCAATATTTTCAGTATCAGACTTATTAACTAGGACCCTTGAAGCCGGAACTTAAAAGCAACAAAAAGTTAATACACTTTTTAAACTCGACTCACAATAAATAGCTTGAAGATGTAAGTCTACTTTTTTTTTTTTTTTAAATATTTATAGAAACACTGAATTGACAGATACTTCGTTGGGCAATTGGAGAGTAACCTCATTATTGAATGGACTGTCAGCAATTGAAATATGACCATTTTGCACAGAAAAGTCCATCATGCAATGTCGTGGAAAGACATAGTCCTTTTCTCCAAGGAAATGAAGAGTTATTTTTTTATATTTCTTAAAAAAAAAAAAAAAAGAAAAGAAAAAAAAAAAGTAGGCTTTCCATTTCTCGACAAATAACCTATCCTCCTAGCTGATTTCCCCCCACCAAGTGCTTCTGTCCTTGTTCCTGTCAGAAGCGGTTAGACTCCGAACCAGCACCAGGACTGCAAGAGGTGCAAAAGCTGGTCCTCTTCCACCGAGGCGCGTAAGAAAACCCCCTCAAATCCGCGCCTTTACCCCGCAACAGCGCCAGACACCGCGGGCTGCGGACGCCGCCGACAAAGAACGGAACCCGCTCTTGTCTCTGGAGGGTCTCGGGGCGAGCACAGCGCTGGGACCGGGCGGCCACCCTCCCGGTTCCAGCCCTGTTGCGAGCCCGCACAT
>VXAU01000641.1:122688-190098 GCA_013399695.1 Formicarius rufipectus
GGGGCCATGAGGAGCCGATCCGGCCGCGCCATCGACCCGCGGCTCAAGCAGCGTATTAAGCAGGTACTGCCCGTCCGCCTCGGCTCCCCCGGACTTCCCCGGCTACAGTGCCCCCTGCTATCGGCTCCCGGTCCCTTTCCCGTCGGAGGCCTTGTGTGTGTGTCCCCCTCCTGAGGGGCCTTGAGCATCCTGCCCGCTCAGGGGCGGGAGGGGACCAAAGCCCGGCCTTCCCTTTAGGAAGGCTTCAGAAAGGTCTATTTGTATATATATATATTTATTTTTTTAATTGTTGTGATTTCATGTTCTGGTGTTTCGGTTTATTTTCGCGCATTCTTCCGTCCTCCCCGGTGGTCCCGAAGCTGAGGTGGGGCGGCTGCTCCGCGTGGGCCGTGAGTAGGGCAGAGAAAATCACTCAGGGGGTATACAGGTGTATAGATAACACCGTGTGTATGTGTATGTTTGTGTGTATACGTATACTTGTATAGGTATATGTGCACATGCATAGGTGTGTGTATATATATGTATTTAGACATCAGGAGGAATTCCTGCTCGGAAAGGGTGGTAAAGCATGGGAAGGGGCTGCCCGGGGAGCTGGTGCAGTCACCGTCCCTGGCGGTGTGTAAGGAAGGACTGGATGTGGCTCCCAGTTGACACGGTGGTGTTTGGGCATAGGCTGGACTCGGTGGTCCCAGAGGGCTTTTCCAGCCTCATTGATTCTGTGATATTGGCGAACTGTCAGTGTTTACATTTGGAAGCACGTGCAGTGATTATATTAAATAGCTGACTAAAAGGAGCAAATAAAATTGCTTCCCTAGTACTTGTGTGAAGAGCAGGGAACAGTGGTTCCTTCGAGTGGCACAATGCTGTCTTATGTCTTATGATAATATCTGGTGACTTTGTGAATTAAACACTTTATTTTGAGCTTCGGTGTTAGTGTACTCTACTTCTAATTCCTGGAAATGCAAGTGGCTGCTTGAGGGAACTTGCTTGGTTTATTTTAAAAGATCTAAGTGTCTGTGTCTTGACCATTCTGAAATGGGAAAGCTTTTTTGTGGTAGGATTTATGGTAGGCTTGGTGTTCCCTGCCAGGGCAGCAGCTGCCCATGGCTACCGTGAAGCATAATATAATTTAAAAAGGTAATTCTGTATTTAATTTGAGAATTTTAAATAGTCTATTAATTTAAATGAGGTTCTGAAATTCTTGTTGCTGTGACATCTGTGACACCGTATCTTGTAGGGAGAATCTCTTTTTTTTTTTCCTTTTTGAGAAGGAACTGACCTTTATTGTGTCAAAACTGCTTCTTACTCATGATTTGAAGAGTGAGGGAAGAGAGCAAATGGAGTACAGTTGTACATGGAATTCGGTGAATTTCCTCACACTTTCATAATTGTGTTTTGAAAATGGATTTGATTAGCTGCTGTCATAACAACAAAAAGGCTTGACAGAATTCACTTTCATTTATGTACTTTCCTATTGTTGTTGTTGGCTAGAATTCACGAACGAAGATATAATATTCTTTGAAATATTTCATAAAAATTAAAGTTCTTATTGTGACAGTATCCATGCTGATTGATATAGATGGTTTCATTTTTAGGGTAGGAGATCTAAAACAGAAGCGGGTTAGCTGAGAGGAACCAAGAGTTTTAAGACTGACAGTAAGGTGGTGTGTGGGCTACAAAGTCATCTTTCTTACTAAATAAAACCTTTGGAGCTGACCCAGCCCCAAAATGCAGGATGATACCTTTCCTGGGGAAGTCTGTGATTTGATAAGTATTTCCCATTTCATTAGGAAATACTATGTGATAGGTTGCAAGGCCATGAAAAGCTGTTTCTGATTTTCATTTTGACTTCTTAGAAGAGTGGACTTTGAAATAGGAATATTTGGCTTAGCTGTTCTGGTTAAGTGATTGCAAAGATTTTATTCCCTGCTTAAAATTCTTTATTTCAGTATCTTGCAAGCAGTAAATGTGGGCAGTATGTTGACATTGGAATTCTAGCATCTGATTTGCAGAAAACCTACAGGTGAGCCAAGATTTGTATTCTTACATTCTGTGTTTAAAATACTGAAAAGATTATTTTGTTATTTTACATTTTTGTATTTTTAATTAGAAATCTAATTTTTATGTTGACCTCATTTCCAGTTGAGGTTGATTGAAACAGTAAGATCATTTCCCTTCCAGAGTTTCCCTCTGCTGATACATCTAGTAACTCATACCTTATTAATGCACTGGGATTACAAGATCTACTTGCAGTTTGGTATTTTTGTGGGTTGATTTATTTTGTTTTAATGAAACAGCTAAAGATGCATTCAGTGTGTTGTTCTTTACCCCAGTAACCTTAAAATACAAAGGGAAAATAACTCTTTAGTGCAGGCATAGGGAAGATACAGGATCTAGTAAGACAGTTCTTGCTCAGTTGCTCAGCAGGACAGTCAGTTTTGCCTAATTATTTTTAAGCTGTTACACTTTTCTGGGCAGGGAGCAAAGTTGTGCTTCAGGAGATCATTGGGGGTGTGGGGATTAATGAAGATGGAGAAGTGTATTCATTTATGTTTTTGTGTTCTATTTGTTTGTGCATGTTAGAGAAAGTGAGCAAAACTCCCTTGCTTAGGATGCTTATGGGTCTGGGGGTTTTGTTTTGCCTCTGTTGGCTGTTGTATAAAAGCAAGGAACTAAAGCACACCTCCTTTAAGTGAAGGTAAAATGATGAGGATTTTTGTTTACATTTAAGGTTACTCGTTGAGTCAGAATTTCTTCATTAATACACTTATTTCTTATTGGACTGTCCTTTCTAGACCATAGTCCTGGGTCCATATGTTCATATTTGCATTAAAATTAAAATCTCATTAGTCTTGTGAAATAGAATCCAATGTGCTCATTTGTATATTGCAGCTTCTCTGTATCTACAATTAAAGAGGACCTGGATCATTTCCACTAAACATCCCCTTAGAGACCAGCATCGCTCAGTGATTTGATTTCATCGCAGTGACTGAGCTATTCCAGGCTTAAGAAAAAGCAATCACATCTTCACACAGTTGGTTTTGACTAAGAACTTGTGTGGAAGCTTGGATATCAACTTACTGTTTATTTTTTTCCACTGAGAATATGTTGAGGGGAAAAATCACTTGGTGTAACCTGTTTGTTTGGTTTTGTTTTCAGTGCAGAATATGGACGAAGAAAAAGAAATGCCTTTAGAATACAAGTTGCAAAAGGTAGTTCTGTTAGTATTATGTCCAAGATGACAAACTCTTTGATTATATGTTGGCTGTTTTCTTAACATGCTTCAACTTTTTCTTTCAGTGTTTGAAGTAATCAGTAATGAAAAACAACGTGAAGATTTAGCAGTTTTAGAAGCTGAACATGTGGCAAAAAGAGCAAGGCAAGAGAAAAATGAGTAAGAAGATTTTTTACCAGTAGATTAATAATGCCATTAGTATTATAATTTCTTTAAAACTCTCTGTCTTCCTATTATTATGGACTGTTGCAATTTCTCTAACCTGTGATGTATATTAAGGATCTTGTCGGAATTTAGAACAGTGTTGTCAGAAGGACAAGTCTAGTTCAGCAGTGATTTGCCAACTTCCCTTGTGCCAGTACTGATGATTGTGTGATGTCCTAGTGAACTGAGTCACAGTGATCCTACATAAGTTTTTTGGGGATTGTCTTTTAGCCAAGTGGGACAGTTAGATCCAGCTCATCACAGACTTGGAAAGAATACATTTTTTGACTCTTAACAGTAGAAAAATTAGAACATGCACGTCAGGAATTTCTCTCCAGCCTTAGGCTCCCTATTATCGTTGTAGGGAGCCACATTGTTGAAATCACATTTGTTTTACTCTGTGTTCTGCTCTGATATGTTGAGTTTTTGTCTTCTTTCCATGTAAAGGACTCCTGGAAGTACTACAGATGACTCTGATTATGATGATTATCCAGAAGATCTAGTAAGTTTTATTTTGATTGTTTATATTTGCATAATACGTGATTCTATGTTGAGAAAGTGCACCTGGAGAGTTCAAAAGCAGAGATAGAGAGGAGGTATAGTAAGAGTTGGCAGTTCCAACTGAGAATTTATGGAGTTGAATGGAGGCTGAATTCTGAAGAAATAGGAGGAACCTGTGGTGGGGAATCAGATTTGAGAAAAGCACACTGGGGGCCTGAAAGACTTGGCTATCAAATGAATTAAGTGGTTGAAGAAAGCAGCATACTGAACTGCAACCAGAAGAGGTGCCTGTCAATTAACAGGGGTCACTTCAGGGTAAATAGCAAATGCTACTGCCCTTTCAATTGGCACAGGTAATTTTATATGCACTCTCTTGATTTGCAGAGGAGTGGGTTGAAAGATGCATTTCTCTTTTCTCCAGTAGAGATAATGCTAAAGTGTGTTTATGAAATAACTTTAATTGGTTTCTCACTAGAAATAATCCAAGTTATACTCTGTCTCATATATTTTCTCTTCAAATATGTGAATGTTCAGTCTACAAATCACATGAACAGTTCCCTGCTGAGCTTGTACAAGAAAGGAAATCCTGATTCTGTTCCAACCACTCCAAAAACCGACCCCGTGGAAACTCCTCCTCCTTCTGCACAAGCAGCACCTCCAACAAGCACCGTGTTAACAGGAGCCGGAGGTGAAACACGCATCTCTGACGGTGGCTGGTTCATTGATAAAACTCCATGTGGAAAAGACTTTTTCATTGAACTTTCTGAGGATGGAGAAGGAGATGAAAAGAAACCGATTTCTGAGGTATTGTGTTTTACAAATCCAAGACGATTAAAGTAGAAGTATGAATATAATTGGTCTTTAAGGTCCATTCTATGATTCATTCAAACCATTATATGCTTTCTGTGTAATTTGACAGGCTTCTGAAGGGTAATAGTAAGACCAAAAAGGCAGTCTTTCTCTCTGGATTTTTAAAATATATTATTTTGGTTACAAACATGCATGCTGTGTTTATGGATAGTGAACATGTTAAATAGGAAAGAAAGACTGGCTTAAGCCCAGTAGAGTACTTCAATTTTAGCTTGGTTTCTGAAGAAGGAATGTCTTAGCCCATTGTTCTGCCATGTCAGATTTTTTGAACCTACTGGCCCATTTCAAGCATGTTTAAAGGGAAGGTAAAAAGTTATGAAATTATTAATTTCCTCCACATTTTTTGAGGAAAATGCAGCCCTCAGTATTAGGGAAGAGCTGCCCATACTGAGAGAAAGATAAGTGGAATGGAGTAACTGTTACTTATTCCATGTGCCAGTGACCAGTCTACCTGGCATGAGGTTTGCTGTACCTGTAACATGTGGTTGAGTCTTCTGCTTGAAAAAGCAGAAGTTTTTTGAATGGACAAAGTTGGGGAAGTTGAAATTGCATAAAGCAATTAAAAATAGATTCTACTCCCCATCTAGATGTATTACCCAGTTTGTGATCCCTTCCTTTCCCCCAGTTATTTTTTATTTAGAAAAGCCCAATTTTGTTTAGGTGTTGAAAACTTTCCATTTATGTATGTTTGCAATACTGTATTCTTTTAAAAAAAGCTCCACAGGGACTTTCATCGTTGAACTTCTGTTTATTTCTTTTATCCTGTAATAGACCTTTTCTTACATGCAGTTAACTCATGTTAGCACTGAATAATATTTTCTTATAACCACTTATGACTTACAAGTAATAAGAATTGTTTCCAATGGAGTAAATACATTCATACAATTTTATTCATACCCAGAGTGAATTGCTCTATAGTATGCCAAAAAGTAGTGTCTGATTTTGGCTGGTGGTTTGGGGTGGGAAGGGAGTTTACTTGTTAGTATGTTCTCTTAATAAAAGGTGACTGGTGTAATTAATCCATTTTAAAAAAGGGCAAATCCTGAGTATGAAAAGGATTTTCAAACAAAAAGGGGTTGAATTCCTGCCTCACTTGTCTTTATTTATATAATGTGTTTAAGTTAAGCATCATAGACACACATTTTGTAAGTATTTGCAGAAGTTCACTGCAAATTGTAATTTTGGTTTTATGGCCTAGAAATCAGCAGAACTTTCTGTCTTGGAGAGTGAAAGAAAGCGGACAAAAGGCAAGAGAACAAAAAGAAAAAAGGAAGAATTTCCAGATGTGGATGAAGAAATTGAATCCATGTTACTTAAGAAAGGTGAGAAGTTATTTTTGGTGTGTTACTCCAAACAAAGAGATGGTGTTTGACCATGGAATCTGTTCCCAAAGAAGTGTTTTTTTGAGGTGCACAGAGGTGACCTCAAGCGTTTTTTTTAAAGAGTACTAAAAAAAAATGTCAGTCCTGTGTCTACTTTTAAAAAATAATACTATTCCATGTTCATAGTTAATTGCTTAGGCTGAGTACCTTTCTGTTTGGTGTTAGCAACTACTGTTACACCAAGTCTAAATCTGGGTGTCTTTTTCTCCTTAACAGTGAGAAGTAAGGGACCAGAGCTTTACCACCCTTCAGTGACATTTGAGGATGTAGGAGGCAATGATGAAACTTTAAAGGTTAGTTAAAATTTTACTTGTGGGCTACAAGGTGCGCTGAATAAAATACCACATGAAAAATTACAAGAGAAGGAATCTTGCAGGATTCATCCACGTGGCACTGAGAAGAGCTGCTTATACCAACAACAAGAAGGTCGTTTATTTTCCCTGGATTATTCTTTCTGTAAGCACTGAAATCAGATTAATAAACAGAACTTGCTTACTTTTGCCCTGTCTATAATAGTAGCAATCTGTAATACTAATATCTGTAATTTAAGTGAAGGTCTCTCTTGTTCTTAACAGGAAATATGCAAGATGCTCATTCACATTCGTCATCCTGAAGTCTATAACCACTTAGGGGTGGTCCCACCTCGTGGTTTTCTTTTACATGGGCCACCAGGATGTGGAAAAACATTACTTGCACAGGCACTTGCTGGGGTGAGATAGCTTTAAATTTACCGTTTCTTCTTTTCCTGAATTGTATTTAGAGAGAAATAAAATAGTCCTCCTTCATGGTGGAATAGATTGTTCCACTTCTTTATCCTTCCTGTGATAATCTGAAATATATTAATCTTCACATCTTTTGTTTGAATTCCATCTGAATCTATACTTGACAGAACATCGTATATAAAGAAGACTCATAGTGATGAGGTTTCACATTTGAAATTGTTCTGAGGCTGTCCCAGGACAGCAGTGTAGGCACAGGTGTTGAGAAGGGTTTAAAGGGAAGGTACTGCTGGTTAAGTTTACCATAGTGTTTCATTTTAAGTCCAGATTCAACCTTACCATCGTTTATGAGGCATTACAGTGATTTTACTGGCTGGTATCCATTAAACAGTTGATTTCTGAATTCCCAAAATAGGTGTTGCCTTGCCTGTGCCAAACTTGACATTTTCAGAGCACATGACACTATTGGTGTTCATAGTTTGGTGTGCAGTGAGGCTGCAACTGCCTGAAGTCTGCCAAAGTCATCACTGAATGTGTTTATTTTTAATAGCAGAAAACCTTCAGTGGGCATTTTACAAGTGTCCTATTGTACAGACCTGCTCAGGTATTTCTAGAGCAGGATTAAGGGAACCAAATCTGGTGGGGAGTGTCTTGCACACTGCTGAGTCATGCTCTGTTATACATAGAGATAGACAATTTTTCCAAGAAGGGAACCCAAGCATGAATTGAAATATATACATTGAGAAGGACTGGATTTGGAACCAAGGTGAGAAGCTATTTGGCAGTGCAATCATTCTGTACCTGAATTAGGGGAACTGTTTTCTTTATATCCATTTCTTCTCACTTGGCCAAATAGCTGAGACTCATTTTAAGTTGGATGATGCTACTTTTTCAAAAACTCTTTAGATTTTAGTTTTGGTTACATAATTTGTAGGTGTAAAAAATGTCATACTGTAAAATATTTGTCTTCAAGGAGAGCCAACATTTCTAATCCCTGGATATATCATACAATGTTCCTTGTCTCTTCCAGGAACTCAAGCTCCCGATGTTGAAAGTGGCAGCAACAGAGATTGTGTCTGGAGTGTCAGGGGAATCTGAGCAGAAACTGAGAGAATTGTTTGAGCAGGCTGTGGTGAGACACTCATTGGAATAATCACTGTGAATTGTTTATCTTGTTCTGTGTAAAGATTCATACTTTGTTGATGTGGTTTGAATTTGAGTGAATATTGGTGAGTGAATCTTTATACTGCTGCACATGTGACTTGTCTCCCCTTCTGTGACCAGAATTCCATTGTGCTGTCATGATGTCAGAGGGCACAAAGCTTACTATTCTAAAGCCTTGACAAAGGGTAGTTCATCATAGCAATGTAAAGAGAGCAGCAGAAGTTTTGTACATATTTGGAGCTGATTTGCTTGATTTATATTAAAAAACATAAAGAGCAGTTGATTGTGCTTTCTGTTACAGGGGCTTTTTGCTAGCTTTGTATGGCATGGAATTTGAGTGAATGTGAGAGACTTAAGGTGTTGGGGGTCAAGGTATAAAATAGGAAATTTGGAAAAAATGTGATAAGAGCAGGAGACAAGTTACAGTTGCAATCTTGCTTTGGTGTGACTTTCAGATCTAGTAAGAAAGCAAAGAAAATGAGTCAGGTTTAGATCATTTTAATTTAAACAAATTTTTTAGTATGTGGGTAATGTTTTACTTCATGAGGACAGTTTTCTGACCTCTGAGAATGTTCTGGTTTTCCAACTTTATTCCGTTTTTCTACTTTCCCCTGCAACTGTGGGTAGTTACTTAGAGTATGTTCCTGTAAAGAAAAACAGATAAACAGGGCAAAAAGATTGTTTGTGAAGCTTAATTTATTATGTTTCTGGTTCATAGAGCATTTTCATTTTTAGAAGCTTTGTTAAGATGCTGTTTAGAATAAAATTAAATAGGTTACGGCAAAGAGTTTTTAGAAGTTACATATCTTTTATATGTAGAGTGATTGAGGGAAGGTTGATCTAAAAGTTATTGTTGCAGAAATTACATCTATTGCATAAAATATGTTTAAAAATAAAATGTTGCCTTTCTTTATAGTCTCTCGCTTTTCTAATTAAGCTTTTCTACTTAAGTTTTGTACCAATTTTTGTGCAGGGAAAAGGACATGATTCCACGTTGTGCTTGTGCTGTGGAATCTTGATGGCTTTTTCCCCTGTCAGAGAGTGGGAAAGGGAACGACCAGTAGATGGCACAGCAGGTGCTGAGAACACCCAGTGCGTAGGATGTGCTACACCGTTTCTTTCATGTGGGACTTCTTTGGAAGATGATTCCAGTGTTTTCCTTAAGTATTCCTTTGTACTGCTAGCGCTTTTTTTTTTTTTGAATATTAATAATCTTATGTCAGATAAACACCAATCTCTTAGCTACACTGATCATTATTCTGAATTAATGTTGGCTTTTTATGACGTATGTGGAATTTTAGAACACTTGTAGAAGTTTCTCACTGCTTGTTTTTACTCTTGGAAGATGGTCAGGCTCTGCAGTAGTCTTGAAGTTCATGACCACCTACTGCTCCTTTTGTTTCATTATGTATGTCAGTAATAATTAGCTCTTGAAACTCCACAGCTCTAATGTCATTAATAAAACAAAACAAAACGAAAAAAAACCAAAAACCCAAACAAAAACCGTTCTTCTGTGACTTTTGTTTAGGGATTTAAGCAAGCAGGCAGTCACAACAGAATACTTATGGAAAACATAAAGCAGTGTAGAGGTATATTTAAATTTTAGACGGTGTGTAGAGATATTTTGGATCTCATGCCTTAATTATTCCATAGCCTCAGCTCAGCAGAGTTTCATAGTCTGGTGACTTTCCAGATAGCTAGCAAGAACAATAAAATTGTTCCAGGACCAGTTAATTGTGCGGTAGATTTATGGTAATAATTCTAGATCAGAAAATAGGAAAAACTTCTTTCTTGTGATATACTCTGCTGGTGTCATTTTGTAATTATTAATATTTCCTATTCCTAGTCCAGTGCACCCTTTATCCTTTTCATTGATGAGATTGATGCAATCACCCCCAAAAGAGAAGTTGCGTCGAAGGACATGGAGCGGAGGATTGTTGCTCAGTTCCTCACTTGTATGGATGGTCAGTTTCCGGAACATCTTTGCCAAACTCAGATTTCTAGTTGTCAGGCTCACTGTCTGCTTTCCTTCAGTAGTGACATGTGGTTACTTTTGGGGAGCTAGTGGTAATAATTTTTCATATTTTGGCACAGTGAGGAGCAGTGGTAAGATTCTAGTAAATTTGAGAGGTGTTACTATGTTATTTTCATAGTGGTCTATATAGCATTATATAAGCCTACCTATTATATAAACAGAAGTAATGGGAAAACTTGTTGAATTTAACTTGAAATGCTTAGTTTTGCTTGATTGTGCGAAATGCAAACTCTAGGTAGTAGAAATGAAGATGAACTGCAGTGTAGTATGACTGTTGGTTAGCTCATCTGTGCTGAGTATTATCGTGTGCTGCAGAAACAGAGTCCCACAGATAACGAAACAAAGTTGGGACAGTGAGCATGAGTAGTAACTTCCTTCCTTCCTTCCTTCCTTTAGAATTGAATAATGTGGCTGCCACTACGCAGGTCCTTGTTATCGGAGCAACAAACAGACCTGACTCACTGGACCCTGCACTGAGGAGAGCTGGGAGATTTGATCGAGAAATTTGTTTAGGGATCCCAGATGAAGGGGCAAGAGAGAAGTACGTGTTGTGAAGTTTTAAACTTCTTTTCAATTAATTGGTAATTAAGGAAATAATGTGTAAGTTAACATACAAATGAAGAAAAACTACTTTACTGTGTTTAGTCCTATTTGTGCCTATACACACCTGTGGATCAGCACACACTGAAAATTGCAGAAAACATTTAAGTGTGCATCTGCTCCTGGTCTTGAAAGCTGTGTCTACATTTGGAGTGGTTTCCTTTCTTGTGTGCAAATCTGCTTTTAGCGTTATGGTAATGAGTTTTGAAATGTCTTAGCAGTATAGAAGATGGAGTCAAATATATATTTTCTGTTTTTCAGGAAGTTAACATTCTCTCTTTGGTGCTCCCTATGTAACTATTAAATTAGGAACATAAATTAAGTATAGCCCATTTGTTAGTCCTCTCAAGCACATACCTCAAGCAACAGGCTTAGATTCTTCATTCTAGTCCTCATGGAAATACACGAGTCCAGGCATTAAGCTGAGCTGCAGTCATCCTGTGTTGTGTAACTGGCTGTTTTTACTCCAAAGATCTGTGACTGTCAGACTAAGTTAAAAGAAATAAATCCATTTTTGCTTTCTCTCTTAAAAAGGAACTGCTACTCATTTCCACAACAGCAGAAAACACCAGAAGTTTGAAAACAGCTATGGCTTATCTTATTATGGAAAGCAAAGGAAGGTTAGACGATAAGTTTCTTCAATTTTAACTAGTCACATTTCCAGGCTGAAAAAAGCAAACTCTTCTGCTTACAGTATTGCTCACTGTGTGTTGTCAGTACTCTGGCCATTATTCCACCCTGGGAGGGTTTTTTCCCCAGCTTTTTAAAATTTTTTTTCCTCCCTCCTTTCTTCCTCCAGATCAACAGTCCTGTAAGAATTATGTTCCTCCTGGTTCTGGGAAAACACTCAAATAATTAGAGGCAGAACTAAGGAGTTGCCTGATAAGAGTTCTGATTCTACAGTAGTTCCTAGGATCATGTTAAAATTATATTACCAGAAATAGCACTGTTTTGAAGAACAGGAATTGTGAATGACAAAGCCATTGTAGTGTGTAGAGATTTCTCACAGGTTGGAGTGTAGTCACATTTGTTCATATAATTGTTTTGTGCAGTTGTTTGTGTTTGTGTTCCTGGAGATGTAGGCTTACAGAAACTGTTGATTTTTATTTTCTTTTTTAAATTATTCCCTCTCCCTGCTTTTCTATTTTGTTTTGTTCTTCTGAAGGAGAGAGGTGGGTGTTCCTTTATTTTAAAATGAAAGGGTCATATAGAGACCAAAGTCCTTACAGTGTGCTGATTTACCACAGGATAAAATGAGTCTTGCTGAAGGCGGGTTCTGCCGCCTTCTCGGGGTGGAGTAGGATGAAGAGGTGCACCTGGAGATTTTGCTTTACTTGCAGCGTTTTCTTGTGCATGTATGAAGCATGTGAAAGAAAAATAATATCTGTAGCACACAAATTCAGAATGAGCCATTTATAATTCTTACCTTCTTGCACTTCTACTCCATTGATCAGCTACAGCTGCTGTTGGACAGGTTGAAAAATTCTTGAGAACCAAGCTAGTATCGCTAATAAAGATTTAAAGGTGAGAACATGGGACTTGTTAGTAGGGGAAGCAAACTGATGAAGCTTATTATAATTTCAGAGTTTTGAATAGCTTAATCACTTGAGTTTTTTCATAACTTTTTTGTAGTTACATTACTTGATCGGGAAATAATTTAAACTAGTTTTATTGGAACTAGAAAGTAAGTTACTGATCTGCACTCCTTTGGTTTGTGCTGCCTTTTTAAAATATTTTCCCAGTGAAGTGATGTTTTCAACAAGTTGATTTCATCTCTTTGCTCAGAGTTCTTCACTGGCAGTGTTTGTGCTGTGACACTGGCTTTTGCCTTTTCTTTTCTTTTTGATTAGTTATGTAGTTTTCAGTTGTCTTGAAAGAGCAGCCAGAGAAGTCTTGATGGACCTTAAAGGAGATTTTTAAAGCTTCAGCCTTGATACAGAGTGAAAAAGTTCCCATTAAAAAAAAAAGTGCAAAGCGTAGCACTTCAGTGTCAGTTACATGAAGCTGTTTTGTATTAGGGAGGAAACTGCATAAGTAGGTGTAACTTCAGCTTTGAATGAGGAAGAGGTAACACATGAGGTGCACACATGAGCCATGTGCTGCCTATTGGAAGTTTTACTGGGAACGTGGGAAATACCAGCCAACAAATTCCACCAACAATGGTCAGGGAAACATGCTGAAGATTAAAAGATAGAGCTCCACACTGTCTGATTTCATTTGCTTCTTGCAATGTAGTTTGTCATGGATTTTCTTCAATGATTAGCAACAAGTGGGATGGAACAGACAGTGCAGACTCAGGTGGTTAGGAATACAAAGTTAAATATCTTAATGGGTAACTTGTGTCCATCTCTGTGGTACGCTCTGAGACCTAGTCTATCAGTGTGGAATCATAAACTAAAGTTTGAAGAATCTCTAACACTTAAATTCACTAAAACTGGTTTTCACCCACTAATTGGCATTGCCTGATTGACACTGTCAGATTTTGTTTAAGAACTAAGAGGAAGTATGTAGCATAGTTTTGTGTGTTTCCGTGTTGGTTACTTCCTAGTTGAGTGAAAACTTCCCACTGTACTTTTTCAGTCAATGTGGACTGAAAGAGTCCTTAAATCAGTGCTGTTTGTTTTCATATATATAAAGCTACAGCTTTGTGGTTTCTTTTTTTTCCCTCCTACTCAATTAGAATTCTTCGGACTTTGTGTCGGAAACTTAAGCTCCCAGAGTGCTTTGAATTTGGTCATTTGGCACGGCTGACTCCGGGTTATGTAGGAGCTGATCTGATGGCATTGTGTCGTGAGGCAGCCATGTGCACAGTGAACAGGGTCCTGATAAAATCTGAGGAGCAGAGAAGGAAACATGTACATGCTGGAGGAAACACAGCTGAAGAAATCCTGGGAACAGGGACAGACATCGTGGTGGAAGAGGGCACCAAGCAACTACAACTTCCTCCTAAGGTATTTGTTCCTTGTAGCATGTGTTTCTAATATCTTAAGAATTGAGACATGTTGTAGTTGTAAAAGTAATTGCTCATAAATTCTCGAATATCTATGGCTGATGTAATATTAAATTTGGGGTTAGCGAAGTCAGCTATTAAGCCAGGAGCTTAACTCCTAATGACCCATATAATGGGTCTTAACGTCTTCCAAAACCTAGTCCTCCTAAGTAATGTTCACGTTTTATACAAGTTGTGTTTTTCCACTGCATTTTTTTGGTGGTTGGTTGTGCTGTGTTGTTTAGTCTTCTAGTAGACCAAAGACTAAAAGAGCGTCTCTCTCTCTCTCTTCAAAAGTGTATTGACTGTAACAGAATTTTAAAAAAATCAGACTTAGATTGAGTTTTTGCACAAGTTGTCTGCTGTGCCCTCAGTGAAATATCTTTTATGATGCCTGGAGGTCTTCCCTGGCCTGGTAGAGTTACAGTAAGCCAAAGTCTAGAAGTATTTAAGAAGTCTTGTTTTCCCTCCAGCTATGTGATTACTTGAGGTAAATCACATGTGGTGTCTAGTAGCTGTAGCAAGTTTGAGGAAAAGATGAACTGTTAATGTGCAGTTATGCAAAATAGCATTTCTAGTGCCAGAATAATTCTGTGGCCTGAGTGACATGATGTGGTTAATGAAGCAGAACAACTTTAGATAGAAATCCATGGTCCTACTTCTCAAAATTTGGAAGTCTGTATGTGCCTTCATTATGTGCAGGCTTCCTAAAGATTTATCTGGAGAAATAAAACAAAGTGGACTTAAATCCACATTGTACTCAGATTCTATTTTTAGAGGAACTGACAATGAAAGTTGTTACTGTAATTACAAAATCAGTGTAAAAAGCTGTAGTAAGCCTTTGTATTAGTGTAACATAACCATACTGCAGACCTCCCAGTGTTTCCTGGGGTCTAATACAGCCAAAAGAAAGCGGGGAGGGGCAGGTAGTTGCAGTTTTTATCAACATCAGCATGATCAAAAGGGTCAATTGAGAATGAGGAAGTTTAATCCTAACAAAGCCATATTTTGATAGCTGGCAGGAGGTTGACATAGTCTAATACAGGGTATTGTCATTAAAACCCGTGTATTATGTTTATAATGGAAAAATAAACATACAAAACCTTTAAAAATCATTCACACAATTTAAGTAAACAAACCCAGTGGTCTTGACTGTTTCAGAATTTCTCTTAATGGTTCTGTTAAGAAGAGGAAGGAGGGCTTAAAAGGAATATCAGTCACTATAAGCACTTCTATTTCTTTGTGGTCAGTTGTAGAGCTGTCCTGGTTGAAATGGATAGGAAGTGATACTTTTCCTGTATAAAGCTGTAGGAAAAATGTTGAAACACAGCAGAGTTTTTACAATTTTTTTTCTCTATCTTATGATGAAAATCCTGATAGAGTTTTACTTGTGGTGCAGGACCAGTTTGCTGTACCTACTTTTCTGTATTAGGACAAGGATGTATTTATGTTGTGAAGGTATGAAGTTCTTTGATTGAGTGTTTTCTTGTGTAGTTTTCCCAATAAGGAACTGACTGGGGAAGTTGGAACATACCTCCCTGGGACACTGTGGTCTGCAACATGGGACAGTGTAAAAAAGCATCACCCTGCATGTCTATCCTCTTTGCCCAAACTTTATCAGGGTCTGATTACAAAACTAGCTCTAATCAGGCTGAGGAAATGAGTTGAAGACTTGAAATCAAATTGTGTTAAATGAAAGTGTATATTCTAGAGGTGTATTAAGAGTTTTAAAGGTTTACATGTAACTGAATATTCTGGAAATTGTTGAAGTTGTGCTTCAGCAGAGTTTTTAATTCTCTCTCGAAAGCAGTTTCTTGTTAAAAACAGAATTAATCCATATAAATAATACATATTTTGGAAATTTCAGCATGGAAATAACTTTCTCCTAGTCAGTGTGGGAGAAACAGTAGGAAGAAGTGGAAGAACAAATACACATGCTAGCTCAGTTTCGGTATATGTAAATCAAGATTTTATCCTCAGCTCAGTGCTTTCACATGTCTTAAATGTACACAGCTTTCCTAAAACACTTTTATCATTAATAGCAATTTACTTTATGTGTATTGTACATAATAATATGGTTGATAGTTGAAGTATTACTTTGAAAAAGCCCTTAAAAATGGGTCTTAAAGTCCAATCTAATGCATAATTTTCCTTTCTATGTGCCCTAAGGATGAATTGCAGAGACTTTTGAATTTGCTGAAGAAGCAAGACCCCTTGCCTGAGGAGCAGCTGCAGAAGCTGTGCATTGAGATGAATGATTTTATTGTTGCACTGTCATCAGTGCAGCCCTCTGCCAAGAGAGAGGGCTTTGTCACAATCCCTGATGTGACATGGGCAGATATTGGAGCCCTGGAGGATGTTCGGGAGGAGCTGACTATGGCAATATTGGTATGGCTTAACTTTATTTTCAAAGATTTTTTTGCACTTTCCCTTATGTAAGAAATAAAACTATGTTTGCTTTTAATATTTATTTCAGGAATAATGTTCTGCCCATGAGTTCTAACATGATGCAAACTAGAAATTTTGCAACATCTTTATTTAAAACGGTCAGGCCTCTATAATTTACTTTAAAATTTTTTACAAGTGCATTTATTTGTTTTCTTTCTATATTCATATTTACATTGTGTTCATATTGCTCAATCTTTAAGTATTCTAGAAGTTTGTATCAACAACCTTGGCTATGCAACTGCCACACAAAGATTTGGAGATTGCTTATCTGGAAGCTTAGAAGTCTTCCTGCCAGTCAGGAGATTTCTTAACACTAATATCTTAAGATCAGAACTTAGGTAAAAATAAAATCTTTTCCCTCAATAACAATACTTCTCCCATTTTGGATTGCAGAGATACTAAGATGCTGATCAGCTCTTTATTGTTTTAGCCTACGAAGAATTGGAATACAGAACTTGCTCATGAATGATTTTTCATCCAACTGCCTGAAATTAAAAGTTTCACGTCAGCTTTATGCCACAAATAACTATGATCATTTCTTTTCAGGCACCTGTGCGAAACCCAGAGCAGTTTAAAGCTCTGGGCCTGACTACTCCAGCTGGTGTCCTGCTTGCAGGGCCTCCAGGGTGTGGCAAAACACTGTTGGCTAAGGTAAGGCATTTTCTAAACATGGTTAACAGTACTGGAGAATTTTCTTGAAGTGAATGTTTTTGTAGGAGGGGCTGAGTCTGGATGGGAGCGCCAGAATTTGGGCTTTTGCACCGCTTCTCATCAGAAAATTAAATTTAGGCCTGTGTAAGTTATTTGATTTTCTTGTCGTAAAGGTAGAGTTTTGCTTTAATTGGGAGGCAATTACTGCAAAACTTGAAGGAATGAAGTTGGTCAAGAAGAAAGTAACAAAAAAGAGAAGAAACTCTATTGAATAACCATTCCTATGGATATGTCACTGTAACTAAATTATATATTTGAAAGTACACTACTTTAGTTATGTAATTTTAGTTGCTGAAAATAATTTTGTTTAGCATTTCAGTTCTTACAGCCTCTCCATGTAAATGGAGATAGTTGTTCAAGTTTCAGATTGTCACTCACCTTTGTCTCCAGGTGCTCTTACACAGTTTCCTATCTCTTTAACTCCCACTAATTACTGAGAATTCTTCAGCTGATATGGGGAGATGGCATGTGAATCTAGAACACTGCCTCATAAAAGAGAGAGAACACCTTGCTAAATTCCTTGCTCTCCTCCCACTCTTAATTGCATGTAATTATACTTTGTGCTGTTTTGTATATTTTACAAACAATTGGTAAATACGTTCCTTCCCTTACATTTCTCTATCACTCTGTGGACAGAACCAAAGAAGACATGATAAATGTGTGTTTTGTATATATGCATTTGTCTTTGCCTTTTTGATAGGCTGTGGCAAATGAGTCTGGACTGAACTTCATATCTGTGAAAGGTCCTGAGCTGCTAAATATGGTATGTGCTAATGATTGTGCTTTTGTTATTTGTGGAATTCTTGTCCAAAGTGGGGCAAGCGAAATTCCTGGTAATTACACAACTGATACTGGTACAACTGGAGCTGCCTTATTTAACCTCTGCTGTAAGTTTTTAGCAGAGAAGTTGTTCACGTGAAAGGGAAAAAGCCATCTGTGTAGTTTATTTCTTGGTTTAAATTACCTGGCAGGTGGAACCTTCTTGACTGAAGTAGGATATCTAAATGACCAACTACATGCATCACTGCTTTTATGTAGACTGTAGATTTTAAATGTTAACAAATAAAAGTGCCATAGTTCAAATTTTTGAAACACCGGACTTAGAATTGTTGTGATATAACTTTAGTCCCTCTCAAAGTCAAAAGAGTGTGTTGAACTGAGCAAGGTGTCTGCAGCCTACAACCTGAAACACCATGGCAGTTATCTGTTTATCAGTAATGTGGAAGCTGTAACCAACACACTGCATTTGATTCATTGCTTCACAAACACTTTTTTATCTTTGTTTCAAGTACTGATATAGGCAGGAAATACAACACTCAAGTTAATGAGGGGGCCTACTTCCTTGTGGACTATAGAGAAAATAGTTGGCTGTGGTTCAGAGACTGTGTTAACACATAAATGAATCAAAACATGTTTGTTTGGAAAAAATTAAGTGTTTGCATTTACAATTTTGCAGCCCCTGCCCCTACAATTCACCATTCAAAGTGAAATTCTGGCTGACTTTTCAGTTCCCAACGGCCGAGCCCCTGTCTTCACTTTATGAACTTCAGATGTTCGTTGTGTTCACATTACTCACTGGGTTTGTTTGTGAACAGTTGAACAACAGGGTTCTTAATTAAGATTGTATTTTTTAATTCTCATCACCAGAATGTGAGGTTACATTTTTTCCTCTGAAAGTAGGAATTTTATTATTCTGTTATTCTACTCTGAATGTACTGCAAACTGTAAAAAGTGAACTAGTGATAATTAGTTCCTGTGTAAATCTTGCTCAGTAAGGAAACAGAGATAACAGGCTTATCAGAAAGTAAGCTGATTAGTAGGTTGTATTTCTCCCTTGCAAAGTACTTCAAATAGTGTTTAAAATAATTATTTTTTCCCAAGCAAAATCTTCATGTCTTACATTGTTTCAGTGTAATTTGTCTTTTTTTTTTGTAGTATGTTGGTGAAAGTGAACGTGCTGTACGTCAGGTGTTCCAGCGTGCCAGGAATTCAGCTCCTTGTGTTATATTTTTTGATGAAGTTGATGCTTTGTGCCCTCGGAGGTCTGACCGTGAAGTGAGTCTGTCTTAAAATATCTCCATAAATTAATCAGTCATCTCAGTTGCAGTTTTTGTTACATTGTGCTTCTCACAGAATCATATCTCCCAAGAAAAACAATCTATTAAGCTTTGTCATTTGAGGAAAAATGTTGGTCAAGTTTTATAAAGCTTAATAGGTTTTTTTTAGTATGCATATATAGAATGAATTTTCAGAGAATTCAGGTTAAGCTTTTGAATTTGGTTATGTCAAAATGGATTAGCATTTAACTCTCAGTAGCTCATCTGCTGAAACTGTTGTTTCAGAGGTTTAAATATTTGGGAACTTTTTGCCCTTAAAAAACTGAATATGGAGAATTTTTGTGTCATTTTGTCGAGGTAAATGTCAGAACAATTAGTGTAAATATTTATATGTACTTTAAGTATATATATATCTATAGTTTAAGTATATAAAATATGTATTAGTCTAAGTGAGCACTTTAGTTTCAGTTGAAAAGAAGAGGCTTGCCATGTGTTAAAATGTGTGTCAGGTGTACAGATAGCGTGAATTTGGAATGGAAACATGCTAAGAATATGATTGGAGGAATCCAGAATGCATGTTGAAAGTGTGAGAAAGAAATTTTTCTTTGAGTAATATTTCAGGGCAGGGAGCTAGTAGATCTTTTGTTTCTTTTACTTTGAAATACTCACATTCCCAATGTTTCACTAATTTTGTTGACAAATTTCTCCTTTTGAAGTCAGGAGCCAGTGTCCGAGTAGTTAACCAGCTGCTCACAGAGATGGATGGGCTGGAGAATCGTCAGCAGGTTTTCATTATGGCTGCCACAAACAGGCCAGGTGAGGGGAAATCAGACATCCTGCTTCTCTTCTATTGAAATCACTTCTTCTGTACTTAAAATTACAGTGTCTCCTCAAATCCAGTCCTTTTCTGATCACTGAATCTATTCCATGTTCATGTAGCCATGTGAGGTAAAGCAACCTCTTTAAAATGTGTCTGAATTAGCACCTGATACCATTCCTGTTAAAATGCTTTGATAGACACTTGACTGCTTTGGACTTTGGATTATTTTCTTGGAATATAAAAGAACAAAAGAGAATTAAAGTGGAATTACCTATTTTTTACTGCTTAAATGGTTTTTCTACCCAGTGCAAAATTATAGTTTTCTTCATTTTTAATTATGTTTTTTGCTCTGAGACATTTTTCTCATGTTAAATCATTTCTCCATTTGCTTATCTTTTGCTTCCTAAGTGTCACATTCTGGAGGTTCCCTCAGGCTGAGGTTATTCTTCTGTTTCTTTGTGTTCTGTCAAACTTCAGTATTGACAGCTGTCTATACTCCCTTGCTGGCTCTTTAATTTTGGTAGCTTTTGCAATTCCAGCAACATTGTCTTTGTTAATAAGTTGAACACTGGCATCTGCTTTACAAATATCATGTTTCTGCAAGCAACTTTTTGCCCTTTTTTAATTTCTTGTTAATGTTATGGAGAAGTCTTTTGTTTT
Source organism: Formicarius rufipectus (assembly GCA_013399695.1). Taxonomy (NCBI): domain Eukaryota; kingdom Metazoa; phylum Chordata; class Aves; order Passeriformes; family Formicariidae; genus Formicarius; species Formicarius rufipectus. The sequence goes on from VXAU01000641.1 coordinate 143,084, forward strand.
ATACATAGCAAGAAACTTGTCTCTTCCCAAATTTGAATTCCATCTAAATGTTGAAAGTTGTAAGTGAAGGAATGTGTTAAGATGAGAAAGTTAAATACACATGAGATTACTTGGATACTGTAAATTAAGGAAATTTGATCTGGAATCAGCTACAATAAGCAACTGTGAAGCATTTTTGTTTTTTTCCAGTGGTCAAATACGTCAAAGAATTTGAGAAAAATTTTCCTCTCTTGAATTCTTTGCACTACAACAGACTCTCAAGCCTTCTACATGATTGAGTATGAGCAGTAGGTGCTTAAATCTGTATCTGCATATACAAATTCTTTGATTTAATGTGGTAAATTTTCCTGGCATGAATTTGATGATCCTGACCTATCTATTCCAATGCAGAGTAGAGAATAATGTAGCCCATCTATATACAGATGCAGTTGGATGTACCAGGGGTGTTAGTACAAGGGTCATCAAGTTGCCTTAGGAAAGAGATCTCTCCCTAAATTAGTTATGCTAGTGCAGGCATTTATATCAAGCAGCCTTATTTGTTACTGTTTCTCAAGGGCTTCATATCTAATTACTGACTTGTCATTATCCCTGACTGGTAGCTTGGGAATTCCAGCACTTTTGAAGTTGAGGAAGCATCCAGCTTTACTTCCGGCACTGCCACCTCAGCAGGATATACACGGGGCCAGCACTTGTAGGGCTGGTGTGTGTACGTGGCAATGTTCTGAGCTCATGATTCCTCTCCTGGCGGCAGCTGAGTGCAAGCACTTCAGTAGCTTTACAAGGGCTAGTTTAATGCTGCTCAAATGTTAATTTCAAGATGCTAATACTTGTGTGTGACAGGTTTGTCCCAGTTCCCTGATTTAAATTTACCCTCATTCAATACTTATGAGTCTCATTGTCATGCATATGTGAAATTGGTGCAATTGTTAATCCCTTCCTCTTTAAACCCTATACTGGATGCATTTTTACCATTATGTTGTTATAAAGTACCTCTGGAATGGTTTGAAGTTCTTTATTTTTATTTGTATTTTAGTTTTTAAAGGTTTCTGTTGCCTTGTTCAGCTGCAGTGGCAGATGTACTGTTTTACCATACAGGAATAGTTAAAATTACAAAACTTCTGAGTATGAGGTTTGGGCTAATATTTGAGGGCAGCTGGGAAACTCATGAGGCATGAAATCAGTGGTGTATTACTAGTCAGTGACATCAATGGGAAAAACCGAATTTGAGGTTAAAATGCCAAACGTAAAGATAATGCAAAGGCAGGGATAAATATAGTCGTCAAATGGAAGGATATAAATGTATTTGCAAATTCTGTAAATGGAAATTGTATCTTGATAAAAATACAAAAAGTTGTTTTGCCAGCGTAATTTTTTTTTTCTGAGTGGCCAAGTTTGGCACATCCAGCTTCTGCTAGAGAAGGCAGTTATTCATGCAGTTTGAGTAAGATGGATCTCTTGCTTCAGAAGGGCATCAGCTGTGTCTATGAATAACATTTCGGATAGGTTTCCAATAGCTTTTATCAGAACAACTTCTACTCGAGTTGTGGTTAAATTGGGGAAACTAATTTTCTCTGTTTGTTTGCTGTTTATGGGGCCTAGGAAGAGGCAGTGTTTACTCAAATTAAATTCTGGTAGTATGGTCTTTTTAGTTCATAGGATCACACTGCAGGTAGTGTCTCTGCTAGTAAAGCACTCCTACTGCCCTGGGAATGAAATGTGTATGCAGAGACCTGTAAGGGAAGCATAGATTATACTGGGTACTATATTTAAATGATTCCCACAAACAATAAAAGGTGTGGTGCCTGAAAAGATCTTTTGTGTGATGTATATGAAAGATTTTTCTGTCATAGTTATGTTGAACAGAGGTGCTGCTGGGGGAATTATGTTACATAAATCTAAATAATACGTGTCTCAGCAGAACTTCCTGAAACCTTCCAGTGGGCTACTGCTGTGAAGTGTGGCATCTTGTGTTTTTTAATCCATGTTATTATAATTTATTGGGAGAGAAAATGGTTTTTCAAGACACTTCTTGTTTAGAGTGGTTGCAGGCATGGTAATTTCTTGCTGGTACTGTTCATGATAGTTAGTGTACGTTGTCCTCATTGTAGTCTCAGAGACTATTACTACATAATAACAATACTACTATTAATAGGATAGCAATGGCTTAACCACTTTTGGCACCAAGGTGTATATTTCTGCACAGAAGTTCCAGTGAGGTGCTGGCACCTGTGACAAAATAGTATTGTGAAATGATGGTGTTTTATATTCCTCATGGCTGAAGACTGACAAATTCTTTTTTTATTTGTAATAGCCTCTAAGGACTTGGAAGGGTCTGATTCCCATTTTGCCAAAAAGACAGGCACAATAGATTGGTTCCTTTGTTTATTGTATATAGTCTGCAAGTGATGATTCTTATTCTGGCAATGCAGAAATAAGCCTTTGATGTGCCCTAAAAAGCAGGATATTTGAATGACTTTGAAAGTCCTCTGTAGATATTTCTTGACTACTTCTAAATTAGCAGGGATGCAGTATTCCCAATACAATCTCTTTCCACCTAAATGCAGAACTAATGTCAAACTTTGTCTGAACAGGATTAAACTTTTAAAGATGTTGTCCCTCTAATGTCATTAGAGAGAGAGGAAAAAAGAAAAGGAGGCAGAAATTTCTTGTCCTGTTAGAAACTTTATGGATGAGAATAATTGCATTTTTTGCAGTCTACTTCCTCCCCCAAATTTGAGACTAAATACTACAAAACCATCAAGAACTACTGTGAAATATTATCTATAATATCTCACAAATTTCTAGTTACCCATGTGAGTTTCAGCAGATATTGCTGCTTTCTGCTCTTCTCTTACTTACCCAGTCTTTGAACACTGATTAACTCCTTAGAGAATACTGACCAAGGCACCAGCAACATTTACTTGGGATCTAAAGAACTGTATGTAACATGAGGAAACAGACAAGAAATAAGTGAAATACCACAAACTAACTGTGTTTTTAAATTTGACATAAATTGAGATGATGTCTTTGCTTTCATTCATGGCCTCTTTCTCTAGCTTTTTTTAAATTAATTCTTGCAAAATTCCTTTTCTCCTGTTATCTTTGAGCATGATCCTAGTTTCATTGAGTTCTATATTTCTCTATCAAGTTTATGTTAGTTTTCTAGACCTATTCACCTGAACTACGTTTTGAAACACAATTAAAAAATCTTCAATCTTTGACAATAGTTATAGTTTTGTTTTGGGCATTGTTTGTTATTTTTTTACCTGTTTATACATGTTGCTGAATTAAAGGCAAGATAAGATCTAAGAAAAGCACTTAATACGTGAGGCATGAAACAATTTCTTTCATAATAGTTCTAACTCACATAAATTGTATTTGTGCCTTTCAACAGCCTTTGAATGTTAATGTGACTCATCTGGAGTCTCAGAAAACCTTTCAGGGCTTCTGAGCCTGCATTTCAGAAAGTCACAAATGTGAGGGCCTAGATCTTATATACTTATAATACAATTTTAAAAGCTGTAATGAGCCTGTGAGAAGTTTGACGGGTCCAGCACAACAGTGGTCGTTGCTGAAATGCACTGAACTTCTGTGAACATTGTTGGCTCCTGTAAAGGTGAGATAAGACATGAATAATCAACTGGTGGTTAATGTGAGACTAACAGGTTCTATTCTAGAACACTAGAATATCACAATACAGGAGTTCATGCAAAGATATTTTCAATAGAATTTAAGGATTCTTTTGAATTTGAAACTTAAAAAGTTTGAAGAGCAGTGTAGCAAACTGAAGTATTACATAATTCTCTAGAGGTTAGTGCCTGTTTTAACCTCCAAAAACAAAACAAGGAATGGATGTACTGCAAATATATTCTTATGTAATTTTGTCAAATTATTTGGAAAATGATACTACTGTCTTCTAATGACAGTCAACACCACTAACCACATCAGAAAGACAGAAAATTATTAACTGGACTTTTCTCTTAATAGAATCATATTCTCTCTGTGAGACAACTGCTTGGAAAAAGGAGTGTTGTGTTTTATCACATTTCCATGCTTTACTTTCCTTCCAATTTCAGAGATAATAATAGGCTTTGAAAGAGGCATCTGTGATAGTATTTTAGTGAAGTTGAAGTAATTAAATGTATCTAAAATGACTTTATGCTCTTCTGTTTAGATAAGTTTTGAGATAATAGGTATGGAGAAAGGATCACAATTTATCAGGATGGAATGCTTTGAAATTCCTAAAAGGGGAACATTATTCAGTTCTTTTAAATGGATATGAAGTGCATCAAATGAGTGAGTTTGTCCAGTAAGTAAACACTGGTTTTATGGGTTATGTGACGTGAATTTTCAAGAACTTCAAGCCCAGGTCTGAACCAGAAGAATGAAGTGAATTGATTCCCAGGGAGATGGGGAGTGTAGATCTTGTTTTAAGCTTTGGTGTGGCCTTGTTGTAAAGCATCACTGCTGTAGCTTATCTAGTTAGCGTGAGTTGTGGTAACACTTTGAATGTGGGCAGTGTAATCATTTCCGTACAAAAAGGTGACACATCTTTAGACCATGTCACTGACTTCTTATTATTGGACAAAGAGCATGGCAAGTACCATGTTCTCAACATGCGAAATGAAACCAGTATTTTCTTTATCAAGCTTAATATTTTTACAGAGCTTTTGGGACTTCAGAATAGCAAAATTACTGAGTGCATGGTGTTGTAATGCAATCCCTATTGAGAGTGTTTGTAATTGATCTGTTGTCTATCTATTGATATAAGATGAACTTTGTCATCTTATATCAATAGTGTGACAAGACTTCCGTCCACAGAAACACAAAAATAAGAAAGTGTATTTGTGCGAAAAGCAAGAGAAAGTGTCACATAAATGTATAAGTAACATGTTTTTTCTGGTCTGCTATGGCAGGGATTCTGTTTAACCCTTGTTTCATCTGGTCTGGATTCAGTTAATACATCAAGTCATTCCTTTTTTTTTTCTTTTTCTTTTTTTTTTTTTTGCCACTCCTGTCACATGTGCAATAGCTGATTTTTGCCTCCATAGATGCTTCTGCACATGACTGTTATATCAAGGGGAAAAATATATCCTTTGTCCAAAAAAAAAAAAATATGAGGGGGTTGTTCTTTAAGCATAATTGAGACAGTATCTTAAACAAAACTGTGAGCATCTCTAAAAAGTGAATCGAGACTGTATTTATTGTGGTAGGATCAGGTAATTCAAGTCTTGACAAAGTTAAGTAAGCTTTTTTCATTTGTAGAAAAGGGATGGCTGTGCTTCCATGCTACTGTTTTAGGACTTGGGTGGTAGTTTTCTTCTTTAAAATATCTGTACAGTAAGGATTAACAGCTTCACTTTTGCCAGTTCTTCACTGTTGATAAACAAAAAGGCGTATAGTTTGTCTGTTATCTAGGTTTGGTCAAGAGGGTGTAATGAATGTAAGTGTGCTGGCAGCTTCATTTGGAGGCCTTGATGATTTCCAGCCTAAGACATAGGTGTAACTATCAGCTGTTACTTCTAGGAAAGTTTCTTGCAAGGGGTACCTCACACATCCATATTATTTACATACTTAAAATATTCTGTTAAAGTCCAGTTTTCTTTACGTCTTCTGTGGGTGCTTTTGTGACTTTGCTGTTCCCATTACTGTAGCATGTAGGATATCACAGAATCACGGAATCATTTAGGTTGGAAAAGCCCTCTAAGATCATAGAGTCCAGTCGTTCACCCAGGACTGACAAACCCACCACTAAACCATGTCCCCAAGTGCCTCATCTGCACATTTTTTATGTACCTCCAGGGATGTGGACTCAATAGAATTCCTTAGTGAAACAGAGCAATTACTATCAATATTGGGTTTTGGTAGATGGGGAAATAAGGCATCAAGAAACATTTAGAAACATCATGCAGGCAGCTTGTCCTGAAATACAGGCAGGATTGAGGCCTTTCCTAGACTCTGTCTCATGTTTGTGTCTCTTGTTATACCAATTGTCAGTGTATCCTGACTTTCTATTTGTGGCTATTCAGCCCACAGCCTGTAGTGCTAAAAGACTACTGTATATTTCTATTATATTTAAACTTTGAATGGTTTTCTCGAAACACTTGTGGTAATTTTATCACAAAATAAATACAAATTAAAATGTTTCTTATTTGTCCATACGTAATAAATTTGGAGTCTGTAGTTCTTCCTGGGAAACAAATTTGGTACTTTGTAGCTATATTTTGTGTTTTCATGCATTTCCTATTTTACCATTCAGAAAACTTGGGTGTAGTTGAAATGCAAATAAGCAGTAAAATTAAATTTACATATGGATTGTTATGATTGGCCCTGTATACTTGTTATTCTTGATTTGTCACTGTCCCTTTCAAGCAGATTTGCAATGCAGGTAGAGTTCCTTCCAATAGAACAAACTGTTATTAATTGATGTGGAATTTCTCAGAAATACTGTTCTAGTTCTGTATTACTCAATATAGAGTTGTCTTCCTCTGTGAAGAGATTAAAGTGGTATTTATGAGCTATTGTTGAGCCAGATGGAGCTTAACTGTCCTGGGTGGTAGAGACTTGTACTTGACAAAGATGAAACTGTTTTCAATCAGCTCCTTTAATGCTCAGAGTTTCACGTCACAGTACAAATGCTTCTTTGAATCTAGGTACAAATATGCATGTGTTCCTACTCATGTGTAGGCTTTCCTAAGGATGTGTCTCATTTCTGGTTTATTTTTTCCTTTTTCCTCCTCCCTAAGATATAATTGACCCAGCTATCCTGCGTCCGGGTAGACTGGATAAAACACTCTATGTGGGTTTGCCACCACCTGAAGATCGACTTGCTATTTTAAAGACCATCACCAAAGTGAGTATTTGGAAATAAATCCTTATCTTTAAACTTGGTGGAATGATTTAAGACAAATATTAAAAAGAATTGCAAGGTCCTCTCTCATGAAACACTTTCAGGTATTGCATGAGGTCATAAAAATAAACCATCAGCCCATCTGCTGTTGAATTTGCTCTGAAACTACAAGGAGTTGATAAATCTTGAGTAAAGCAAACCTGTTAAACATAGAAGCTGCTGCCTTTATAGTCACAGTTTGAACAGATTTAATTAGAAGATTGCTATCTGTGTGAGTAATTGGCCTAGCAGTGTTTTGTAAGCTTTTTTGGGAGGTTCTAAACATTCACTAGAATGATTCACAAGCTCCAGCTGTATTTGCTCAACAGTAGTTGTGACATTTAATTGCCTTTAGGATTAAAGGCAGCTTGTGGTGATAGAGGTTGTAGGTTAAAGTAAATGTGAAAATGTAAAGTATGTGCCTTTGTGGGTCCTCCCTGTGGGTAACAGCACAATCTGCCGCTCTTAGAGATTTGGATTATAGAATTCTATGTATTTCTCCAAGTATGGCACAGCAATAATCAAGGCCTTGAAAAAGAACATACAAAGCATTATGAATTACTTGGATATTTCTTACTTTTCCACTAGCTCAACATTGATTGTTAAGAGCAGCTGTTCTATCAGATAGTTCTTTGAACTGCAAAGGAGACAAAGTCTTCACTAGAGGGACAATATAACACTGTGTTATGAAAAGTGTTGCAAGAATTATATAATAGATTTGTAATAAAAGATAATTCTGACTTGTGTAAGCTGAAGGTTGTCATGTAGGCAATAGCTAATTCAGAATTCAGAAAGTGAGAACTCGTTCAAGCATGTTCATTCATGCCAAAATGGTTGTTCAAAAGATGAACTCCAATTCCAAATTCAGGATGTTAGACTTCATTTGTTCTGTGCATTGCTTCAGGAGTGAAAAAACATTAAGTATTTCCCCATTTGCTATTTGCAGTAGATCAGTTGTTTCTGAGTTTTATAAAATTTCAGTCAATACTTTTTACAACCCCGTTCTAAAAGATGATTGCTCTTTATAAGATGTTAAGAGAAATTGAGTGTAGCATCCATGAATCATTTTTCAAACTATAAGGAATTATTATTTTTATTTTACTGAATTTATTGTTAAAGGTGATTAGGGGTGTGGGGAAATAGTGCAGCAAAGGCTTGGTGGGAGACTAAATGGGAGGGAAAGGTGGTGTTAAAGGGAACTGATTTCTCTCACAGATTTCACCTTATCACACACTCTCAGCCAGAGTGGGACACACACATCCACCTGGTAAGGCCAGGATCACTTGTAGCAACATGGAGGATAAGGAACTCAGTTGAGCACCGGGTCTTTTGGCTTCCTCTTGGCTGGTGATGTCAAACTGGTGATTAGAGAAACTGTTTTCAGTTTCCCTTTAAGAAGCAAACAGTTCAGAATTGTGCTTACTTCAGCTGCCATAAATATTGGGCAAGGTTGCTGCAAAATGTCATTGCTCCCTCCTCCTGGGGATCTTTGTGACTAAAGCCTTATCTTCCTGTTGGGATAACACCAAGAGGAGTGGCACATGGAATAGAGTAATCTTGTTATTATCCCATTGCAAGAATAGTTTTGCCTTCTGCTGATGAGAGTCATCTCTGGTGTGGCCCTATCTGTTTATGGGTCTTCCTGTGATACAAGCAACACCTTGCACAGCATTTACCAACTTTGTTTCTGTGAGTCTTGTCACTGGTTATCAAGGCTTGTTATTTTTGGAATGCAAGATGACTTTAAGCATACTAGCCTGAATGTTTTGGTTACAAGTCTTTGTAGTGAATGAGGTGTTCAATATTTTAAAATGTATAGGAGTTATCTGAAAGAAGAACATGGAATAAGAAGGGGGGAAATGCGTTAAATACCTTAATTTTTGTCAGATTTCATCCTGCATTCTAAGTAAGGAAACTTGAAAAATTTGAGTACACTCTTGCTCTAGGCTAGAGAAAATAAAATGGTGCAGGTGTTAGTGGCTTCTGGATGACTTTATGCATTCCCAGGAATCTCCAAGGATATGGAAACTGGGAATTGTTGCTGAATGAAAACAGGCATGCTTATGAAGACAGCATGAGGAGCAGGAGCAGGAAAGAGTTAGGGGGAGGAATAGTTTGTCAGGAAGACAGATATCCTAAGTGTAGGTTGGAGCTTTGTTGTGAAAGAGTTTTATTTCATTTAACCTGTACAAATCAGTCATTTCGAATTGCATGTTAGTTATGCAAGAGAAGCCTGTCTTCACATGATTTGGTTACCAGTGTAATGTTCCTGCAAGCTGCATCAAGCTTCCCTGGTGCACAGACTGCTGAGCTTGTTACCAGAGTGGGCAGAGCAAAGAATGCACAGTGTATGTTGCTCCTCCAGCTACTAGGTAAAGCATTTCTTTTTAGCAGGGAAGGTACCTCTGGCCTGCAGTTTCATACAGCAGTTACTAAAGTATCCCACATGAAATTGTATGAAACTTCCTTGTTTCCAGGTTCAAGTCTCTCAGGATGTTCAGGAGGTTTTTTTAACCCAGGGATTCATTCAAGATTGCTTCCTTACTCTGCCTAGTCCTTGACTATTCTACTGTCTCTTAAGTATTTGAGGGATTTAACTTTCCACTTATTATACATTTTTTCTCTTGAAGATACTGTAGGTATGTAATATATTAGTTCCTCTGAAGAAGTTAGAAAATAATTATATGAATGTGCATTTCTGTCAAATGAGTTTCTGGCACAAGTTTATCAACTGTATTAAAAAAGTGTTCTCACCTGTAAAAATTCAAATATTGTTCCGTAAGAGAGACATCTTGAATCTCTGTACTATCATGATACTGCCTTACTGTTGTCTAAGGGTAATAGTGAGATCTGCAAGCTTACAGGGCTGGGAAATTTTGTTGGCTAGTTTCAAATACAATTTGTAATGTTGTTTAATAATTTCTGTTGTTGGAGATGCAAAAATAATAACAAAACCTCCCACTTCTGAGATCTAAGAACACCATATGTAAACTTTTATGAAATCCAGGATGGAAAACTAAGTTTGAAAATTTATGTCTGGAATATAAAAGACACACAATTAATTCAGTCTTAAAGGTGCTAAGACTAAATCAACATGCCTATTGCTTAGCTATTTGATTTCAACACATAGTATAACTAGAGGAAGTTCAGCTGAACAACACTACTGATGGAACCAGCTGATACTAAAGGCATGTCCCACTGTCCTGTGACAGGTTGGCCATCATTTCCTTTAGAAAAAATCTAATCTGTTGGTGGGAAGATTAAATTTAGCATTGCTTATTACTTCATAATTACATGATTTTAAGGCTGGTTATTCTTCCTGTCAGTTTGAGATTAAATTTATTAATATTTGTGGGTATTTCAGAAAATTTGTCAGACCCCCATATGATTCCTGATTAATGAAATGTAATCACTTCAGGATGGCAGGTAGAAAAATAATGTTTCCTTATATTCCTCCTTTTCTCAACTTGTCTAGGACGGCACTCGGCCTCCACTAGACAGTGATGTAAGCCTTGAAGAAATTGCTTACAGTCAACATTGTGATTGTTACACGTAAGTTCCTTCTAGTTTTAACTTTAATACGCAGTGCCAGCAGTCTTCTGATACAACTGAAAGTATATTATGTTGTTGTTATTAAGTGGATCTCTTAACTTTCAGGGTTTATAAACCTTTTCCTTATGTTATTTTTCTTGCTTTCACTTGTGCTCTTTTCCAAGGAGGAGGTAGGGATATATGGATGCTGAAGTCTTTTTCATCTGGAATAGTCTTCTTTGTGTTGTCAAAACAGATTAAGTGGAAGCCTCTCAATTTTGCTTGGTTTTATTTTATAATTCTTGCATAGTCTGAGGATAAGAGAGCTCTCTGAGTTGAGGACCCATATACAATGATGATGAAAGCAAAAGGGTCCAACACCCAGCTTGTTCTGTCACACAGCTGAAAGCAACCTGTTTGACAGGGTAATGAGGGCCCATTTCAGCTTGTGCTTTGGAAGAGCAAGGTGTGGAGTTAGGGAAAGCTTCATGGCCTGTCAGGACATTTGGCAATTACAGTCTGTAGAACCTCAAAAAGCTTTAATCTATTCAATATTATTAATACATTTTCTGAAGTTCACAAAATATAAAGTTTATTATATGGTTGCCACAATATTATTTGGGAAAGCTGAGTATTTTTCCTTCTCTTTCACTCACTGGATTTTCTATGTTTTTTTTTGGTTCAGTGTCTGTGTGGTTTTTGGGTTGGATTCTTGTGGAATTTTTGGAGATTTTCTGTTTGTTTGGGTTTATTTGCATTTTGAGGTGTGGTTTGGGGTTTTTTTTTTGGTGGGTGGCTTTTTGTTGTGGGGTTGGATTTTTTTTTTTTTTCCTTTCTTGGGTTTGGTTTGGGGTTTTGTGAACTTTTTGTCTGGTTGGGTTTTGTTTTTGTTTTTGTTTTTTTTAATACAGCTGTATTCCTAGCACCTCAAATTAAGCACGGAGAGTTGTGATTTTTTTTATTTTTTTTTTTGGTTCAATGACTTTCACCAGTTTAAAGACTTGTGAAAAGCTCATCAGCGTTCCAGCTATAGGAAACTGGAAATAAATGCTTAAAATGAGTGATCTGACCATGTTTTGTGGATGCTGTTATTTTAAGAGCATGTTTACTGTTGTTGCAGCTTTGAGCAACACAACTTCCTTTTGTAATAGCGATTTCATTTGAATATTTCATAAGGTTTATTAAAAAAAAAAAATGTTCTTACCAAGTGGCACAGTATTAATCAATCCCTTGGCATTTCTAAAGATGCTGAGTGAGCTTTTTGCCTCTTCCCTTGCTCCCCATTTGTCTGATCTTAATCTGTAACTAAAATCCGGAGCATGTCACTCTGTAATGAAGGTTGCAGACCAGGTAGTCATCAGGCCTCTTTCCAATGTTCTTGAGATGAAATTTTGTGACAACAGAACTAGTTTTTTACTGTCATTTTTAGTGTCTTGCCTTTGTATATACCATCAGCAAAAGACAGAACAATTTATCATAAAACTTATTCTGTTTGTATCTGTAGAGGGGCAGACCTCTCTGCTCTTGTGCGTGAGGCTTCAATCTGTGCCTTGAGACAGGAAATGGCCCTGCAGAATACTCAAAGCAAGAAAGGTAAGAAAGCTTTTAAAAAAATCTTAACAGTGACAAGATAAATGGAATATAAAGTATTTAAAGTAGTTCAAGACAGGCATAAAGATGTACATCTGTACATAACTGATGACTTCTGAGCCAAATGAAAATTAAGTCCGGTTTGTTTCAAGAACAGTCTTGGAAGTAAAGTTAGGGGAGAGCATGGAAAAAATGGTTATGCTTGATTTCAGCATTAAATTTTTTCTAAATGAATTGAGCCTTGTAACCTTAAAGAAACATTTCTGTCACAGACTGAATGGCTCTTTGGTAAATTTCCACATCACTGTCAAAGACAAATTACACTGCACTGACGTATTTGCAGATTTGAGGGCGGTTGTAAACTGCACGTATACTGATTGCCTACCTTTGGCACACAGTTGCGTTGTGTAACTGGATAAAATTAGCAGGAAAATCTGAGTGCCACTTTTGATCTTTGGTGTTTAGCTCATCAGTGGCTTTTGCCAGGACTTTATCAGGGAGTTGTGAATTGTTTCAAGTACAGTGCGTGCCTTTTCATTATCTTTCTACACTTTGTTTTAAGTTGTATTTTCCTGGGGGTTTTTAAATTACAAAATTGAAACTTTCATATAAAATGCCTGTCTGTCTAGATTTCTTCCAGTAATTTTATTTAAGTCAAAATGCAAACATGAGATGGAATTGTGACCTCTCAGATTATGTCCTTGGGAAATGTACTAAGTTTTCATTGTGTCCCTGATTTCTAAGAACCATACTGGATTTTTAATGGCTTTGAATCATTCTTTTTGATCTAGTACATAGCCAGTATCATCTGGTCTTTAACTGTAGGTTAACAGAGCAGAAAGTTTGTTTTGAGGTAACACATGTTCATTTAAAGGAGGAAAAAAAGAAACAAACGATACAAGTCTTCACTACTGTATGACTTGGTTACTCATCTTGCTTGCTGTAGATGGACAAAGCTCTTGATGTGAGATGGGAATTCCTGAGTTTATCTTGCTCATTTTTATAATTATTCAGAATACAACAGGCTTCATTCAAACATGTTCATCACTTTAATTCAGCCTTCAGAATCAAGATTGCAAACTGAGCACTTTGATCCTTGATTATTTAGATCTTCAAAAGGGTGTACACAGACTGGGGAATTTCTTCCTTCATTTTTAGGACAGGACACGCACAACTGAGTCCCCTCCCACACCCTGTGCTTGACTGTGGATGGGTACTGTGTGTCCTCATCAGCCAATGCCTTGGAATTATGGCTTCTCCTTTCTCTTCTGGAGCAATTCTGTCATAACTTCTTGTTATACCTGATATTTTCCCTCTGGAATAAATTCAGGGGTGTGGTTTTTTTAGCATTCAGTGGTGGTTTGCTTGAAGGTACTTGTAAAAAGTAAAATGGAAAGGGATCCTTTCCTTGATATTTCTTGGAAGAATACATAAATTCTGCTTCCAAATTGAACAGGCCTAGATGAGCTGATTTTATCTGCATTCTGAGAGTTGTCAGATCCTGCAGTTGGTCTCAGGGAAATCCCTAACAAAAACTGAGCAAGTTTTCATTTTTATGAACTCCCCACCACCATGGAGCTGTTCATCATTGTTCCAGCATTTGACTGCCCAGGGAAGTTCACTATCATTTGCAAACTTGGAGTTTCACTTCTGCCTCCCTTTTCCAAACCACAGAAGATGGTGCATAAAACTGATGTCTGCACCAATGAGTGGGACCCACCCTACTGCAGCAGTTCTGTGGTTTCACAGACATGTTCTTTCATAAATTTTGGGCGAGCACTCCCAGTGAGTTACTGTTAACATCTTAACTCACCTGTTTAGCTTAATTTTGTATATTTATTTCAAATAAATTTAGTTACATGGAACGTATAGGGTATGAGAAATAATGATTCTTACACTCTATTTCAGCTGCAGCAACATCTACAGAGAACTTAATGATCTTCTGAACTATGTGCCCCTTTTTGTATATTTTATAAAAGGCAGCCAGTGGTCCCACATGACATTCACAGACTGTAAAGCTGATCTTAAGCAGAGGATCTGTGAGACTTATTGTTACAGCAGTGAAGGGCAAGTGTAGTTTAACAAGTGATATTAAACTTTTGCATCTTTGCAGTTGAGTTTGATAAGCATGAAGCAGCCTAACTTACTTGCAATGAGAGGTGAACTATTTTACTGAGCAGTAGATTTTCTCCCTCCCTCTAGTACTGTCAGTTTGATTAGGAAGTTACACTCTTGAAAACAAGCAAAAGAAAAATTAAATTTCCATAGTTTTGTTTTATTATTTTACAGAGTTTTGACAACTCAGTCTTAAAGTAATTTGACTTCTGTGGAAGTCCCAAGTTGAACTTTCTTCTTACTGTAAGCAGAAAATAGGTTAAAATGCTGATATTTTAAATTCACATCTTCATTTATACAGGTATAATTTTATATGGTAATAGGAATATTGAGTATGAGCTTCAGAGAAGTGAGATGAGAAATAGCAGCAAGGTTGTGTGTTTAGTTCAATGAACTTTAACTTTCACCTTTACTTTTAAAGCAGGTAATAGTAATTGTAGGCTGTTTGCTGTTCTGCTTCATACCTTAGACAAGTTCTCATTTTTAATTTAGTGCCTTCCACTTGTTAAATAGTCTTTTACTATATCAGCAGAAGATTTCTGTTAAACTTGGGACTCAAAATATATTAATCTTACCAGTTTTTTTCATGTTAGCACATCCCATTTCACATTGCAAAGGTCATGGCAGTGAAAGCAAAAATGAAATAATGAAAAAAAGTGCACCAAACTGATTTTAAGGACTGCAGTTCATATTTCTGTCATATCTGATAGCTGTGCATAGTATTAGCATTGTAATGCATTTTTATGGTAGTGGCATCTCAGGATGCTTAGATCTAGATTAAACAAGGCATTTGCTGGTGAGAGCAGAAGACTCCATAACTTATTTGAGGTATGTTTATGTTTTAACATACTAAAAAAACATGTTTGTTGTAATGAGGAATAATTACTGTGGATGGCTGCATTAAGGTCAAAAGAGCAATTTGCATAAACTTAAATAGGGTGAGTTCTAGAAGGGAAATCTTTGATCACTTCTGGGTAATGCCAGAGAAGGCAATTACAGTAAATTATTTAGAAATTGAGTAAATTGGAATGATAACAAAATGTTTCCTACATACTTTCTAGTAAGAGGGAAGCTTAATATTAAATACATGTAGAAAATAAAGTCCAGAACTGAAAGCAGCAGGATTTGAGGCATTCACTTCAGAAAGAATTCACATCCCTTAACCTTCCTGGATTTCGTGTAAGCTGCAGTTAACTCAGCATTTTTGGGAATGAAATTCTCAGTCTGCAGCTAGAAACACCAACACTTAAAATAACTTTCTGAAAAAAGTAAATAATTCTTTGGCTTAAGGTGCAAGGGATAGAGGGATTAAGATCTTGCCTAAGATCAGAGACTGGGGTCTACATAAAATACAAGGGTTCAAGTGTTCAAACACTACTGAATTAGATCTCATCCAACTGAGTAGCCCACACAG
The DNA here is from genome assembly GCA_013399695.1 of Formicarius rufipectus. Classification (NCBI taxonomy): domain Eukaryota; kingdom Metazoa; phylum Chordata; class Aves; order Passeriformes; family Formicariidae; genus Formicarius; species Formicarius rufipectus. The sequence continues at coordinate 158,623 of VXAU01000641.1, forward strand.
CTGATTAAGGTTCATGATTGCTGCCTTAAAATGCATGCAACACTCACTTGATTGGCATTTGCCTGCAATTGTAGTAATTTATTATGCTTTGTTCTTTTAGGAGAAATCAAGATTTCCCATAAACACTTTGAAGAAGCTTTTAGGAAAGTGAAATCTTCAGTATCCAGAAAGGTAAAATAAGATTCAAGTATGGAAAACTTGTTACTCCCCTGGAAAAGATACTCTTATGCTGGAGCCTGGTAGGAGTAGTTAAGGTTGCAGCATACTTGGATGTATTTCAAACTGACACTACCTGTTTTTGCATTAAACAAATCTGATGTCTGTGTTAAGGTCAGAAATTAAAGCCTCCCTCTCCAGCTGCAGGTGATGCCTTGCATGTAGATGGATCACCAAGCTATCGAGGTTACCTTTTAGTATTGTGCCTTGGGCTTCTCACTGACATTCCCCGATTGGTTATTGATCTGGCCCTAAGCTCTTATATCTGCTGAATTGTCAGTTGGAGGTCAAGGACTTCAGACTGCACCACACCCTGCCACCTCCTTAGATGGATATGACACCTGAAGATGCTCAACCTTTTCTGCTGATGTTCAAGAGACATAAAATATACTTTATCATCTTAGTTATTTTGTATCAGTCTTTTTATAATTTGCATTTGCCAAGGAAGTTGGTTATGTTTCCTCATGACCTGTTCTTTTTAATGACTGAAAGAAAAGCTGTTCAATTGTCTTAATTATTACAACTGAGAAGTTATTATATATAGGAATTGATATTGCTGCAGAACTTGTGTATAGGCCTCTATATGTTGCCAGGAGTGTACTGCAGCCAAAATATATTAATATATTCAGTTTTAACAGTAACCAGAGAGTAGGTAAATCCAGCTGAAGACTTGTCAGTTGGATATTTTGAAATATCTTTTGCAGTACAAATTACTTATCTCCCATTTCCAGATGCTACTTCCTATCTGCTAGATCAATTCAGGCCGGCAAAAATTTTACACACCTTATATAATACTGAAAGATAAAAAGCTAAAGAAGTTGCATCTCACTGAGTTAATGTATTTGTTTCTTCCATCCCATACACATTTCTGCATTCAGTTAACTTGGGTGGTTCAATTGGTTGACTGAAGTCAAACCAAAGTAATTTTTATGGGCAGACATCACCTTCTGAAGGCAGTTATTTCAGTGGAAGTACTCTGTTCCTCAAAACTGTCAGTTTGAGGAACTAGCAAAAAGGGTTAAGCAACAGTTGCACTTAAGTCAGACTAGGAAGAGATGATTTTGTCTGTTCATTGTGGAAGAACTAGAGGGGGGAGGAAAGTGTCTATTCGGCAGCTCCCATGGTAAAGACAGCAGTGCCTTCTCAGAGAAGCTGCAATCTAACCCACCTTGGCAACAGGGAACCAAAGCCTTCTGTGAATTACACAACCTTGGTGACTGTCACTGGAGAACTAAACCCTAGTTTATGAGCCAGGATAGTGGCGTTTTGCCTTATTGAGGTTTGTGTTTGTAAATGTTTTAAAATACAGCTAGTGGCTCATATAGCTGGCATGTTTCACTTAGTTAAAATAATGAAGTCACTAAAATAATGCATAACTTCTTGCCATTGTCTGAAGTATTTTTTTCTCTTGGCACTGTTAGGATCAAATGACGTATGAAGAACTGCATCAGTCACTGTGCAGGTGATACACTTGGACAACTCCCAAGAGACTCAGTCTGCACTGATGGAGAGTTTTGTGATACCTATGCAAGAGACAATTTGGAAACAAGCTGTACTTGATGTCTCAACTTTTATACTGCACCAGAAGATCATCATAACCTACTGCTCTAAGACGTCCTTAATTTAACTGCCTCCAGAATAAAAGATACAATACACACCTCCTGCTTCTAACCATTTACATATTTTAAATGAATGCTTTTAGTGCTGAAAAGCTAATACTATTCTGCTGTATTTGGTGCCCTGAATCAGAAATCTCTGAAGGCAGAGGCTGACCCTTCCAGGTGTTTACACTGCTCAAATAGCTGTTTTCCACGGTCAGTGAAAACTGCTGTGTTTTCCAGAACAAGGACTCTGAAATAATCACTGGGAGGACAGAACTGTGAAGGTAGACTGGGAAAGTGCTGCAGTGCATATTATACCATGAATCAATCCTGCCTTTTCCAACCACAGTGATTGTGCCAGCACAGGTTCTGAGAGCTTGTAACAGTTTCCCTCTGCCCTCTCAAAAGAAACTATCCACAGATGGCAAGCTGTCTCAGAGTTACCTTGAACAGAATAAACTTTAGAAATCAGAAGTGCTGATTTAACCTAAGAAACATCTGAAACTGTTACAAGTTATTTGACAAGCTCGTTCTTAATTATTTTTCTTAAACAAATGTTTGAATTTCTTAGGTGTTTTGGTATCCTCTAGAAGAAGGAAAATGTTACCAGTTTAAAAAGCCAGTCAGGACCCTCAAGTTGGGGTTTTTTTGGTTGTTGGTTGTTTGTTTTTGTTGGGTTTGTTTTGTTTTGGTTTTTTGTTTGTTTTGTTTTGTTTTTAATGCAAGGAATTCCATCTTGAAAGGAGGGTCCTAACTTCCAGAATCACAAAACTGGGAAGTGTCCAAGACAGAACTTGGAAAAGTGCCAGATACTGAGCAACCAACTTCTGAAACCTACAAACCTACCTAGAAGATTTTTTTTTTTCCAGCATGGTCTTACAAAGTTCTTTAATGATTACTCTTAGTTCATCTCATCAGTCTTACTCTTCCTAAAAGCACTACAACCAGTCAAGGATTAGAAGAGGAAATGGATTGTTTCTGCTATTAAACTTGATAGAAAGTCTTAAGTTTGATAAAACTAAACTTTAAACAGTTGAAATCATGACATTTTCATGTAAAAAACCACAGTGAAATTTTTTTTGTAAGCAATATCTGATCTGTCAGCATCCCCCCTACTTAAACATTTAAGAGGGAGAAAATAATTTAATCTCTTACACAAATCATAATTCATTTAAACAAATACCTGAACAAACTGATTTAACTTTAAAGCTGACCTTACCTTGAGGTGGAATACGGCCTTACATCTTAAATTCTTCACAAAATTGCCATATAACAACAGATCTTGCTGCAACATTTTTCATTAAAGGTAGAGGTGGAAGGCTATTACACAGAACTAATCCCCATAGACCTGCATTTTTAAAACACTCCTGGCAGCTTGTACTTACCACTGTGATTTTTGCTCAGCATGGAATGACATTCCTTCCCTCTTTTAGGGAAGCCAGAGCCTCAGTGACTCAAATTCTGACTACTATGACTAACAAATTAGGTCCCTATATATAAAGCAGAAGATGATGTATCTGCTTTTAATTGTTAATGAGGCTTGGAGCTTCAGGAATTACCCAAGATAAATCATCAACCAATAGCAGGTTGGAAGGGGATCTCAAGAATCATCTGGTCCAGCGTTTTTTGGCAAAAGCACAGTCTGGACAAGATGTCCCAGCCCCCTGTCCAACTGCATCTTACAAGCCTGACACTGGCAAATCCTCCACTTACCAAGTTGATTTTTCACAATGAAAACAACTGGCTGTTGGAATTGTTTTCCTCATTTCTAATTGGAAGCTCCCCAGGAGTAACTTGCACCCCTTATCCTTCCTCTTTTCCATGCAACTCCTTGTAAAAAGGGTATCTCCCTCTGCTTTGTAGTCACCCCTGGAACATGGCAGTAAACTCTCCTCTAAGTTTTCTTTGTTCAGCCTTGAGAAAACACAGTTCTCTGAGCCTTTGCTCATAACACTAAAATAATAATACTCTCAATTCAACTGCTTGAATAGACAAATGAAAACAAACAATGACTTCTCCTTTATGGATATATAGAGGAGATTCCTGCTACCACACTTGAGGACAGCTGTGGCTGATGAGCCTAGGAAGGAATGAAGTCCTCAAGCTGTGGCATATTCACTTAAGAACTTTCCTCTCATGATGGTATTATTCCTGTGTACATTTGGAGCAAGAAAGCAAAACAGGATTTGCAAGGCAAGGCAGAGAAGAAAACACTATCCAAGTAGTAATAATGACAATATAGTCTTGTCAAGAATTCCAACACAAAACATGTTTAATATTCAAGGAGTCCCATGATCATTCTTCATTCTTAACAAGTGATAACATAAAAGGAAGCAGGGTGCAGGAGGGTTTGAATTTACAAGAAAATCTGGAGATAGGTTGCAAGGCAGAAAACTCCAGATCAGTCAAGTGTCCATATCCTGTTTGCTTACCTTGCCTGAGCTATGTGTGCATCAAGGAGCAGTCAAGGGTAGCAACTGAACTGACAATTCACACAGCAGTGGTGCACCCACACTGCTACTTTTTCTTGTGGGAAAATCTGCTTAGGCTGTAGTAAGAGTCACTAAAAAAAACCAGTGATCCTTTGTACACAGAAAATGGGAACTGCTTTAAGGAAGGAGCCTTTTTGTGCAAGAGACAAATATTTTGTTCTGCATATGCAGCTGCCGCCCATCCCAGCAGACTGCCTGGAGGTTTTGCCTCTAGTCATCTTGTTTCTGTTGCGACAAGATCAAGAAATTGTTCATCGTGCCATTTCTCCTCTCCCTTTTCCCGAGGCTAGCAATATACCTACACAATAATGATCTTGTCCCAGAGCACAGTAGGTGCTGATTTAAGTATGGATAAGGGGCAGAGGCATTGCAGGGAACTGTCAACAGGAAAAGACTACCATTGGCTCAATAGGAAGCTTTTTCCACATCTTTGTCCTAAGTCTTGTATACCACTGCAGGCTTGATTATGAAATGTAGGATTTGCTAGAGGAGAAATAATTCTGTATGGAGTTGCAGGTTACTGTACTAAAGGCAGATCCATGATTTAGACAAACAAGTTTACTAGATTTTTCCTAAGATCTTGGAGAAACAATGTTGGTAGACCCAGGTGGCTCCTGGGCCTTGCAGTGAGCTGAAACTGCAGAACTTGCTTGGCCATAAGTCTTTTTAAGAATTAGAGAGTAGACTTTTCAAAAGCTGTGTCAATCTACTTAGACAAGACTGCTGTTTGAAAGTGACTTTCTCCTGCTTGTCCAACAGGATTCAAATGGCAGCCTGCAGTCTACAGCACTGATGTGACTGGTTCAACCTCAACATTAAATAAGCAATGAACAGCTTTAAGCTCTATTCTGACATGCCACTTCATCTGATACAAGGAGTAAGAGTCAGGGAGGCAGAGGCAAACCACTGACATCATGATCATCATTCAGCAGTGGCCACTTACCTGGAACAAATACATTTTTCAACACCTGTAGACTTTTCAAGTATGTGTTACTGCTCACCAGCTACACTCAAAGACTGCACCAGAAGAATTCTGAGACATACAACTGAAAGTCTTAACTAGTTTTCAGCTGACCTCTGGTACCAGACAGGAAGTCTTGCCCCGTCTCTGAAAGCACAGAGTAACCAGAAAGATGCACTCATTTAACATGTTAATTGGTCACTGTTGGGGAACAGACAGGTTCAACAGCAAAACAAGAATGCCACAGGCAAGAGTTGTTTTGGAAGAGGAATACACCCACGCCTGTCCTGTGGGAAAACTAATGCCTAGTACAATCAGATTCCAGGATGCATAACTTATTCCACTTAAGCAACTTCAAATAACTAGGGGCAGGGATTGTTAAAACCCATTCAAGGAAGTTTATCCTGAAACCTGCAAGTTACTCTGAAAGCCCTGAAGCGGATTCAGGGCTCTGCTCAATTTAACTGCAGCTAAAATACTTGGATGACAATTCAACTCCTGGCTGATTTCACATAAAGGAGAGGTTTGCCAAATAGAGATAGAGGCTTTAGTTACACAGAAAGGATAAACCCTAACAAACAAGTAAAAACAACAAAGTTAACTCATTCTATCTGAATAGATTTAGAAAAAATTATAACTGGTCCAACTGTCAGGATTCTTACTGTTCTTTAGGTTTAATATGTTCTTTACCGATTAGTCAAGGCTCCATCCAACATTCAGATAAAATGTGTCAAAAACTGTACTAACATGGTTCTACCAGGTATAGTTTTATTGTATTAATAAAAATTATTTAATTCCTTGAAAACAGTAACTAATGGTTATTTTTAAAAAGTGATAGTGTTTCTCAGTTCTGTGTCATGCCTTTGGAGTAAACACCACATTTGAGTAGTTGTACATTTGGAATATATCAAACACAAATCTTAAGTGGCCCAACTGTTCTTAATTACTTTTACCAGTGGCTCAGAAATGCTTCTAACTCTGGTTTTTAGGGATGAAACTATGCTGAAGTATAGGTTAACCTTTAGATGATCTGCTTTGGGCAAAATTCTTACTACTGAAGTTAGATGCCAAGGCCTCTTGCACATTATACAGGAATTAAATGCCTAAGAACAGTATTTACCAGTGTTGCAAGAATCAGATCATTATTTAAATCCAAATTTAAGCCTCACTGGCTCAGATTAACTTAATCCAGTAAGTGTTCTCCAATAGGTAGCCATTAACAGATTTTTCAGGAAGATTATGGCAAGCATAGATACATCCCTCAAAATTCCCCACTATTATGAACATCTTGAAGTGAAAATAGTGTATTTATAATTGGAGTTGGAAGGGAAGATGACAGAACACCTTAAGGCAACACTTGCAATTTTAAATGAGACATGGCAACTTCAGTCCTGCTTAAAAGCAGGAATTTACACTTGCACTACCTACTGGTTGGACAGTAAGGAGCATCAGTGACTCCATGAAGTAGGTAACTAAGTCTAACTATAAAATCTTGACTCTGAATTCTGACTATCTTAAGTGTTCATGTGGGACAGCTGAATTTCTTAGCTTTAGCTCTTAGTCATAAAATTTTTTGGAGGCACTTCCCATACTTCATCCACATATGGTAAGTAATCAACATCAAAGATAAGAAGCAAAGGGTGAAACAGACAAAATTGCTTTTAAAAAAGCCTGGTTTGCAACTTAAGCCTATACAAGTATTTCAACCAAATTCAGTTTTCCTGAGTAGAAAGGAAAGGCAGCAATTCCTTACAGTTCAGCTGTACCACCACTCAATAGAACAGGTCTCAAATCTCCTTTAAAAATACCAAATTTCTCTAAAGCTTAAGTCCTTCAGCATAAGAGGACCAACCAAAAATTCACCCAATATTACTTTAATCTTTGCTTTTTAATTACATGTAAAAATACCAGACAAAGTATATCTTGACATTACAATCTATGCTGAGCAATACTCAGCTAGCTCTCAGTTCCTGGCATAATGAAGTCACTCGGTAAGTGGCTGGCACACTTTCACATCATTTCTATTGCTTAGCCACAGATAAGGACCAATACTTAAACACACATTAAGAACAGGAGCACCGAGAGCAGGGTTAAGATATACCAATACATTCTTTTCAAGTACTCACCTTCTTCCAAAAACAAACACAACTCAAACAAAAAACCACCCTAAAAAACCCACACCAAAATGGAGGAGTTGATGGCATCTAAAGTTGCTTCCAGCAGACATGCATAGACAGCAACTAAAAATTCCACCTCCTTCAGATTTGATCTTTCAGGTTAGTGAAGTCAGAGTCACCATTTGAGATTTAAGGGTGATTTATACACACACCTTTGACTGCTTAAAGCCATCATCAATGCATTAGATGATAGAAGGCAAATGTGCTGTGCTGAGCTATGGAGAGATCCTTCAGTGTTCAGCACATCTGTGTGTTCTCCATTCCCAGTTAAAAACTTCTTCAGCAGGAAATTTGGTATCACCACCTTTCTCCACATTTTAGTAAGTAAGAAAGACAAGTGTTTATGGAGGGTACTGTAGGTTTGGGGGGGTGGGGGAGGAGGACAAACAAGATTATGTAACAATACCTTTCTGTGTACACAAATGACTTAATATACTTAAACAGGTAGAATTGCCAGTGGTTGTAGCTAGCCTTGTTTGCCAGAACAGCATCTGTTTCAATCCATTCAGTTTTCCATGCAAGCCAAATTTCTAAATGACTGTAAATATTTATAGCATTTAAACTCATAGTAGCATGGTAATAATTTTTCTTTGAAGATGAGAAAAACCTCAAGCTGTAACAATTTTTCCAACACGAAAACTCAGATCAGTTAAGTTTCCTAAATGCCACCTGCTCACATTACATGCCAACAGAGGCAGCTCAGGCAGTAGGTGGGACCCATAGAGTGCACAAGACCATTGAATTCCCCACCTTTTTATGTTTTTACAAAGAAGTCACAGAAGCCATCTCAAAGATACTGATTTCATTCTGGTAGATTGCTTCTTTAAGGTACTTCCACTACAAAAAGTAGAACTTTAAAGCAATGCTTCAAATAACATATTACATATTTAAACAAAAGCAGACAATATCTCTGTGCAAATTTAGCTTTTTCAACCATAAGTTTGGAAACATTTTCAACAGAAGGGTTAAGTTAACAAATCATGTTAGTTTAGCATTAAGAGATAAGTACAGCATTTTAAAAATACAGTCATCTAAATATCATGTTGAGGGCAGTATATACTACATTGAGAACTTTTAAAATATTATGAATCAGACATATTTCATATAGATTTAACACCTACCAAAGTAAATTCTGTAACAAAGTGATTTGCATTATGCATATAACACTGATCCTTAGGCAAACAGAGACACATTAAACCAACAAATCTGAGGACTGTGAGGAATGTTATAGCTGGTAGGAGCCTGCTACAAAATCCTTAAGGATGCATTGCTATTTTGCTGTACATCTTAATTCAGGATACAAGTGAAGAGCTTTAGCAAGAGACCTTTATACCAGCCACTTTAAAGCAAGCAGACATTTCAAAGTTCTTTGGTTGCCAGAAGCTTAATCTTGCTTCACTTCACCCTTTAATTGCCTTTTCATGCGTGAATATGGGCTGATTGTGTCATCCATCACGAAGTCATATAGTACTTTTATCCAAGAGTTATATTGTGGCAGGTTGTCATAGTATTCAGCTGCTATTTTCTTCACCTGAAGAAAAGATACGACGTTTATTTACCAGTTACATTAACAATAATTGTGACAACTTCATAATTTGAAACTTCAACGTGTAACCTAACGCACGGTACTTTAATTTCAGAGGGTAGATTTTACAGGAAGGGCAACTAGTGCCACAGGGTGAGCGTTTCTGAAAGGAAAAAGCAATTCCCTAGGTGTTACATAAACCTCATGTGAAACTTCTGAAGCTAACCAGAACAAACTCCACTGGCACTCCAAAGTCCATTCACTGTGCTACTCACAGGGTGATGTAGCTCACAAAAACAAGTGGTTTAGTTGCTATTGAAAGTGGGTGACTCAGTTCAGTAGTGACTCATAGCTATACAATTAGCAATAAAAAGGATGTTATAAGTTCTAGGAAATGATGTTTAATGCAGCTATTTTTACACAAAGTTCTAAACCTCAGCACTCAGAAGAAAGAAACAAAATCATTTTATTTCAGAGGAACACCTTTATCAAGACAGACTTTAAAGAATGAACATAAAGACTCTTCCAAAGACTGTTCTCAGTTGTACATGCTGACTAGACCACTATTTTAAACTGAAAGCAGCAGGTTCAGTTAGGTGTCCTTACTGATATTTAAGGCCAACCACTTGAAGCCTTAAAAGCCTGAACAGAACAAAAAGGATTTTTCACAAAATTCCACAGTTTTAGTCAGAAGGATATTAATCTGTGTAAGCAACAAACACGCCCAAGATATTTACATGCCTAGTTTCAAGCTGGGGATCTTTTTGATCCATCATCACACCTGTATAATAGTGCATCTATACTTTGATTAAACAGCAATAATCCCCAGCTCAGCATTGCCAAGGAATCAAGTGTTCAGTACTTCAGGGATCTTAGCACACAGCATAGCAGAGTCCAGTCCAATCAAATTAACTACATTGTTCTGAAAGAAGGCTTTGTTTTCTTATCAAAGCTGTGGACTACAAATTCTTCAGCAGAACTGGGTATTTACCCCATAATTAAATACTTGAAAAAACTCAAGTCTGTGAATTCATGCTGAAGTACCTTTGCAAGAAGTGGGATGCTGATTCATCAGCACAGACCTAGGCATCAAAGGTGAATTAAAGCAATTTTTGCTGTATTTGGGTGATCAAATCTATGAATAAGCAATCACCTGTCTTTAAAAAAAGAAACACACAAAGCCACACACCAATTACCGTATTTACCTGCCCTACTACAAGTGCTAGCACAGTTCTTTCACCTACAATTCCACCACTGACAACAAAAACAACAAGTTTAGACTCCACCAAAGGGACAAGTTTATAAGGTCTTAGTATTGCCAAGTGCAACGACAAAGCTACAAGACCAACACCATAGCTGCTGTCAAATTTAGTGTCCCCTGAAGCCTGTGCTCCTATTGGGAAACACATACAAAATGAGAATGAAACTCCTAAGAAGCAAAGTGAGGACAAACCTCACCTCTGCTACTCATGCAGAGGTGACAGGCCTAAGTGCTGGCTTAGAAGCCTTAATTCTATCGATGTACAGCTGACACTTTTTTAGGGTTCAAAGGTTCTTTGCTCGAATACACCGAGGCGCTCCAGAGTAGAAAGTTATTAAACATTTGTCAACAGTACAGCAACAGTGCATTGACAGCACCTCAAAGCCTCTCTTTTCCCCAGCAGTGCATGTCACTGATAGGACAAACTGAAGCAGAAGCACACATTACAATATTGTCCTTAAGACTGCAAAGAGAGAGATGACAAATCTTGGAAGTCATTTGCAACTTAACTAGTTTTCTGCATGCTTACAAACTGAAAAAAAAAAATCAATAGACAGGTTGCAATTACAGAAAGCTAAAATTAGTGCAAAGCATAAGACATACATTTCCTCCCCTCTCCTTTTATGAAAGAGGCAGTCACAGCACAAGAGAAGCTTGTTCAGGATACCACTAAAATGATAAGTAATTACCTCCTCTACTTTTCTTAAGTTAAAGTAGGGCTTAATTTAAGAAAAAGTAATAACCTTTCAAGTAAACTTACCAGTGGAAGGCTCTTGCCAGGAATGTTAGGGAAGTCATGATGTTCGTTGTGATAGCCAACATTAAAAGTGAGCAAGTTAAGTGGCCCATAGTAGGAATATGTCTCATGTCCTTTTAAAAACATGTAATGTTCAGCTATGAAATGTCCTGAAATAGGGTGCAACCCAAGTCCAAGTAGAGAACCAGCAAGCATATAGAAAATGGATTTGACACCCCATAAATAATATATCACAACATCAAAGGAAAGCTGAGCCAACAAATTGATTATTTCAAGTCGAGTAATGGGTTTGGGATTGATGCAGAGAGGTCTAATGGCATAGAAAAAAGGCTGAAGAACAATCCATATGAACTTCCTAAAACGGGTGCAGAAAAACCAGCCTTCAAAGTTGGTAGGAATGTCCACATCAATTCCATCGCCTCCTAGGTAACGATGATGATCCATGTGGTATCTCTTGAAGGATACGGAGTAAGGGACACCAAGAGGGAGATTGGCAAATACTCCAAACCATCGATTCCACATGGCTTTGCTGTTGCCAAAGGCACTATTGTGAGAGATCTCATGAATGGCCAGAGTCATGGAGTGGCTAATACAGCTTCCAAAAACGTATGACCAGAAGAATACCCATTTCCAATCCAAATCTTTAACTAGATAGAATGCAGTCAACTGCGCCAGAAGCATCAGCACAACCACCCAGATCAGGTTGTAGTCTGGCTTCATCAATGCTTTTATCTCTGGATGTTTAGCTGGATGAGAAAGAATGAAATGAAAAAGGATTTACTTCGAAGCTCTCCTCACAGCCAACTACCTCAATTAGATTACAGCAGCAAACAGAGCATTTCCTCCCCTTTCTCCCAATTAGGATCTGTCTGCAGAGGCAACGAAGACGCGTGACCTTTCCACTTGTGATATTTACTGCTATAATGAACCATTCGGAATCAAGCCATTTTAGCACCTCTGCGTTGCTCAGCAACTAGACACGTACACAGCAAGCACCAGTGCCACCTCCAGCCTACCCAGCGAGGAAACGCCTCCGAACCCAGCAACCCACCCGTGACTCAGACGAGTTGAAACACGCTCATACCCGGTGCTGAGCCCAGCCCCCGGGGCGCCGCTATCCCGCTCGGTGGGCGCGGAGTGCCGCGGTGCCCGCTCCTCCCCAGGCCCCACAGAGCGGCCCCGCAGGACGGCGCTCGGCTCCCGCAGGCGGCCACCCCCCCTTTTCTCCCTTCCTCCCTCCCTCCCTCCTTCCCCCCGCTCCTTCCCCTCCCCTCCCCCGCTAGCGCCGCCAAGGCGGCTGCTCCCTCCTCCACGTCCGCGGGCCCTGCCGCGCTCCGGCCCCGCCGCCCGCCCCGCCGGGCGCCCCCGCGGCCATTTTGTGGGGTGCCCAAGCCTGTCCCCCCTTCCCGACACCGCCGCCCTGCTCCGCCACGTAGCCAGCGGCAAGAAGCGGCGGGGCTCCGCGGCTCCTCACCCAGGATCTCCTTGCGGCGGTTGGCGTGCGGCTGGTCCGTGTAAACCCACTCAAAATCCTCTCTGGCCACGGTGTTCCCCATGGCGGCAGCGCCGAACGAACCCCTCACCCGCCGACCCTCCCGCTGCGCGCGCTCCGCGTGCACCGCGTCTTATAGCGCGGCGGTGGCGGCTCGCGGACACGGCCCCGCCCCGCCCATCGGCCGCTGCCGCCGCCAGGCGCCCCCTGCTGGAGCGGCGCCCTCAGGGCAGGGGCGGCGGCACAGCCTCCCTCGGCACAGCCCCGCAGGACAGAGCCCCAAAGGACAGGGCCCATACACGGCAGACCCCGAGCGGCACAACCCCCTCACACGGCACAGCCCCCTCACACGACACAGCACCCACAGAACAGAACCCCCTCATACAGCACAGCCCCGCAGGACAGAACCCACACACGGCACAGCCCCTTCAGACGGCAGAGCCGCCTCATACAGCACAGAACAGACCCCCCACACACGGCATAGCCGCCTCATATGGCACAGCCCCACACGGCACAGCCTCCACAGGGCACAGCCCGAGCGGATGGGGCCCTACGGACCTGCCCCAACCCTGTGCTGCTGTCGTGCTTGAGCCCCGCACCTAATGACAAAAGCCCCTGCCTAAAGGTATTCAGCTGCAACTCAAAACGCCTGTGCCAAGACCTCTGTTTTCTTCCCATTTCGCGGTAAGGTATTTTAAGAGCTTCTTTGACAGACTCCTCTGTAAGAATTAGCCTCCATTTAAGCTGTTCCTGCATGTATTTCTCATATAAAACTGGCTTCGGGCAGTTCAGTTGTAAAGATTATTTAATATAGAAGTTGAATGACTGCTTGCTTGGAATTTTACTTGTCCATTCAAAATAATCTCAATCAGTAATAGTGATAAAAACAGCAGGGGAATTTATCACAAAGTAAATTATACCTTATCTGTTACTGTAATATTAGTATCTCAAGGTTCATTAAGCATACTTTATTAGCAATAATCAGTAAAAAAGGCTAATGAATGCTATCTGCTAAAAGGCCCTTGTGCAACAGGGCTCATGGCGGGGAAATAAATCCCCACTTGAAAACGTTTGCAATCTAAACCATGGACAAAGCACAGGATCCATAAAACATAACTCCTTTGTGAACGGTTTTGTTTGCATGTGCTTTCAATCTGTGGATACTAGGATGGGAAAACAGAGCAGGTAGATGAGACACGTAAAAATTTATGCACAGCTTAGACACATGAGGTGAAGTTTGCAGACTCTGCGGACTGGCACAGCACAGGAGGCAGACCAGATGTTTAGATTTCATCAGGGCGCCGTGACCTTGCAAGGTTTACTTTTCATCAAGGCACCGGGACCTTGGCGAGGTTTACTTTTCATCAAGGCACCGTGACCTTGCGAGGTTTACTTTTTGCTCAGTGAGTGTGTCACAATAACCCAAGAAGAGCCGGTGCAGGCGCTGAACGCAGAGGGGCTGGGGTCACAAGTGTTGCGCTCAGCTGTACTCTAAACACTGTATCGTTTCTCAAAGCACTCCTTTCTCTTGTAGCTCGAATAATAGCGCTGCTCTCCATCCTTGCGCTAAAGACCTCCTCACCCTTGGCAAGGATCCTGCCGAAAGGAGGAGTGTGTCAGCTGATGAGAGAGGCTGCAGCTCGGCCAACAGGAGCACTGGGGGAGAGGCAGAGTATGACGGGTTCAGCAGAGAGTCAGGCGTGCAACACTGCAGTGTATGCAGGTTTGTAAACCGTCACAGATTTCAGTAGGGAAATTAAATACAAGAGCCGAAGTTTATAAAACTAAACATTCCAGAGTAGCTAAACAAGGTTTAAACAACTAAGAAAAATATTAAATAGGAAAGTTTTGGATAATTTAATTGCCCAAGTGTACTGGAGAGCAGAGTGTCTTTCCTATTTAATCACTGAGTCTTTCTGGTTTAAGCAGTCTGTAACAAATCCAGATTTATTAGGTCTTCAGCAAGCGAAGAGTTTTTGTATCTGACCTTTCCCTTGCCAAAGACAAAGAGATCCAGTACCTAGTGTGTCTTCAGCTGGCACAGAGCTGGAACAAAAATCCTAGAATGGTCAGTTACATGTAAACTAAAGGCAGCAGTGCACTTCTGTTTGACAAGCGAGGGTGAGACTCAAGAACTACAACTGCGAGAGTGGAAAGCACACTGACAAGAGAGCTCGTTCAGGTATGATGGAAAGCAGGAGAGGAATGCAACTAGAGAGTAACAGGACAGCTCAAAACTAGCAGACATGTTGCTGTAAAATAGTCCAAACTGAATTTACTTATGAGTGATGTAATAATGCATCATTGTAATTTGCCAGTTACCTTAAAATCATCAGGAACACCAAGAAATCAGGTCACCCTCTCCTGTCTCAAGACACATGCAACCATATCCTATGTCATCCTATTTCCAAGAAGCTCTTGATCTTGAAAATTCCTTAGGTAATCGGAGTGCTCCAAAAGATCTCAGTAAGAGCAACCAAGTTTCTGTTCAATTCTGTTGTACCTTGTACATTAAGAAATTATGCGCAGGGACCCGTGTAACATTAACAAACCTCAGTGATTAAAATACTCTGTTTCTGATACTTGCTCAGCATTGCAAGTTCCATTTGTTTCTATCTGTTATTTAATCTGTGAAATTTATCTTGTTAAGCAGGTAGTCTTTCCTCCTTCAATTCTTCCACCTATGACACCCATTAGCCCTTATTTGGAGGGTGCTTGCATACTGTGTTTACATACAAGCTGTTCCATGTAGCTGCAAACAGCTTTTCCCTCAAGAAAGCATCACTGCAGTATCTTCTGATCCCATTTTCACTGTGTTCACTACATGTGCAACTCTGTGAAAGAATCCCCAACCCTGCTATGAAAAAAGTTTTCAGGGCAAGCTGCTATTTTTAGAAGTGCAGGAAAACTGGCCTTGGTGGTTTTAAGTTATTTTAAGAAACTAACTATAAAAGACACTTACTGTGGCTTTCCCTGTCAACCCTGAGCACTTTCAGACCTTGATACAAGTACTAAAACTGAACAGTGGCTGCAAATAAAACAATTTTTCATGTAACTTTGCAAACTAATTTCAGTCTCCTGAGTTTGAGGTTCTCCCTTGAGCAGATTATACAGCCACTAATCACTACCAACACTGTACTTCTCAAGGCCTATGCACCAACTCACGTAAAGCTCCATAACCAGAGTGAAAAGTGATTTAGTTTTACTTCAGGGAATTTATCAGCTTGTTTGTATATTGCAAATGCAATTTCTACTAAATAAGGGACAATATGGTGTCAGAAATTAATGCTCCAGCTGTTTTTCCCAAACCATTACTTCATTCTGCTTTCTCCACCCTGTCTGTGCCAATGGTGTGTATTCCAGTGGGAGAGCCATCTGCTGTCTCCCTCTTTGGGAAGTGAAACACAAAACATTGGTGTGCTTTTGCCACAGCATTTCTCAGAGCTGCCTCGTAACCATACCCTCTGCTCATGACATTTCACAGGCCTTGTTCCATTTTACTGAACTCACTAGCACACAGATAATCAGGAAGCACCTGCAAACTTGGAACACATGACACTCGAGCTGAAGGTTCCAAGCTGGCACTTGACAGATTCACAGAGAACGTTTCCTGTAACAATAGGCTGTTGTTCTTTCCAGCTCAGTTTGCAC
The DNA here is from genome assembly GCA_013399695.1 of Formicarius rufipectus. Taxonomy (NCBI): domain Eukaryota; kingdom Metazoa; phylum Chordata; class Aves; order Passeriformes; family Formicariidae; genus Formicarius; species Formicarius rufipectus. The sequence continues at coordinate 174,756 of VXAU01000641.1, forward strand.
ACAGCTAGAGATTCCCCAACAAATAAATAAATGGTACTCCTGAGTAACCTGAAACTATGTGTATACTGTGAAAGGGGGGAGGGAGAAACTATGCATATTCTAGAAATTAATAAAGAAACTAAGGTGAAAGATATTCAGAGATGTATAAATCTTTTCAGTAAATGCAATTCATATGTTTATACTTAGAAGGAAGTATTCCACCACAAATAGCCAGTAATTAGTCCATTACAGGAATTTTTCACATGAATAACCATTAAATGAATTTGTATCACACAGTAATTATAGCTATCACACTGACCCTTGGATTCAAAATTATTTTTTAAAGTATATGCCAGTATTTTTAATCTGAATAGCAGGTATCTATCTTACAGAGATTATTAATGGTAAAAAAAAAAATTCTGAGCTGCAGAAAACCAGTACCAGCAAATGCTCCTTTAGCAGTTTAAGTCTTCCCTCAGATAACCTTTTAATGCTCGACCTTGATGCTTAAGAAAAATGCCTTTTTTAAAAGACTCAAACTATTCAAGTTTATTTGAACACTAAATGTCTGCCAAATATTAGGCATTTGCAATGTTACTCCTGGTATGACCCAGTATGTTTTAGAAGTAAAAATTGTAACTGAAAATTCAGGAAAAACATCCATTTTCTGTGATTATGTAACAATTGACCAGACAATTTTTGATTTGTTTGTTTAGTGCTTTAAGTACAGCCACTAAGTTATGCTGAGAGCCATACAAAATGAAAGAGAAACTTGCACTTTAACCGATAGTATGGAGATTGTGAACAGCTACAAATGCAGAATTTCCATTTTCAGTGCCATCCCAAGTTGAATTCAGAACCACCTAGACCACAGCAGCAGCTGGTTAAAAAAAGAAAACGTAAGTCAAATGATAAAGCTACATAGTTTAGTACATTAAAACAAAACCAAGGACAACGGTATTTGTGTAAGGTTCCAAAAATATACAGATGGGAGGGGGAATAATCACTGTACATAACTCTGAGGTGGTTAAAGTGACCAGAGAGACTGAACAGTGCAAGACATGCTTTTCCAGTTACAAGCTCAAAACAGAAGTGCAAAAGAAATTAAAGCTTTGTCTGAAGTGATTTACCTTTTAGGATAAGGAAAGCTTAGAATATTGTCATCAGTGTTACAGAGAAATTTTCACCTCAATCCCAACACAGACACACAAAATAGTTTCAGTTTTCCCATAATACAGCATTTCATTCAAATGATGTCCTCCAAGCTTGGTGAGTGCAGGAACAATTTGTTGACAATGTGTTAGATGCTGGCCTACGAACCAAGTGCTGCACTAGCAGCTTCTCAACTCTCCAGCTTTGGCTAACACCTGCCTTGCAGGCAGCGTTGAAACGCTCCTGCCACTCACATCGTAACAACACCTCCCCATAGGACAGCAGTTGTGCTGAAAGCAGATGCTAAGTTATGATTGAGGAACAAAGAAATTGCTTTACAGGTCTCTGTGCTCTCTCCCAGAGGTTGGAAAAATTTCAGGCAAGTGCTTTTGGCAGGCAGACTAAGCTGTACATGCATCTATCCATGCAAATGTAGAATATGGCTCCCAAGACCTAGAACCAGGGTGTGTGCATGTGAAGACTGGACAGAAGGCCCTTCCTTGTAAGTTTACAAAAATATATAGCCAATACTGTAGCTTAAGAAGTCAGTTTTACTCATTACAGAGAACCCCAAAAAGTATTAACTACTTTTCAGACATTCCAGACAAGGTCACTTGTAACAAAAAAGGTCAAGTTCTCAAAAACAAGATTTTAAAAGTGGATCTTTCCTTCAAGTGAACAGGACATCTGTTTTAATGCTTAACTTTGTAGTCAATTAAGACAATTTATTTAAGATTTTTTGTGAACATATGCATAAACACAAATAACTTTAAACACGTTTGCACAGAAAAAAAAAAAGGTTAACCCTTCAAAACATAACAGAGCAGGTCTGGTTAGTATGTAACTATTGCAAATATTAAAGATTCTGTGCATTAGGCCCACCCATACAGAAAGCAGGGGAAAAGTCAATGAAAGAAAATTACTGTTCAAGTCTAAGAGGTGTTTTGAAGAGCCAGCAGCCTAAAAGACACCATGAAGCTGGTCACAGTATCCAAACAAGCAGACCTGCTTGGGCTACCAGAGCAGTGTATCCTCCTGAAGGTGTCATTTACTCCCAAGTTATTTTCGGTTTCGAAGGCGTTTAGATTTCCGAGGACAGTCTGTGGAATCCACCGCCTTCCTCCGTTTTCTAGGAGATTGTTCATTTGATCCAGAACCTGAAGAATTTCCTACTGTGCTCTCCATCACCTCTCGCAGCTTGCGTTCAAGCTCAGCCAACCGGGCATTCTGTTCACCTATGATTTGGGTTTGCTCAAGCAGTTTCTGGTCTTGATCCTGGAGCTGTTTCTGTTGCTCTTGCACTTTGATGCGGAGCTCTGAGATCTCCCGCTTTAGTGCTGTCAAGCCTGTGCCATTCGCTTTCACTTGCTGCTGAAGTTTGGTGACTTCCTGCCTGGAAGGGCTCTGCTTGGAGAACAGCTGCATTGTTGTCAGTGCTGCAGAAGGCCCTGGAACTTCAGAGAGAAGTGTGGTTAATCCTCTAAAACTTAAAGGTAAGAATCATGTCCCAGTTTTCACAGTTTGCTTATCCCTACTCCCCAAACGTGAATCTGAACACCAGTTGTAAGTTTTGAACATGTAAATACATTTACAGTCATCTAAGCATCTAAAAAGAACATGTGGTAACCTCAGAGCGCAACTTAATTTAAAATACTAAAGCTTTTCAGGAGTCTGGAAAACAGTTCATCATTAATTTCCTGTATATAAGCCACCCTCCTTCTGCTGCATCAAAAATTGCACAGAGATACTGTCATGTAGACTTAACGTCAGAGATGCTAAGTCAAAAACCCACAACACATCTACTTAATACAGAATAGTTAGATTAAGTAAGTATCTTTCTTTAGAGCAGCAAAAATCTGTCTTAGTTGCAGTCAGCTAAAGCTCTAAAATTTCATGCTTTGGGGCTTAACAAGGTATTTCAATTTAACTTACATTTTAGAAGAAAGGAATTTACTTTCCATGCTTCTTTAGAATCCCTCTTCCTAAGTACTAAAACCATACTGGAATCTGAGCTGGGAACTGCTGATTCTAATAAAGTTCCTGCAAATCAAGGAGACTAACAGCTACTGTATAATTTCTTTCACTTCCTGCCATAAAAGATATCTATCACTTTTTCAGTTATTTTACTCTTCTAGCAATGCTGTGCAAGTAAGATGCAACTTTTAAGTACTATACAGACAGAATGGCCTGGAACAGCCTGGCACAGTCATTCTCCTTTTCCTCCTCTTTTTTCCTCTGTTAGGATGCAGCACAGCTACCTTTACATGGCACTAAGGGGTTGCCACTGGAGAGGTGATGCTATTCCCTGAACATGAGACAGGTATTTTTATGCACCATAAAGCCTGGCCTTGAAAAGCCAATTGACATCAACTATGGTTTTGGGCAAGGCTTCCTCAACCCAGAGTCTCCGTATATATTAACATACATAGTTAACTTATATAATTCAAAAAACTAAAAACCATTTATAATTCAAAAATGAAAGTATAATTACACAGGATATAATTAACAGCTGGTATGTACACTTATGGCTAAAAGGATGGACAGGACATATAAGAAACAACAAGCATCTCCTGCAGGTAGGCCTATCAATTTTGTTTAAGATGCAATTTTTTTTCTTCAATTGTTATTGAGTTATCCTTTCAGGGAGTTAATTTCACAGTTCCTGAAGTGTGAAAATGTCCTGCACAGGGAAGACACTATATTTTTACAGCCTTTTGCCTTTGGTCATTAAGGCAACTAACTCAGACCTTGGTTCACAAAAGTTCTGGAAAGTCTGATAAGAATCTATGAAGAACCAGTTATAGAATGTTATTTTAACTGCTTTTTCACTATAAACTGTAAGTATTTTGCTTGTTAGTGTATACAATAGTGTTCCAGGAATGTAAAAAAGCACATACAAGTATGTTCTAGTTCTCTGTGTACTAAAACAGCTTAGGCAAATTCACTTGCTGATTGCCCTAAAAATAAAAGGCATTGAGTAGTCATATTATGTGCCAAATTTCAACCAAATGCAGTGATAAAGTCTCATTCATTGGTGGCACAAAAGCGTTTGTTTAAACAAATACACACTATGCATAATTCCAACATACATTCATGTGACTGTTCTTTTGGTAGTACAAAGGCTCCTTAAATTTCAAAGCAAATGAATTTCAGTTAGCATTCTTAAGAAACAAGTATCAATATTTATGTAATAAAGGTCACATTTCGGGGAGGTAGCTTTAAAAACATACAGTGCTGTGAATTTTTACAGAAAAGCTAAATAAAACTTTACTAAATGTCAGAATTAATACCTGGGGCAGTTCCTATCAGACGTCCCGATACATCTGACCCAGGCATCTTTCTTTTCAGTATTGGAACAATCTTCTCATCAAAATATTCCATAGCCATGGAGGAAATGTCCCTTAGTTCTTGAAGAACTTCATGAGCTCTCTGAGGAGCTCTTGTAGAGTTTACATATCTTAGCACTCGATAAATTTCATCTATTACCTAAAACATTTAAGAAAAATTAGGATTTTCTGATAAAGGCAAGATTATTTCTGTTTGTTCTAAAAATTCTGGCATATTCAGGGGCTTTTACCCCGTAACAGTTACATACCACTGTGTGCTTTAGTTCTAGATCAGCTTTTTGAAATGAAGTGCTGCTCATGCCATATCAGAGAAGCTATCCACTTGATCTATCACAACAGCTCTCTTCAAACTCATGAAATAATGCCCATTATGCAAAACTTTGTTTTACTACAGCCATACTTGACTTCTAAGTCACATAATCTATACTCAGCAGAGCATCAAAATTTTGTTTTAGAGAACCTGAAGCAAGATACTGTAAACCCTAATGCAGAGCAGTCACTACCTCAGCCAGTTATGAAACACATAACTGAAGTAGCAAGAATTAGCATTACGTCAGTCTGAAGAGCTGTAAATATTTACTTGAGTCACTTGCATACACTCAAAGTAGTGCAAATTCAGATTAAGTCCAAAAGATATTAATTTATAAAACATCAATCCACTACTGACTGAGAATATAATTCTCTTAACAGGTTTGGCAAACAAGCCCTTTGGTTAGGAGTTACAGAGAGATAAGAGGTGTGTCACTAATCTATGAATTACAGTCTGAGGTACCACAAAGTAAGAGTGCTGGTCTCTCAGCCAAAACTACACAGGTATTTCTCACAGGATTAAGAATGGTTGAAGATCACAGGTCATAAGGACTTATGTTTTGATAAAGGCAGCCTAGCTAAAAAGTTGCAAAAGCTGGACAAGACTGAAGTTTCTCATCAAGCAACAACCTTGTAAAACACTTCTCTAATTTCACCCACATTATATCCTGTTAACAACAACATCCTCAATATAAAACCTTGCAGCACTGCTCCACTATCACCAGGAACATTCACAAAATGACAACCTCAAATCAGAGGTCACATATTCTAACACAAATTCACTTCCTGGCAGTTCTGTGGCAAAATTTCTTGAGGGAAGTGAGGCAGGTGTGAGGGAAACCACAGACTTTAAGTGAACATTAAGCCTTGAATCTGATTGACCAAAATACTGCTTTCTGGTGAACTGGTAACTGTGCCTAGAGAGCAGCATCTAGCAAACCCATACACCAAGTAAATAATTTAAAAACAACCCCAAACTTTTTAGCAGTTAGATCAAAATACAACCAAGGTCCTTATGAGTCAGTGCCCACAGGAAAACGGCTGGTAAGCTCACTTGCCCAAGTCCTGAACATCCCAAGTCTAGACTCAGTAATGCCTTTCCACTTATTCTTCAAAACAGTTCAGCAACATTTCTTTCAAGTATTTAATTTACTGGGTGAGTATCAAGGGTGTAAATTCACTCGACTTTGTAATCTTAATTTTTTTAAATATATGGTGTATATATAAAAATACAATGGAAAGTCAAATAAGAATATATTACATTGCAGTTATTTAATTTAAAATTAATTAATTCTCAAGTCAATAACAGTGTCCAGAAATAGTTACCCCTTCAAGATAAATATACATTCCATGCCCATGGCCTATCTATCCTACCAACACTGAATACATAAATGCCTGCATGCCACCCTTGAATTCAACAGGTAACTTTTCCATTCATCCCAGTGCACTTCAGTTATCTGCCCATGAAAAAGCAGTACCAACATAACCAAATCTTGCATGGAAGAATCAATGAATGTCCTGGTTATAGTAGCCAGGATCAGTTTGTCACTGTGTGTGTGTATCCTAAACCCATTTTCTCATGAACTGCTCACAATGGATCATTTGCAGCAGCTGCCCAGGGCACACCAGACCCCTCAGGCTACAAGATGGGTGTTTAGGAACTTCCGTGGGATAAGAACTTTTCCTAACTTCACACCAATGACTCAGAGGTGATAACTCCCCTCCAGGGAGCCACTAGCGCCTCCACACCCACCTGAGGGATCATGTCTGCTAATGGGCCATCAGGGATGCCAAAAATATGCCATGATTTACCTCATAGAGTAAATCACCCACTGTGAAACTCCTCACCCTGGGGAAGGGACTGGGCATTCCCATCTGAGCCTAAGCATATGTAAGCTTGGGGTTTTGGGACTGGTAGCATCACATGTTGGATCCAGAGGAGAACCACAGCCTCAACAGGACTGCAATTGCCACTCTTGACCAGACTGACCATCATCCTCACCAGCAGGTTTCTTTTCTTTCTACTTTGAACTTGGGGGGGACCATGTGGTTCTCAGCACAGGGGTTGGTGAGCTCCATTCTGCTCATGCCCCACTGTGCTGGGCTGCACATCTGTTTTTGTGGGTCAAACGGATTTTCCTTCTGTATCAGTGTATTTACTGTGATCTTTTTATTAAATTGTTATTCTGACTTGCAATCCTATTCTGAATTGGATTCATTTCTCCTGCCTGTTTACCTTTACAATGAACCAGGCTAATGTTCACTGATCCTGTTTCATCCCTGAGCTGTACCAGTCTACTTCTGAACCATTATTTTGTCAATAATGTGCACTGTTGTTTTCACAGCTTATAAATAGTGAGATCTTCAAAGCACATCTCATTTACCTAATTTATATTTAATGCTGGGTTACTGAGCACCAGAATTTTTCCGTAATATTCACATTTAACACACTTTACACTTGAAACTAATTCTACCTACTGTACAAAAATACACCATCCACTATAATACTGAACAGTGTTTCCATGTACTAAATATCTTTATTCAATTAATTTGAGGTACTCAAACCCTTAAGAAAGGTGCCTAAAATCTTCCTGAGTGTTTAGTGTTATTCATAGTCTAAATTACTGCATCTTCTGATAGCTTGGATCATGTGTTTTTTCTAAAAGGTTGCAGAAGATGTATATGCTGTAAGTCAAACATCAGAACTGAAAGAGACTCTGAGGGCAAACAGAGATTAAATTTAAAATAATAAATATAGCCTGGATCATTCATTTCAGACTGCCTGGTAAAACAGAGTATTGGCTTGTATGCTTGTTTGTAATTACCCAAAACACAGTTTTTATATATTTTACACACACAATATATCAATTTGCCCCAGCTGTGCTGGGTTAAGTTATACAACCCTATTTTTTAAAACACAGATACATATTCACATAATATAGTCTACATCTTACCTTTCCAGGTATGAAGCAACAGAGATTAGAATCCACATACTTCATGAAAGTCATATTTAACAGAGACAGTCTCGTTTCCACCGCAGCAAGGATGTCTGCATGGCGAGCTAATGAATGATTTCTTCGTTCTGACTCCCGCCTAGAAGACAGACCAGTGGGTGACATTCAAGAAATAAACAAAAATCAAATTGTAACACTGCTCAAGTTAATTTCACCCTTAAAACCCTTTGAGGTTTGAAATTGTAAACACTAACATTTGTCTTCATGGAAATAAGAGATACAGACTGAGAAGCAGCTAGTAATACCATACATCACATTCTTAGACAAAATTTGTTTTTTAAATAATTACTACATCTTATGTGATCCATAAACCCTATACGTAATTTGGGACTATTTAAGGACAAGCTTCCAGTACTAACTGGCAGTAAACACTGAGTGCGAAAATTTTTATCCCCCAATCCTTATTCCTGTGGTCAGTATTTTGATGCAATTGACATAATAAATGTAATATATTAGTAGTGCTTCTGCTAAGTTCAGGTTGAGATAAAAGTTGTTTTGACAAAGGATCTCTATGGTAAGTAGCATTAGTTTCTTCACTCTGAGTGGGAAATCTGATAGGGCACAGCAGCAGCTGCACTTACTCACTGGAAAGAGGAAGAAATTCATTGCTTTACTGAGAAACTAGTTCCTGGTAATGCTCATGTGCCAAATCCCTCTTCCTTGCCCTGTTTAATCCTTGTTACTGAAAAACCTTGCCTTTTTTTTTTTTTTTTTTTTTAGCAGAATCTTTGATAAGTCATCAGTGAAGGCAGTTGGTCATGAAAAGGAATGGAATTTATTCATTCCTAGGAGTCCTTGCTTCATTTGCCAGAAGAGCTGAGTAATACTAAACACACTCTTCTCTGTTTGAAATGTCAGAGATACTTTCCACACCATTATTCTGTAACTAAATCTTAGATACAAAGTGCTTTTGGAAAAAATTAAATAATAATACCTGGCTCAAATTTTCAAGGTATATAAGTGGAATTAGCAAGCAAGAAATTAATTACAGTTTTAACTGGTACATACCTTGGAAGTTGAGCTTTAACTTGCTTTTGACACAAGTTGTGGTATCTTTCCACTTTCAGAAATCCCTGATTTAACATTCTCTGGCAAACCAAGTCCATTCGCTTACAAACCTGTATTTAAGTAAAGAGAAATCTTAAGGCTCAATTAAGGCCACAAGGCACTTTTACTATTAACTTATGCATACTTGCCAGGTAATAAAAGACACTCTCATTGGTTTTTGCTCAATTTCAGCAATTAAAAATAGCAAATGAGATTGAAGCCTCACCATCTCCAACACTGATCATGATACTCCAAAAAGGAGCGGCTATGTTCCTCACAGTTCACAAAATCCTCTTCTGATATTGCCTAACAATAGACAGTAGGCTGAATGCCACACATACATAAGCAGATACAATTTCCTTTGATTTTAATGGAAGTTGCAAATGCCTGTGTCTGTTTTTTCACTTGGTCTCCAGAGTGATTCTGACAGATTAAGCTAATATTTTGTAGTTTCCAAAAAGAAGCCTTTAAAGCCAAGAAATCATGATGGTTTTCTTCCAGTGCTTAAGGCTCATGTTTCTGAAGTCAGATACAATTAACTTTAAAAATCTACACAATACAGTGCACATGAAATAAGATTCCTTTTTGTATAAAATAGTCTTCCCCTCCCCCATCTGTTTAACAGATTATTTGCTGTATCCAACACAGCAAATAATCTCAGGGGTTTTTCCCCCTACAGATTTATGGAGAAGGGACATTAACCCTGCAGAGTAGGTGTAATAAACTCCTAAAGAAAAACTTTCACAAAGTTACCAGTTACAGGACAAAGACAACTTGTACAAAAGTTTAAAATGATTGCAACTCTGTTCTGCAGATGCAAGAGCTTAGTGAACCAACTGCCCTAGAAACTGCTTGGATTTTGGGGGTTTTTTTAAGTACTAAGTGCACAATTTCCACTTTAACCCCACATTCCAATGAATTAACTTCTTTTTTTTTTTTTTTTTTAAATAAACACTCCTTTCCTCCATACATTACTCGTAACTTTTAAGTCTATGTAAGTTTATACCTTGAAGAAGATCCTCACTTCTCCCAGAAAAGCCTTTACTTTCTGTTTAGATAGGAGGCACTACACACAAAGTTGTTCTGCTTTCTGAGAGTCTTCCTTTAGTCACAGCTAGTTTGAGTTCTGTGAGAACTGATCATTTTAAAGCAGGTCTGTATTAACAGACCATAAAGCAAATACTGTGGATCTGTGTGTGCTCTTTGGTATTAATCTTTCTTGTGAACAGGAGAAGGATCAGACATGCAAACAATGGAGGTACAGGCTGTCCCACATTCACTGATCTAGTTAAATCATCTCCTGTGTATAAAGAATCACACTGGCCCTTCAACTCTGGGAAGGAGGAAACTGTCAGTTCTTTTCTCGAGCTCATAGCTGTATGGGGAGTGCATAGATCTGACACTGTTTCTGAGCACAAGGCTTCACAGCTTTCTTGGAGCTCTAATGCTACCAAGCCCCTGAACTGGGAACCAATACCTGCACCAGGGCTGTATCAGCTCTGGAGTTATTTAGCACAAAAGAAAACCTACTCTCGAGACACGATGGCCTAAGTATTCGGAGGAAGAGCAATTTTAACCAGGTGCACACTGACATCTGGTGGCAGAAAGGACCTTCCAAGGAGCTGACGCCCCTCTCGCAGCCCAGGCGGTCAAAATGGGTAACACGAATCGCGCTGCATTTTTTTAACCTTATTAATTTGTTCATGCTACACATGAAGAACTATTTGTTCCAATTTTTTTGACATTACCCATATTTATGCCAATGACCACTCTAGAACCCAAATACCAAACAGATAACAGGTACTACTAGAAGTAAATATTCTTTGTTTGCAACTTATTTTACCAATCTTCTCTTAATTCTCAGCTGGTTCACCATGTAAACCATATGGCACCTGTATTTGTAGGAACAATACATCTCTTCGAGACTGCACAGCCAGCAGTCATATGCAAAATAGCATCATTACACTTTTAAATGTCCACATTAGTCCAAGACAGTTTGATATTTGCTATTCAACAGGCTGTAGGAAAGCAAAAAGTTAAAATTTCTTCATACTTGTATTTGCAAATTTTAGTGAATATTTTCTTATTGAAGTCATAAAGTTGAAAAAGCCTGAGTTTCCTCAAATGTCCAGTCCAACCAGCCCGTGTTCAAATTTCAGGGTTAGAAAGTTATTCTAAGCCCATGCAAAAAGCAGAACAAGAATCTGCTTCATCACATGCTGACTTATATTCAATAATAGCTTTCTATGATCCTATGAACTAATTTTCCACTTCATTTGTGAACAAAATCAAATAACACAATCTACTAGCTTCGGTTTCCTCAAGCATGTCTTATTTCTTTCAGGCTTCACTACCAGATAACCAATTCCAAAACAGATATAAAATACCCTAAAGTATTTAGATTCACTCTATGTTCTTCTTAGAAACTACACAGACACCACACTTCTAGGGTAAAATAAGTGGCAAACCATTGATGACTTCAGCAAAAATCTTTAAAATAGAAATGTCTGTAAATACAGACTGACTGAAACTGGGAATATGAAAGCCATGCTGTCCAAAGGCACTCAGTCCATATTGTTGCTGTGCAGAAAACAAACTCAAGTTTGCTGCAGAATCTAGGTCACTTCTGACACATGTCAGAATCCAAAATACCCTTCTCCTCAGGGCATTTGTGGAAGAAGGTTATGGACAGTTTGGTTTTAATCAGTTTGCTATAGTCATAACCTCAGTTGGAAGTGCCATTCCAAGATCAGACCTGTGGCTGAAAAAAGAAACCGGAATATAAGAGTTTCATTATTATCCCACTGAGGTAAAAATGTCAAAACTTCTGTAAATCACTAAAACTATCCCAGTTAAAGGAGTCTTCAAAAGCTGGAAGACAGCTCATTTCCATATCAGCATGCACACTAGGCTGCAGCTTGTCCAGAACATTACAGCTTCAGACATAAGGATCTTTTGGGTTTTTCTGTATTTCTCTCATGATGACAATCTGAGGAAGTAGATGAGGTAAATACTCAAAAGTGCTGAAAGCAAAATGCTGCTGCTTTTCCTCTCATTCACTTCATTAGAACAAAGGTTTGAGAGTTCAAGATTTACATAATTTCAGACAAGACTGCATTCTGAATACCTATTGTTTAGCCTGTTACTTTAGATCTACTTCACTGCTTAACCAGTAGGTGCTTCATTTATGCTTTCAAATGCACTAACACCAGGAATAGCAGAAAGCATTATGCTCAGGAAAGCAAATGCTTCTTTACACAATGAGGGGCCCAGGGTCTTGCCTTGCCTGATGGCAATAATCACAAGCAGGAAACGTTTTTTACTTCATTCTTTGGTGACAGAAAAAGACTTCTGGATCTTAAGCCTGAGATTATGCTCTATATAAACAATGCATGTTCCTATCTCCATTTTAATCTGAGAGTGTGCTGGTGTTCCACCCAGCCAACTCCTCAGTCTGTTGTCTTGTACACATACTCTGGATCCAACAGCAGTCCAAATCAAGGAATTTTTTTTATTATGGATTAGTGAGCTAAGGTGATCTAAAGTGAGAAAAAGATTAGGACATCCATTTGCTTCAGTGCTGCAATCCAGAGAAGGTATCAGAGTGACTGGTTTCGGAAATCCACATTTTGTGTCTACACACGCATGATTAAACTTTGTTTAGATGAACCGATGTCCTTGGTCATATCTTGCTGCACTCCTCAAGATGTTTTATCCCATGGAATGCCACATTCTAAGGGGTTAATGAAGCTGCTTTGGGGCACATTTTTGATATGCGTAAGACCTAAGCAATCTAATCCCTGTCATTCAATTAATGTGGTCCTGCAATGTCTCTTTAGCACAATACTACTTATTGTAAGATACACCCACTCATCTTTGATATGCAACTCAAGTCAATTCTCATAGAAAAGAAAAAATTTACAGTTCGTGCAAGACAGATCATAGAGCAGGCATATACAAGTCTTTCCCAAGGTTACTCATCACCTTTAAAAACCAGAAAGTGATGACATTTCATTATGAATTTATGCCTAGGCATCACTATTTTTACAGGCTACCTTAATTCTCTGTCCAACAGCACCTGGAGTTCTGTAAAACATGCACTGTCTGCTGCTCAGCAAACTGCCAAAAGAAGACCTTCAGTTCTGAATGGCCACCTGAAAGACCCATCTGATCAAGCTTAGGGGGTCAAAGCCGAAGGGCTTTGACTCTTTACATTACTGCTCATTAACAAAGACAAGGGTACTTTCTTCTCTGAAGAATGCTCATAATGAGTGCCCTCCGATGTGCTTAAGAGAATAGTCAAGAATTCAATGGAGATTAATTTTCATGCCTGTCACTGACTCAAAAACTAAAAATAGGGAAAGACCAGCTGAATAGTTTCCTTTATTTTACGCCCAGTATTGTTCTACATATGTTTCAAAGTCAGTATTTATCCAGCCTGATTTTCTGTATTCCTGAAACTTCTGAGCGGGGCAGCCATCTTGTGGAAAAGAAAGCTTGGAGGTGCTACATAAGAAAGCATAAAAGTATTATATTTTATTTCCGAGGTACCACTGAGAGTTAAACACGTGGTTTACTCCTTACACCACCACCTTTCCTATTCTCAGCATCAGTGCCAGCGCAGCACTGCTTACAAACACTAACTGAGCACCAGAGGAAGAAAGAGCCTTCTACCGACTGGTGAGAGCTCGCACAGGTACCACCATTTATCAAATGAACAGGAAAGGTGCAGCCCAGGGCTATGTCTTCCATTGCAATACAGACCATGAAACACTCAGTATACCCAAAAGATATATGATGTACTTCCCTTCATTGAAACCTTATGCACCACCTGAGATTCTCGGGGCTGTCCTGGCAGGGCCAGGAGTTGGACTTCGATGATCCGTGTGGGTCCTGTCCAATCCAGGATATTCTACAGTTCCCAAAGAACTACATCATTTTTTACAGATCCACTACCTACTCTCACAGAAGAGGTAGAAGTCGTCAGTGTACTGACAGCAGGCTCTAGAAATATTTAGGAACTGGTGGACCTGGTGTGGTACGAATAAGAACAGATTTTCTGCTTGATGAGCTTTCAGGTTAAAGTTACAGTCAGGATGCAACACTTCATGCTGCTGATCCAGGACACATGCAGTCTAAATTTCTGCAGAAATACGCTTGAAATATTGGCCAGTTTAGGCTAATAGAGTTCTTAAAATAGAAACAGTACATGTTCGTTTACTGAGGGTTACATAAGCTGTGCATTAATTCCTTCACTATTATTCCATTTACAACCTCACAGAGATTCAGATCATCATAACGTGACACAGTTTACATCAGGCTCCTTATGCAGGCAGATAAATATTGATACACATTGATCTCATCACTGACAGCTACACTTCTTTTTGCCATTATCAAGTTCAGACAAAGAAGAACTGTATTTCATTAGATCTACCACTATGACTGCAACAAGCAAGCACCCTTTCAAGGAGACAAGGGGGTCTTTTACATCTTTTCTGCCCTTCATTTATTTCTGGATAAGGTAGGGTTCTTGGAGCAGCAGGCTCATCATCTCCCACATTTCTTGGCTTTAAGCTCTATAGGTAAAAATAAATACACCCATCAGACACAACAGACTATCCACCCCAAGCAGCCACCAGGAGAAAAAAGCCTCCAGCAGCCCAGTGCTTTCTCACGGAGGACGACAGGAATGGAAGGAATAAGAGACAGTGAAAGCCCTTCAGGAATGCGTCTGTGGAGGCGTATACCGAGCCTGAAGAAGGGATGAAGCCCCATTCCATTCCACCTCACCCCACCTCACCCAGCCCCTTCCCCGGCTGGGCCGCCCACACCCCNAACGGCGCGGCCCCGCCGTGACGTCCCTTCCGCAACCGCCGCCGGCCCCGCCCGGGAACGGTGCCCACCGTTCCACCCGGGAACGAGGGCCGTTCCACCCGGGAACGAGGGCCATCCCGCCCGGGAACGAGGGCCATCCCGCCCGGGAACAGCCAGGAACACCGGCTGTCCCGCCCGGGAACATCCGCCATTCCACCTGGGAACAGCCGGGAGCGCCGGCTATCCCTCCCGGGAACAGCCAGGAACACCGGCTGTCCCGCCCGGGAACACCCGCCATTCCACCCGGGAATAGCCGGGAGCGTCGGCCATCCCGCCCGGGAACGCCGACCTTTCCGCTCGGGTAAAACCGGGAGCGCCCGGGGACACTCGCCATTCCACCCGAGAACACTGGCCTTTCTACCCGGGAACACCGGCTATCCCGCCCGGGAACAGCCGGGAACACCTGGCCATTTCTCCTGGAACGNGCCGCCCCTACCAGGCGCAGCTGGCTCGTCTCATCGTAAGACAGGAAGCTGAGGATGCTCTCGATGGCCACGATGGGCAGCCCCATGAGCGTGTTGCTCTGCGGCGGCGGCTCCATGGGCGCCAGGGCCTCGGCGGGCTCGGGCAGCGGGGCCGGGGAGAGCCGCGCCGAGCCCGGGGCGCCGCCTTCGCCGTCCG
>VXAU01000641.1:190131-201658 GCA_013399695.1 Formicarius rufipectus
TGCCGCCCGTCCTTCCCCCGCCGAGCAACGGCGCGGCCCCGCCGTGACGTCCCTTCCGCAACCGCCGCCGGCCCCGCCCGGGAACGGTGCCCACCGTTCCACCCGGGAACGAGGGCCGTTCCACCCGGGAACGAGGGCCATCCCGCCCGGGAACGAGGGCCATCCCGCCCGGGAACAGCCAGGAACACCGGCTGTCCCGCCCGGGAACATCCGCCATTCCACCTGGGAACAGCCGGGAGCGCCGGCTATCCCTCCCGGGAACAGCCAGGAACACCGGCTGTCCCGCCCGGGAACACCCGCCATTCCACCCGGGAATAGCCGGGAGCGTCGGCCATCCCGCCCGGGAACGCCGACCTTTCCGCTCGGGTAAAACCGGGAGCGCCCGGGGACACTCGCCATTCCACCCGAGAACACTGGCCTTTCTACCCGGGAACACCGGCTATCCCGCCCGGGAACAGCCGGGAACACCTGGCCATTTCTCCTGGAACGCCGAGGAACACCGGCCTTTCCACCCGGGAACAGCCGGAAACACCCGGCCATTCCACCCAGGAACAGCCGGGAGCTCCCGGGAGCACAGGCCATTCCCCCCGGGAACACCGGCCATTCCTTCCGGGAGGTGCCGTCGGGTCGTGCCCGGCAGGGCATGCCGGACTCTCTCCAGGTGCCCGGCGACAGGGCAGGAGGGCAGTGGCCATGAACTGAAACACGAGAGGTTCCACCTCAGCGTGGAACCTGGGCTGCTTTCCCTCTCCTGGCACAGCTGCCCAGGGAGGCCGCGGAGTTTTCCTCTCGAGACATTCAGAGCCCACCTGGACGCGTCCCTGTGTCACCTGCCGCAGGTGGCCCTGCCTTCCAGGGGAGTCAGGCTGGGTGATCTCCAGAGGTCCCTTCCGGTCCTAGTTGCTTTGTGATTCCCATCCTGGACCAGCATCTCCATGAGGAGCCTTTCCCTACTACCCAACCTGAACTACCCCCTGAGGTGGCTTCGCACCCTCCCGCCGTGTCCTGTGGTTGCAGGACAGGGGGGTCAGCACCTCCCTCTCCTTGCTCGCTCCTGAAGAAATGGAGCCCCCCAAGGACCTCCCAAAATTCCACTGCTGCTGCTGTAAATCTCCACTGTGCCCCCCCAGTCTGTGGGGACAGCACTGGCTGCACCGGGAGGAATGTGGGTGAATTACAGCGAGGCGGCTCCAGGGTGGGAAAACACCTCAGTGAGGCGCAACTTTGTCCCTAGGACAGGTGTGGTCCAGGCCCTTCTGTTTTACCTACAAATGGATGAGCACCCCCGTTGTGTTTCCAGCCCAGCCTGCCCCTCCCAACCCTGTCAGGAGGGGTGGGCAGTGGGGGGAAGGTCTGCTGGCAGCTTTTGGGGGACATAGCCAGCTGCCAAAAACCTCAGCTGCCCAAAAAGCACTGCTTGGAATCAGACATCATTGAGCAGGCAGAACACACAGGATAAAGCAAGCTCCACTCCTCTATTTGACATTTATCCTGCATGTTAGGGAGGTTCATCGGGTCGAATTACTGGGGCAGCAAAGGGATGGGACCAAGGGCTGTTTATAGAGCATTCCCTGATGCTTCTGAGCACAGACACAGGACACTTTCACAACCCTTTGAGCCTGACAGAACTTGTGATAGGCATTGAAAGGTGTGGTGCCAGGCCCCTCTCTGCCCTCAGCTCCTGCTGCTGCTTTGTTCCCCATCAGCACTGTTGGGCGTGTGTGGTTGACAGGGGAACTGGTGCTGCTGGAGACTGACTTGTCAAAGAAAATCACTACACAAATGCCAGAAGTGATTATTGAAAAGTGTATGGGAAAAAGCCGTAAAATGTATGGGGAGAACGGGACCACTTATAGAACCTTCACCAAGATAGTATAGCTTAAAATAATACAGGACTAAAGCATTATCTACCTGCTGCGTCCCTGTACAGTTTTATTCCCAGCCACACTTCTACTCTTTGAAGTTTTATCTTAACCCATTTCTTTCATGTGCAACTCCACCCTCTCCTTGGAAACCCATCTGCAACCACTTTCTTAAAAAAAGCAACGGCAAAAGAATTAACTTGGGAGCAGGGCAAATGCAAGGGTAAGCCTTTATGTGTGTCATCCAAATGGCACTCCAAAAATGTGCACTGAAATTAATATTTCCTTTTTGGGAGAGGAACAGTGTGTGCCTTGTATGGATCTGGAAGTGTTTTGCTCCCCAACCCCGCCCTGAGCTCGTCAATGCCACTGCAAAATGATCTGGCTATCTTGCAACAAGGGTTTTGTTCGTGTGCATGGTTTTCAGACCCGATCTCCTTTCACATGCACAGTCAGCAATTTAAAACACACTCGGGAGAATTCTTTATGAACTTGAGACTTGGCACACGAAGTTTGGTCTGGTGGTTCATTAATGCTTTAAAAGGAAGTGTTTGTTCATCCTACCTAAGCATATATAATTTAAAATTGTTTCAGAAATGCTTCTTTGTTTTGTCATATCATCTGAACAATTCAAGTTGTTAAGATGCAGCTTTATGTTTAATAAATAGAAGTATGTTTATCATATCACCAAGCAGAATAAATTGATGCTATGAGCAATATATATTTTATACTAACTACAACTATATACATACTTAATAGTTAATGTGTGCTTCAGTAAGTAGGTTAATTCTGCTGCCTCCTAGATTCTGATTCATGTCCTTCCCCAGTGTATCCTGTCATTTTTCTGAGCATGCATCATTTTGCATTCATTTGCAAAGCACTGTCACAAAATCCCATCAAAGGCTCTCCAGTGGATGAACTTTCAGTTATTTTGGGATCGTGTGAAGCCAGACAACTTGATAATACTTCCTGAAAGGGATAAAATCAAGTTATTTACAGTCTATTGTATGTTATGTAACCTGCAAACATTTTGTCAATATTTTACAGGTAATGCAGGATACATGCCTCATTTGGGTTACCATTCATTTAGATTTCTGCAATCGTTGTAAGACCTTAAAAATTTTCAAATAGTGTTAGTTTTGAATTTACCGTGTTAGAACTGTGACTATAGTTGGACTGAATTTTTTTTATAAGTCTTAATGACTGAAAAGAAGGATGTTAAGGGAAATGTATTGGTTTGTTCCTTTTATGAAGAAAATCCAATAATATTTTGAATATTATTTTAATATTAAAATCAATATTTTAATTTGGATGTCCCTGTTCTTTGAACTGCGTATAAAAGAGGCATATATAAAAGGCCTTTTAAGGAAGGCCTTGTAGGCCAAGGAAATCTGGTTTGTGTTCTTTATAGTAATATGCAAAAAAATTTTTATGTCACAAGTCTCTGTAAAATCTCATTATTTGGCTTAAAAATTGTCAGTGAAATCCTTAGATGTATCTATATTGAAAGATTCAACCTCTCAGTTTGCTACAAACTTAGAAGACTGTATGTATTTCATGCTCCAGCCTGATTCAAGACCGGTCTGTTGAGGTCAGCCTGAACTGTGAGATTGTACTGCAAATATATAGAATATTTTGTTTGGGCTTTGTGTGGAAGTCAGCAGTGCCAAGAATCATGATGAAGAAGGAACCTGGCTCAAAACCAAACAAAGTTTTACCTATCAAATCTGAGAAAGCAGAAGAAATTCAGGAAAGGAGAGAAAGAGAGAGTGAGAAGCAGGAGCTAACAAGCAGACATCTGGGAACACAGGGATGGGAGAAGAAATCTTGCAGTGGGGGTTTGAGGTGAGGGAAAGTGGGTAACTAGTTCAAGAACAGTCATGTTAATGAGGAATATTGGAGCAAAGAGGAGTAATGTGCTCAAAAACTGAGGATAAGAGCAGAAGTTGGGTGGGAGGAGAACAGATTTGTTTTATTAAGTTAGTGTAATCAATAGAAAAATAGAAAAGGCTGCTTCTTGGTGGCAGCAGCAGTTTGCTCACTTTATGGATATTTGGGATTTTTTTGAAAGACCTCTTGTCTATTCACACAACTATATATTCATTCAGGCTGCTAGACACTGAGGCACAGTAAAGTCTTTCTTGCTTAAAGATCTTTTTTTTTAAGAAGCATTAAAAGAGAAATGGAAAAAAGCCATATTTTAATTTCCTTTTAGAATGTTCTTAATAAATGTAGACAGGAGTGCAAACAGATTAATCTATTGCAGCTGAAACTTTTAATCCATTAATAGGTAAATTAGTAAGTATTATGTGGAGTCAGTTTCAGATATCAATGTAATCACAGTTTAATTAAAATCAATATAAGTATTTAACTGGATCCTTTACAGTTTAAGCAGTTTTGAACCCACTAGTGCTACATGTTAAAAAAAAAACTGAACTGATTGAGAAACTGACTCTAAAAGTCTACATCTACCTCTTAATTTATTTGTAATACTCTACATTAGGCTTCTGTTAGGAATGATAAACTGAATCAGAGAGGCAGAAGAATATGATGCTCCATGAGAAATGAGAGGTAGGAGCAAAAGGAAAACAGGTAAAAGAGAGGATGAAAGAAAATGTGACCTCTGTAGATTTTTCTGAACTAAAAGTGTGGGGACCAGACTAATCTTGAGTAGCTTTTGTAGGCCAGGCATGTTGCACAGTCAGGTTTTCACTACATACATTTTCCTGTTTTAAATTTCAAGAAAATATTTAGCTAAAAGTATTTTCAAATCCACAAGAAAAGCAGGGGGTGTAGATGTGCTATATATTAATTAGATAAATTGATGTACTTCAGGGGATAAAAAGGATAAGGGTTCAGACAAATCTCCTTTCTATTTTCCAGCAGTGAAAATAATTTTCCTCAAAGAAAACTGCCGAATCAGGTACTGGATAGCATGTTGTCTTGGTCAGGTTGCACATCCTCACACAGATGTACTCAAAAGTAAGCTTGGTGGAAAAGCTTATATAAACAAAAAGGAGGTTTTAATTAATTAGAGTTTATTTACATGACTTTTGCTTATTCTTTGTATTATTCTCTTGTAGGACATTTGCAAGTCCTAGGATAGAGAATCACTTTCCAACACTAAGAAGGGCTCAGTTTTGATGTAAGTCCCAAGGAATTCCCTTGATTTTTATGTATTACCACATTTTCTCTCTACAATAAAGATAATTCAATGAAGGCATAATGTCTCTATGTCTCAGCAGTTCATCTCAGTCAAACATCACTGACATGACAAACTGCACCAATATTGTTGATGTACGAAACAAAGACAGATCCTAAAATGTCCACTGTTGCTTATTGACCTTGTCCTAGCTCTGCCAGGGTTATCTAAAGCTGAGTTTGATTTGCTGAGGCACAGGACTATAGCTCTGTGTGAGAAGGTGCAAAGAAAATAGGTAAATTAATCAGGAGAACATGTTTACAAATGTGTGGTGTGGTCAGTCCTGCCGTCACTTTACAAAAAAGAAATTGTGGGTGGCCTGATATTGAAATAATTTTTTTTTTTTTTCTGAAATTCTTCTGGTTTCATTCTCTCTTGACTGCAGAAGGACTTCTGTCATAAGCTAAGTCTGGCTTCTTGGCAGCTGAGCAATAGGGACGAGGCAACAGTAAAATGGCAGTGTTCATTTAACTCCTCAGTCTCTAAACATGCATCTGGGATGATGGTTCAGTGTCACTCTGCAGCCAGTCAGTGTCCTGAAGTTTCTGGTAAGGAATGGGATTGTGATCACAGTATTCCTTTTTACAACAGCTGAATATATTTATGTTTAATGGGCATATTTTTGAGTTCCTTCCCTGTTCTTCCTCACCGACCAGCTCCCTAAGGAGGCTGGATGAGTGGCTATAGGCAGACGCAGCTTTCTTCCATTGCATAATTGCCTTAAACAGACTTTTTGTTATAGAGGGTCTTCTGTCAGGATCTGCCCTGAGATAGATTGACAGGAATCTAGAGTGTGTCTAGTGAATATAATTTAGTGATTGAGAAGAACAGGAGCTGTGTGTGATGCATGCAAAACACTAATTTGTGCCAGCCTACATTCTGCTCAAAGATGCTGAGGACTAATGGAAGTTTATTTCTCCTCTTTTTAAGACACACTGCAGACTTGCTTTAGCTGACTGGCTGTTAAATTACCTGTGAGTGAAAAAAAGCCCGTACTGAATTTAAATTACATAGAAAAGAATTTTGAGTGACGACATTAGAATTTCCTTTCAGCAAGTAACTTCAGAAGTTGGAGAACCTTCAGTTTACTGAAGTTAAATAATTCCTGGCTGAGCTGGAATAAACAGAAGACTTTTGTTTACTGTGAGTGATGCTTGTATGCAGTGATGTTAATGACATTTTTGCTTTTGTAGAATTTCCTTTGAAACTATTTTTAAATGATCTGCTGAATAGGTTGCAGCCAAATTGATGCAAATTTCTAAAGTATTTTCTGAGTGCTGCTGGTTTCCAAGTGCTCCTTTCTGTACAATTACTAGTTTACTGAGTAACACGATTGAGTATGTACTTTGTGCCCTGAGTGCATTTGAGACTCTTACCACTTAGATAATGAGATTAGTTTGCAGAGAGGATGCAAGTTAAGCAAGAAATAATTTTTAACTAACTTTAAAGTTCCAGAGTCTGAACCTCTGTTGTCAGATGTAGTTGCTTAGATGTGTTACCAGTTCATATATAAAGTGATCCATTAAGTTTATATTCACTTTGTGTAGTAGTAAGTGCTTTCACAAGGCAAGAGATTGGCTCTCATGCCTCTGAGTGAGGTAAATGTAACTCAGCTGTTCCTTGTGTTGGAAAAGTCTAGTTTTTGTTTGAGCTTTGGCATAGGAATGTGACAGAAAACAATTACTTGTTTAGATTTTGAATCAGTAGTATTTCTGCATGAATAAGGAAGTATATGTCGCAACCAAAACGGGCTTTGTCTGACAACAAAATATACTTTTCAACAAAACACAGACCATCCAATTGGGGCCTGATGATGTTCTGCATTGAGTATGCACTGATGTGATAAACTCCCTAAAGGGGATTACAGCTGAAGAGACTCATTTCGGTTGCCAGACACAGATTTTTTAGAGAGAAGTAGCTTATCACCAGAAGGAAAGTGTGTCTACTGTATCACCCCTCAGTGCCCTTTACACTTAGACAATTGGGCTGATGGAAAGCCACTATGTATTAATTTAAAGTTTGCATCTCCTGAATGCTTCCTGATGTAGTGCTTTGAACTTGACGTAGATGAAAGGCTTTTGCTTTGGAAGCAGCCACTGGCATAACAGAGGATGTCCTAGCTGACACTGATACGAGATATCTTTAAAGTGAAATCTCATCTACACTCTCTAGAACTTGGTCGAGCATGGAACAGGCTGCCCAGAGAAGTGGTGGAATCATCATCCCTGGAAGTGTTCATAAACAGGTCAATGTGATGCTTAGGGGCATGATTTTGTGGTGGACTTGGCAGTGTTGCATTAGTGGCTGGACTCAATGGTATTAGAGCCTTTTTCCAACCTTAATTGATTCTATGAAATAGTGAAGTTTTTGTTTTGTTTTGTTTTTTTCCCCAGGAGGGAAATTGACTCAGTCATTGCTGCATATTTCCCCAAAACATTTTCTGCTGTAAGGTCTCTTTTCTGATAGTTTTAAAACAAATTAAATAGTAAAAATGAGGCATTAAATAGTGAAAATTAACAACAACTAGAGGGTAGCTGGTGGATTAGCAGAATGGAGTGAAGGTGCGGAAGGTGTAAAACTGTCAGTTTGCTTTCCTATGGATACTTTTTCTCTTTGTGAGAAAGTTTGACAGCACAGGCTTTTTGTTGAATCACTGCCTGGAAAAACATTATTGTGACCTGGAGACTAGCTGTATAAATTAAGTGCCAGAAGTTCAACATTGTTGGCAAGAATCCAAACTTGTGAAGCTGCTGTGCCCCAGCCCAAAGACCGTCGGTGAGCAATTCTCTTGGCATGTTCCTTTTTTCCCCTCCCCTCTCTCCACAGCAATCTCAGTTCCAAAGCTTTCCCTTCTTTCTGGTCTCTTAAATTATAGATCGCATGACTTAGAGCTCAGAAGTCCGACTTGATGGAGTTTTAACAGTAGGTGGCAGTGGACAGCAAATCTAAACCAGCTGCCCTCCTGCTCCTCCTACAGTCATGTTCTGTTGATTTCTGACAACCTCTCTCTGAAATGTCTTAGAAACACTCTAAAAATCATATTCACCGTCTTTTCCCTAAATAATTAAAGGTTTTATTAATAACAAGAGGCGGGTACAGCTTTTTCCCCCTTTTTCTCCTTTTTTTTTTTTTTTTTTTCCCTTACAAGTTACTGCAACAAAGATGTTACTTTATAATCTAATTGTGTTAGGGCTGTAATACAGGACTTGATTGGTCTGGAGACAGTTTCAGGCAGTCTGGTAGAGCAGAGGACGAGAAGTTACTGTTACAATTGCTTAGATACCCCACTGAAGGAGTTAACTGGCGTTTTTGAGTTGAGTACTGGGGTGACGGCATGAAATAAAGCAGCGTCTTCCCAGCCCACTCTCACTGATTCCATTGTATGACAAGACTAATGGCAAGGAAAGATGATGCTATTGATTTCTGCTGATTATCATTACTACTACTGTCTGTGATGTCTTTCTGCTACTGCAAGTTTCTGTGGTTCAGATCAAGTACATCTCTTGTGGAAAGAAGAATGATTCTGCTATATTTTTGTTTAGTGGTTTGGTGGCATTATCTTCCTTTCCTTGGATACTTTTCAAGCCATTCTGTGAAGCATTAACTTCCCCTGAACCCTTGCTGTGACTGCTTCTAGGGAACTGCATGTGGTCTTAGTCAACTGCAGCATGCTCCATTCAGCCCGCCAAAAGTAGTGGGAACCAGGGAAGAGGTGCAGAGCTTCAGCTGTGTCCTTGGCTCCAGATCCTATGGATCTCCTCTTCTCTTCCTTTTTGTGATTGCTCCATATATGCAGGACAGAGAACTGCTGCGCCTTGCCAATTCTCCCATGCGTGACCCAGTTCTCTCCAGCTGCTGACACAATAGAGATTGAACCGGCGGTCAGAAACCCTCACATATTTCTGCCCACTGTGTGGGAACCACTGACTTCCGGCTCATAAACCCAAAAATCTTTCCTGTAATTAATAACCCATTGTGGGAAATACATGTCATGTTTATCTAATGAAATCATGTCTGAGCTGCTGTAAGATGTGACGTAATGCAGGGAAGATGAGCACTGTTGCTGAGATGGGCACAGTGCAACTGGGTTTGACCCCACTTTATCTGCAGACCTGGCGAGCACTGTCCCCTCTGCTGGAGAGGAGCTGGGATCTAAAGTGCAAGACCAGATGGCACTGTGAGCCTTAATCACAGCGTATGAGTCACAGAGCTTGGATGAAAACTGGAAATAAATAGGTGCACCCCTTGGAGCTTCATTTCCTTAGGAGGGATGGGGTTGTAGCTTTGTGTGGAAGATGTCAAAATTAGAACTTGAGCCAAAAGAGCCTTCTGTGAATTGACCTGCAAGAGGCAGGGTCTAGCAAGATGTAGCTACCACACACATACATGTATCTGAAACATCTTTTCTAGCTGATTTTGTCTAACCATTTCCATTTTATATTATAAGCTTATAAATCAATATTTTAATATAGCTGTTATTGGAAATCCTCTGTGTCTGTATTTAAGGTCTGTATTAAAAGATCGTACTCCTTGTTTTATCCCTTACCAGCTAGAGTCTTCTAAAAATTCAGGAGAGATTTGCAGAATGGTTGGCTGGAGTGTGACCAAAGAGGAACGATAAAGCTGGTGAAGGGTCTGGAGCACAAGTCTTATGAGGACCAGCTGAGGGAGCTGAGGGTGGTTAGCCTCGAAAAAAGGATGATCAGAGGGACCTTATCACCCTCTACAGTTACTGAAAGGAGGTTGTTGTTGTGAGATTGGGGCTGGTCTTTTCTCCCATGTTACAAATGAAAGGTCAAGAATAAAGAACCTCAAGTTGCACCAGAGGAGGTTTAGACTGGATATTAAGAAAAAGAGTGGTCAAGCATTGGAACAGGCTGCCCAGGGAAGCAATGGAGCCACCATCCCTGGAAGTGGTCAGAAAATGTGTAGATGGGGGGATATGGCTTAGTGGCAGACATGGCAGTATTGGGTTAATGGTTGAACTCAGTGACCTTAGATGTCTTTTCCAACCTTAAGGATTCTATGATCTTAAGAATTTTGGTTCTCCATTGCCAGGTGCTTTGGTCTCTAACATCTTTATCTTGTAAAATAAATTTAAAGTATGAGGGTTTTTTATTTTGTTGTTTGTGCTTTTTTTTTTTGTTTGTTTTGTTTGTTTTTTTTTTTTTTTTTTTTTGTTTTTTGGGAAAAGCAGCCCTCCCAAATGAAAACTGCTGCGGGTAGCTTGGCCCCACGCGTACGGGCGGCGGAGGAGCGAATCGTTACGGCCGCAAATCGGGGCAACGGGAAAGAGCCGGAATTCCGGTGGGATAACCCCGGGGACCGGGCTGGGCGATCGCCGTCCGTGAGTCAAACAACAACGTGCTCCCCATGGAAAACAGGGAGCCTCCGCTGGAGGCGGGGCCGTGACGTCACGGCGTTGCCGGGAGACGCCGCGCTGTGTTCGGCGGGTGGCCAATGGGAGCTCGGGGAGGTGACGTCATGCCGGCGGCGGCGCCTCCTCATTGGCTGGCGGGGGCGGGGAGCGCGGGAGGGATGTGGTGCCGGTCCCGGGACAAACACGCGCTGGGGGACACGGCCGGGGCGGGCCGGGTTTTCACCCCATTGCTCCCCTCCGGCTGCAGCAGTATTGCATTAAACAATGCTTGGTTGTCGCCCGGATGTTCCTGGGGGGGTTGTGAGTGCTCTCAAAGTTTTTTTTATGAGTGCTTTAGAAGAAGAGATGTTTGTGTACGAATCAGGTCCGAGTTTTGTTCTGCGTACATCTGGGAAGTTCTAACCCTCTCCGCTGTCATCCTTTCTGATTGCTGCGAAGATTCTAATACGAATAGGGAAAACAGATGGAGCCGGTTTTCCTGCTGGGAGAGCCCTGTAACGGTGCCGATCGAACACACGTTTCTTACAAGCCTTCCCTGAGCTTTTAAAGCGCTGTAGCGAAGTGCCTGGGTTGAAACGGGTGTCCCGCACACTGGTCCAGGGAAGAGAAAACTTTCTTTCCCCTCTCACTTAAGTGGGGGGAAAAGGTTTCTGGGGCTATTTTTTGGACAACTCAACCTTAATAGGGGTCTCTGCGACTGTTTTGGCATCTTAGCGAGGTCTGACTTGACCACCGTAGTTCGACTGCCAGATCCAATCACAAATAGCAATAAAATAAAACGTGCCTTGGGCAGGGATGCTCCATTATGTGCGTACGCGAGGAGCTAAAAGGGCATTGTCGGAAGGACCGTCCGTCTGAGGCAGCAAGGAAGGCAGGGACCCACAGATCAGACTAGGGGACACACTGCTGTTCAACCCCGACCTTAGCCGACGGCTTCCCACCCTCGCTTCCCCGCTGCGTGTCCAGGGAAAGCCAGTGCTGTGTGTGGGGCAGGATGTGCGGGAGGAGGCGACCCACGGGGTCCCTCGCAGTGTCCCGGGCCCCGCTGCTTCCCGAGCCCCGGGAGGTCCGACCGCCCTCGTG
>VXAU01000641.1:201849-236340 GCA_013399695.1 Formicarius rufipectus
CCTGCGGCGGGGGAGGGGGGCGGGAGGGGACCCCCCTCTTCCCTCTAGCATTCTTTGCCCGCCTCCCTCCGACCAGCCGGGACTCCGCGGCCGCGCGGGACTTCCCCTCCCCCTCCCGGCTTTTTTTTTTTCTTCCCCCGAAGCTTTTCCTTTTCTTCCTCTTTCACGCCGGGATCAACTTGTTAGACGGGCTGGTTGGAGCCGAGCCAGGCGGGGGGGGCCCCGCTGCCCTCAGGCTGCTCCCCGCTCCGGGGCACGATGAGGCATCCCCTCTCCGCTTCCCGAGGGGGCAACGGGCACCGGGTCCGGATCCTGCTTGCTTTTCTTTCTTTTCCTTCTTTCTTTTTCCTTTTTTTTTTTAATGGTGCGAAAGTTCTCAAAGTTGGTTCGAGCCGCCTCTGCTGCTGCTGCGTGCGCTGGCGGGGGTGGTTTTGTTCTGGAGTGCCCGCAATCCCGCGGGAAGGTGGTGTCCATGTTGTTTACGATTCCAAGCGATTAGGAGCTCTCGGGGGCAGGTATTCCCAGGCTCGGCCGGGAGAGTTTCGGGAGCTCTTGGCGCTGTGTATGTGTGTGTTAGACCTGCCCCGCGCTGGGAGGTGTCTCTGCTTTAGCACTCACAGAGGCAGCACCACTACCTCTCAGGGTTTTAACACGGACACTGGTTTTGTTAGCTGAGGTTGGATGAAAGCAAAGCACCGCAGCTTTGCTTAGTTTCCAGCGCAATATACGTGAAGGTGGTGGCATTAAATAGTTTCCTTTGAAAGTACACCTGCCACTAAATACCTCGTTTTACCAGCAGGGATGCCCCGTGAAATCCATATTGTGTTGTTCTGAGAAACTGGAATATGGACGGAAAATTCCAACAAGATAAATACCTGTTTAATCCGAGTGGAGGGTGCTTTAAAGTGTTGTCTCTGCCGTCCTCCCCCGGGTCATCCGGCCTGTCTTCCTGAGCTCGATGCCGACTAGCTTTGCACGCATAGATAGTTTTTTCAACAGCATTCTTGTATTAACGATTATTTCCAGTTTTAACTCTTCAGGAGCAGAAGGAATCGAGGGGGGAAGGGACTGTACTGAAAGGTGAATCTGAGGATCCATGCTGAAAGGATATCGATGTTTCAGGGAAGCTTGTTATGCTCTAAGTGTGAGGTTCTTCCTCTGCAATTAGGAGGGAATAATGAGCGATAATTTGATCTCGCAGAACACTAGAGTAGGCTGGGTGACTATTGCTGTAGCTAATGAGGGAGGAACAGAGAATATGAGCCCAACTACAGATCAAATAGCGAATGTGTTGTGCAACAGTGGTGTTGTCTGCCTAGGAAAACTTGGGAAAGTAAGCAGTAAATATAATAAGGTGTTAATTCAATCCCTGTCAAAACTGAGCTAGGTAAGCGCCCTCACATAACAGTGAAATCTGCAAGAGATGCTGCTGGTGAGTTCCTTGTCACTGAGTTCAAATAAAGGAGAAAGCAAGCTGGAGCAGTCCTAGCCCATCAACATTAGAGGTGACAAATTCCAGAGTATGCATTGCCCCGGTGGCTCAGACTTCTCTTAGCTCATGACTCACCTCATTAGTGATTCTGTTTAACACATAAATAAAGGGATGAATACAGCCTTTTCATATTGTGTTTACTGTGAATAATTAAAGATTTGTGAAGGTTCAAAGTGGCTTAAGGAATTAAAAATGTAAGTATCATGAGTATTAGAACTTTAATTCAGCTTAAAAAAAAAAAAAAAACCAACCAAAAAAACCAGCAACAACCCAAACCAAGAAAATCTCGGTTTTGTTATAGTCTTCAGAGGGATAAGATTTCCAAAAGTGCAGAAGGGTGTTACAGGAGTACTCTGGTACATTGGCAGCAGCCATAACCAGCCATTTGCCACTTTGAAAGTATTTTATATCAAATATTCTCACATGTGAGTGTGAAAGTGTGGAAAATACAGTGTCAAAAGTAATTCTTTACCTTTTCTTAGTAAGTACTTCTGCAGATTTCCTCCTAATATTTTAGTTAGTAATAATAAAACCTCATTTCTTTTTTAACAAAGAAATTGACAAGATTTCGGGGTGGAGAGGGTTGAGAGTTTGAAGGAAGTCGGAAGAGCGCTGAACATAAGTCCTCTTGTGTTTATGTGGTAATGAGGTGTTCATGGATTTGAGTGTCTTTATCTGCATTGTTTGAGTGCGTAGCAGGCTGGCCTTAAGCCGTCTACAGAATGTTTTGTTTCTTAATGTTTCTTAACATGTCCCTTTCTTTACCCCACATGCAAATAAAATCGTCTGTATAAGGTTTCTAACTCTCAGGTCCAGGTCCATCTCCTGTGTTCCAGAAGATAGTGTGGGTGAGGGATTAAACAACAGTTTGTGACCCCAAGTGGGGAATACAGGCAATGTAAGCCCAGCCAGGAATTCACCTCTGAGTAGCTGCCAATGAAAAGCTGGGAAACTGCTGGAGCAGATAGCTACTCATGCTCTTGGGAGTCAACCCTGAAATGGGAATGTTTTCCTTGTGGTAATGACAGATAGGAGCTAAACTGCTGCTGTAACCATGTGTCAGGACAGTGATTGAACGTCTGCATGAGGGTGTACTATGAAGTAATTTGTGTGTAGCTGTACTGATGAAGGTAATAACAGGGTTAATGCTGGCAAGCTGTGTGAAGTTGTCTCACCTTTCATCTGTGAAGGCTTGTGGGAGTGTGACTGGTACTGTTAAGTAGTGAAAAGGAGCTGGAAACGCTTTCTAAAATAGCATATTTTTCTGCAGCATAATTGGTCTCTCCCTTATTTTATATTATTACCCTAAAATGAGCATGTATTGAGAAATAATTTGCGTCATTATGCATGCTGGATAAACGTTTGGGGCTTTTTTTTTTTTGACAGATAGTGGGAGGTAAAACAGATTGAGCCACCCTTTAAAGCCCAGAGAAGTTTTTGGATCAAACCCCCTTGATCTAGATAAGGGTCCGTTTTGGAATTTAAATTGCATGCAGGAGTTACTGGAGGCCCTCTTGAGATCAGGATGGATCCAGACACACAGCTGTATTGCTAGGGACTAACTTGACAGAATGGAGAGCACTTAAATTCCATCATAAGTTTTGCCTTCTGTCATCAGAAATTACTGAAATTTCTGAATCTGAAGTTTCCTGATAACCATGTGTTCTTTTCTAATCAAGTTAAGCTGCACTTTTAAGTGTAACACTTCAACTTTGATACCACAAGGAGTTATGCTTTCCTCCTAGGGTCTGACGAGCATCTTGTCCCAAGTGGTCTCACAGTTGCTCTGCCCAGTGAGCTCTGCACTTAAAGTACATATTTTCATTGCAGAATGCTCAATACTTTGTGGATTTGTGTATTTTTTTTTTACATTTAACCCGCCCCCCCCTACAATTAAAGTTGTTTTGCTACTTCCCTTGGGCTGTTAATTGAAACTGCCATATGAGTTCTGAATTACTGAAGTAGTGTAATAGTAATCCATCTTTGGCAATTCTCTTCGGAAACACTTTCCTGGCAGTTTAACTGAAGAGCTTTTAGCAGAAATGGATCTCTTGTGCTTTGTAAGATGAGCAACTATAAGTTTATAAACAATCTGACCCCCAGTAGAGTTTGTTATGATAACAATAAGTGAACTGTAGGAGTCCTGTTTCCTGTGGTGTTTTAATTATTTAAGCTCTGATCGGGTTTATCAGTCACTAACACTGTTTTTCTTGTCCACTTTCATGGATTTCAGTGCATGAATGGGATTTCAGACTGTAAGCTCTTCTGAGAATATGCCTCACATCTTCATCTGATTGTAGGATTTAGTTTGTTGTGTGTTCTTTTAACTGAATTTCCACTTAATGTTAATAAAAGTTTTAATATTGTATTTAAGCAGTTTAATGTGGTACTCAATGTTTAAGTGTTATATCTAGAATGGTGAATAAAGCTTAGGTGATTGCTTTGTTGAGCTTTCTTAGCTCTAAATTTACCAAACTTCTTGCACTTCTCTTACGGACCTGTCATGATGGTCAATACACAACACTGCGTTAAGGTTCCCAGAGTGTTCTCTTTCTTTTCCCCCCTTCCCTCATGTCATATTGTTACAGGGTATTTTTTTTTCTTGTCCAGTGAATAATTGTTCCAGGGACAGTTTTAAATGCATTTAATTTCTCAAATTACTTTTTTAATACCTTAGCCCTCCATCTGCAATCTGTTATATTATGCAATGGTGTGTTAAATATCTTTGTTTCTGTGTGTGGCTTTTATCAGAAATGGGGAAGGGCAGTATTGCAAATTCATACCAGATCAAGCTATGGAAGGCCATGGGAATAGGTAATTATGCTGCTTCTGATCTGTTCAACAGTTCAGGGTGTGAGTGCCTCGTGGGGTTCTTGCATTACAGTTTCAAGGGCTAGTATGCAGTCATGAGGTTTGGGATGGGTAGATAATTCATGGAGTTTTGTTTTGTTTTCTGCTTCTCAGTGTTGTTAGATGGGATCTCTGCTTTATTAGTGAGCCAGTCTGCTTTGTGGGATTTATTTACATGCATGTCAGTTGGACTTTAAAAGAGGCAGGTATAAAGGTTATTTCAGCAAAATAAACTAGTGGAATGGCAATGTGCCTGGCATTCCTTTCAAATTATTGATTAAGAAACAGTCTTGAAAGTGCTTCATTTGTCCAGCCTCTGTCCTTGTTAGCAGTCTGCCTTGGGGACTCTCCTTTCTCTCCCACTGTGCATGTTATTGAACTTGTTTAATTATGGGCAGAGTCGTGCCTTGCTGCCATACAGCCTTTCTGAAGAAGGAGTTGGATAACCCCGAGGAAGCTGACTCAAGCTACCTCCTGTGGCTTGGTGGCACAGCTGGAGAAGCGCTTCTTGCATGTGCCCATTGATAACAAAGGAGCCACCAGGTCCTTTTAATCTGTGGACTTTCTCTGTCCTCTGAAGTGTAAAAACTTACTCAGTGCTCTGGAAACTGGTGGATGCTCCTGTTTTTGAGGTAAAGAGCAGATAAAAGTGTCCTCTTTGCTCACAGTTTTATTATCTTCAGGCCTGGTTTCTCTCTGCTTAGTCAGTTGTGAGTCAGGCAAAGTCTTTTTGATGTTCAGTTCCCAAACGATCAGATGATACTGTGTATAAAGTTCACTAGAAATCCTGGACATCGTGAGAAGGATACTTAATTATCTTAGTCACTACTGCTTAACTGTTTTAGAGGCTTCAGAGTTTTCTGAAAAGTCTGGAATATCTTAAACATTGTTTGTAACAGCGTTAAGTAACTTGCTGCAGTTGGAGATAAGTGGTCATGCAGAGGAAACAGAGAGTGAATCGGCGACAGAACAGCAACTGTGCCGCTGACATGTTACAGGGCAGAAACTGGCCTTCTGCTTTTGCTGTTTGCCTTTTGTTAATCATTAACATCCAGGATCTTGCTGCTAGTGTTTAGAGTTAGTCATGCATGTGTCCTCATTGGTTGTTTCACTATAGCGATAGTATTACATGGATGTTGAACCCGGTGCTGTCTAAGGATGAACCTTTTGGGTTTTGTTACTTTGGCATTAATACCAAGAACTTTTTGAGCTGGTTGTGTTGTTTCTGTACTGATTTATTCTATGCTGGTGTGGTGCTTCCATATCATGAAATATAGTCCTTTGAGAGATGACTGTGTGCAGTGCCCTAGCTTTTATTGGTGTGCATTTTAAAAAGGAGAATAAGGGGAAAACTTTTTTCCTAGGTTGTTTTTTGTTTGTTTGAATCCTGCTCTTACATCTTTATTTCATCCTTTTGCAAAGTGTAGGTATTTTAAAATCAAGCTCGTACTGCAGTTATCCCTTGTTCTATGTGGTTCTCTTGATTATAAAATTGATTCTTAAAAGCCTTTATCTGCAGCCTATCTGGGTTATAATACTCAAACTCATGCAAAAACATGGGCACACTTACATGGAATTGACTGAAAGCTGACTTGAAAGCTCCTGAAATTGAGTTATCATCAAACGTTTGGCCTGTAAAATGCTGACTGCTATGGATTATAACATTTAATAAAGTGAGCAGAAGCCCCTTGTTAAAGGTCACACAGAGACCACACAGTCTCGAGTTTGGAGACCAGTAGAGTCAAACCAACTGGTACATTGTGGTGCAGCTGCAATACAAGTCTGTTGTATCCAGTGTAAGTTTTTTAATGATCTTACAGCATCACCTGCACCCCTACTTCTAGAGGGTTAATCATAAATGGAAAGAGAACCTTAGTGGTAGTTAGTTGTGTTCCACATTAGAGAATAGTTCTCAAAAGAGGTGCTTGTTCATAAATCCTTTAATTGTGTGTGAAGTCAGTGCCTATTTCATTAAGGCATATCTTGGATATGAGGCAGCTTGTGGGTTTTGGTTTTTTGGTTTTGTTGAATAAGTTATTTTCTTTGTCTTTTGATACTTTTATTTTGTGAGGCTTAACTGCTTAAGGAGTAATTTAGATCTAAGCTCAGATTACTAGTTTTCCTCTATTGCATTAACAGTGTTAAATCCCATTGTTTCTTTAAATCAAAAACTAAGGAAGAGTCTTTGGAATTGTGTATTTTTCTTCATTTTCATTTTGTCGTTCACAAGAGAAAAATCTGTATTTTATTTTTCTATCTTCTTCAGTGGGTTCTTTTTTAGTGCTGTAATTTTCACCCCATTTGAGCTCTATTTTGCATCAAACCACCGGAGTGCTCAGTAACTCCAGTGCGGCAGCAAACCCCTGAGTGTGTGAACAGGTCGCAGCCATGCGGTGTGTGGACGAGGAACTGGAAGACTACACATAAACAGTGGTGTAGAGTATCTCTCTTGCATTCTCAAAGTGTGGGGGCTTGACCTTCTGCAAGATGATTGTCCCTGTCTTGGGTTTCAGTAGCCACAAGCCTCTTCAGAAAGCCACACGGGTCTCAGCCACTTTTCATTAGTTTTGTTGGACAAAGCTGAAGTTGTGGGAATTGATTGGGCTATCAAATCACACAGAAACCTACAGGAAGGCTCTTACTTTCTGTAGCCATGTCTCTTTTTCAGCTCTTTCTGTCATATCTGTGCACAGGTATAACTTGCTAATTTCCTTGCTGCCTGAGCATGGTGACTTGTCTGGTGTGCTTCTTCCTTTTTTCAAGTGTGTGCAAACACCTTTTTTTGACCCTGCTCTCCATCCTATATAAATGCGTGCTGCTCTGAATGTAGAATCTTGCCCAGATCAGCATCTGAACCATGCAGAGCAGTGATTGATAGCTCCTACCAGACTTCTCCAGGAAATTGAAACCCATTGTTACCATCTTGGGACAGGGTAGAACCTCTAAAGGATGGTATTTCTAGGATTTGTTAGAGCTTCTCTGATCTCAGCTGTAGTAAAACTGTGTGTCTCTCAACATAATCAAGTGTTCAGGAAAAGCTGACATAGCAGGGAATGACAGATTTCTGGCTGTAACAGAGAGAGGCAGGTGTCACTGAGTCGTGAAAGGCAGAGTGTGTAGGGGCCAGGCAAAATGCTCCAGACCTCCTTGGAGAATGCCACAAAGCTCTCCTGTGAAATAGCAGAAGCTGCAAAGGGTCACATATGAGCCGTGTTTCTGAAGAGTGTTGCTTGCTTGTCATGCTGCCCTGTAGCCACTTGGTCAGCGTTAGCCATGCTGTGTCCTTAAGCCTTTTGAAAACGTGTTTTACTACCAGTGAAGGTTTGTACAGGGAAACTATGGAAGCAGCACTCCATGCTTCTTGCCTCTGCCTTGTTATTCCTCTGCTCTTGCATGTAGGTCTTGCCCAAGCGACCCTTCTGCAGTGCTTTACCTGTGAAGCACGAAATCATTGTTATTTTAAAGTGCTTGTCTTGCTAGTAGGATTTAGTGATGCTGGTTTAGAGAAGTTTTCCACCTTCAGGGAAGCTGAATGAGCAGCCAAATAGTGTCAGGCTGAGAGGGACAATTTCTGAAGTTCTTGGGACAAGAGGAACCTGGGGTAATATAAATGTTATTTGATTAAACTCTGTTTAAATTATTTAAAATAGGTGTGATGCCACCTAAGCAACCACCATTTCACACAAGGCCATCTACAAAGCTCATTGTGTGTGACATTGGTGTGGCAACATGTAAAGCCAAAAGCCACCCAGCAGGCCTGCTGCCTTCCCTGATGAACTGCTCTCCCTTTGCTTCTTGTCTGGTGTGCCTATGTGGAGCCTGGTGTTGCCTGAGAAGAGCTCTGGGGCGTGAGCGGCACTTAAATAAAACCTGCCAGACAGTGATCAGCTCTACAATCTGCCACCCTTCTGCAGCTTCTGTTACAGTAGCTGAATGTTTTTGGTAAAACTTAAAGCATGTAGAGCATCATGTTCCAGGAGCAAAGGTTAGATTAAGACGGTGTTTGGGCTGACTGGGCAGCATTGGTGGTTCAGTGGTACAATTCTCACCTGCCACACAGGAGGCCTGGATTTGATTCCCAGCCAATGCAACACTTGCCTCAGGCAGGATGGACTCATCAGCTGCCGGGCAACCATCCTAGGAGAAGGACAACTCTGACTCCAAACCCAGGCAGATGGAGCTCGCTTAGCCCTGTAAGGCCATCCATCTAAGAGAGGGATACTCTAACCAAACCTACATCCTGAGGACCTCGCTGTCACTGTCCAAGCTTGCTAGGCCCTGGCAGATGAACCTCAGGAGTAAAGGGTGGGGCCAGTTCTGCACGCGCTGTGCCTCACCTAAAAAAAAAATCCACTGCGCAGGCTTGAGGGATTCACCCGCTCTGCGTGGGTAAAAACCCTCCCAAATCTTCGTTCGTGAGGTCTAGCCATGATGATGATGATGGTCTGATTGAAGGGGCAAGATTTCTCCTTCCCTGTTCTGCTGTGGTTTTACATATCCCATGATAATGTGGTCGGCTTAAGACCATTTGACCATCCATTTCCAGTGTTGGAATAGCCTCACCAATCCCTTTTAGCTCACAAAATAACAAAAAAGGTTGGTCTGTTTTAGTGCAAAAGCTCAATGTGTCCCCTGTGCCAGCTGAACGTGTGCTGCTTCAGTCACTAATGGCTTCCTGTGTGTTTGCAGCCCAGAAGTGGTAGGACAAAACCCCTTTGTGACTTTGAATAATACCGTCAGCTGTTGTCAAATAAATATGATCACCAAGCACAGGCATTTCATGCTGGTTGTCTTTGGTGTGGCTGGTGGCTGTGTTGGTTGCCTGCAATGCCATGTGTGCTGGCAGTCATCTGGATCTGACAGGTGAAGGTCACTCTTCAAGGTGCACTTCATAACAACAGGAGTGTGTACCCACTCAGAGCTGGTGGTGAATTGGAAAGAGCTGCCCTTCTACAAAGGTGCGGTGTGACATTACACCTAATTAATTTAATAGTAGGATGCTGCTCAAATGGATGGTCTTGTTCCTTTGGTTTCCATCCACACCCAAAGTCACATGTCTTTTGTAGTTTCCCCTTGAATTTAGTAAGGAGTTGGGTGATGGTTGGGAGGAAATGCAACACTAAAGGCAATAAACAGCTAAAAGACTTGCATGGTGGAAGTGATTTGCCATGTGACCGTGTAAATAAGGGGACAGATTTGAGAAGACCGTGGTGGCCTCTCTCAGCTCATCATTTAATTTGGCTGAGCTGTAGCAGTCAAATGGTACCTTATGCTTTCCTTAACCTCCATGCTGTCTTCAGAGTTGGTAATAGATGGGAATATCCCCATGATCTTTGTGCATTCTCTCTCCCTGCAAGGCTTAAGTTGTGCTAACATATACATATAATTTATTCTGGTAAGGCTGAGAAGCTCATGTAACAAGAAGCCTCTGCATCCTAGTAGAAAATACATAGGAAGTCAGACCTGATTTTGAAAGCAGTAAAGCATGCACACTGGGCAGTGTGGTCTGAACCTCCTGGTTTGCCCTAGTTTGGTTTTTGCTTGTCTTGAAGGTGGGTGGCTGAATAGCT
Organism: Formicarius rufipectus; assembly: GCA_013399695.1. Classification (NCBI taxonomy): domain Eukaryota; kingdom Metazoa; phylum Chordata; class Aves; order Passeriformes; family Formicariidae; genus Formicarius; species Formicarius rufipectus. Next base: position 211,762 of record VXAU01000641.1, read on the forward strand.
TGTTCTGAAGTTGCAGCATAAAGGAGATGTGAACCTGTGGTGTGTTTAAAATGCTTTTGAATTTCACATTGTAGTAATGCACTCTAGGGTACAAGACTGATCAGGCTGTATCACAGAACAGCCTAAACAGTGTGTCCTGTGACTTTTCCTACGTTGGAATTACCTGTGTGGTTAAACGTGTCATTGTTTCAGGTGCCACAAATGGTGTGTTCTCTGGCCTACTTGTGCATATCATGAGTGTTTTTGTTTGGTTGTAGATTTGTTTCATGGAGGTAGGAGACAGATTTTGGCAACTGTCTTCCTGGAGTAGTGACTAACGTGACGTATTTTCAAAAGTGTTTGGCACTGAGCTCCACGATGTTGCTGGATTTGGAGTGAATGAGCATTTGATGCTTCTTTTTTTACTGAATCACTATATGATCTTTGTTGCTATTATATCACAAACCTTCTACTCTCTTGTTATTTTTTTATTAATTTGAACTGCTTTAGATAGAACTTGANTCTCTTTGCTTCAATACCCTGACTCTCCCGTGGGTGCTCCCACCAGCAGCCTCCTGGTACCAGTAAATAGAAGGTAATAAATTTGCTTGATGTATGGGTAGGTACTTGTGTGATAAATGTGGGTTTGCTTTGATGGGCTGAGGTTGGAGTGTTTCCTGGTGTGGATGTTGCTTGTCTTTTTATTGGTGAGATTATTATGTGTTGGCTGGAAAAGCAGAAAATGAGTGTTTTTAAACCCAGAAATAGTTGGTATCTGAGGTAGTGGGTGGTGTGGTGTGGGTGGTGCAGATGCCAGATTACTGTGATAGCCTATGTTGTTTGTGTAGGTTGTGTTAAATATGCTTTCGTCCCTGACGTGGACCTATTTTTGCTTTCCTCCATGAAGGGTTTTGTCTCGTACAATGTCGTCTTTTTTCTTACCAGGAATAACACTAGGCCTTCTTTTCACCTGTGAGAATGCACATGTGTTTTAAGGGACTGGTTTGAGAGATACAACTCTCAGAGGCCCCTACAGGGCACACACATTGTGGTCCTTTATTGGTCTCTGGCCATCTTGGAGGCCAAGAGAACCTAATACTTATTCCCAATGCGGGGGAGGTGAATGCAAAGCTCTAGAGCAGTGACAGCAGCTTAGTTTCTTTTTTATTTTCCTTTATGTAGTTATTACATTTTTTTTTAGTGTAAAGGCTGCCTCTGGGTTTGACGCAAGTACAGAAAATTGGGATGATTCAGGCTTAAGCTGGAGTTCATAACCCCACTCGCTTTGCTTGGATGTTGCCTTGGCTTTAGGCTCCTGTTAGGCACAAGGAATAGGAGGAGGAGCCATTGTAACTCCCTGTGGTTACATTGTATGAGTTGGACTGTTCTCCTTTCCCACTCCCTAGTATCTATTCTAAGAATTGCGTGGTATGGCTTTTTATCTGCCCGAAAATACTACTTTCTTTCTCCCTGTGTACCAAATGTTTATAACTTGGTGCTGAATACAGAAGATGAGGCAGACTCTGCCTGAAGGGGCAAGCCTCCAAACATCCAATTCTCCTTTTCTGGCTTCAGAAGGAGCAGCAAGATCCAAGCAGGACACCAACAGCACAAGCCCAAACACTGTGTGTAGGCTTGCTTTTCTGACAGTCAACATGCAGCAGGTTTTGGTGAAGTGTAGAACTGTGCAAAAGTAGTGCCTGTAAGGAGCCATGAGGAGGAAGCATTTGGGGAGAACGAGTATCTTGGGGTAGGAGGGGATTACATTGTAGGAGAGGAACTTCACAGATGGCAGTGGTAAGGGATCTGTGAACATGCTGCCATGTGGTATAATATGAAGAATATATTCAGGGTTTGTTTACCCTGAATTCCTGCAGTTGTTTGACTACATTGGTGCAAGTCCAAGTGTGGATTCAGGTCTGAGCAGAATGAGTTGTACGTGATGTGTTGGCAAATGTGGGTGCTCACTAAAAGGCTGTGGTTTCCTATGTGTGTTACTGAAACCTACTTAATTTATATATCTTACAGGCCAGTTTGTTTTGTTTATATATTTTAGATAATTATTTTTTTTCCTACTAAATGCTGATGTTGCAATAGATCTTTGCAAAAGTATAAGTGGCTTTAAAAGCCACATTTGTTTGAAACAGGGAGTTTTGTTCCTTCTGCGCTTAATGTTTCTTCATCCAAAATAGCTTCATTTGCATAGACCCTTCTGGTGTCTGGCTTATGGGAGGACTTCTGCCTTGTTGGGTATGAAAATGCCTGAAGAAAAATACGAAGTCGGAAAATGTAACTTGGGTTCAAAGTACGTCTTTGTTGTGAAAGCTCTCTTTATGACCTCGTGCATAATAATCTACTGAAAGACAGGGGATGTAGGTCAGGAATCCTGTATTTGCCAGTCTTGACCTATGCCTGGTAGATTTCACAAAACAAAAATGACTAAACTAAGATAATGATTATTTTCTGCAAGATTTGGCAGGAAGATTGTAATTTATCTTCTTCATCAGTAAGTCTGAACTGAAGCACTGAGCTCTGTCTTTGAGGTTGTATTCCATGAAGTAGGAGGGTTGCAAACCTACATCCATTAATTTCAGGCAGTAACAATACTTGGCCAGAACGTGGGCTGTTTTCCTTGCAGCTCTTCAGATTCCCCTAATGATGATTCAGATGCATGCCTGATAGTGAGATGTAATGTGGCGTTTGTGCTCTAGTGTTTTCCCAGTTTAACTAGCGTACATCAAAAGCAGATGGCTTGGATTCTGTTCTCTCTACATTAAGGATAAGAGGGAGAATAAAAAGGAAGGGGAGAGCAAAGCTTCCTTTTTGCTGTTTCCAGCTCATTTTCCCCAGCTCCCCCCCCAAAGCGCATAGATGTACATTGTATTTTAAGTCTTGGAAAAAACTGACATTTCTACCCAAGATAAAATACAAATGCATGATAAGTTTATCTTTCAAATAATCTATACAAGCAGAAACTACCATGCCATTGGGAGAAAAGGCTCAGTCTTGTTTTCTGCTGCAATACAATTGAACGGGAAAAGGGCTGTGTTTTATATAGACTGGGAATAATCTGAACAATCCCATGGTGCTTCCTACTGTACTCCACCTACCTTGCATCATAACTTCCCTTCTCATATTTATGGCCAAAAGCCAGTACAATATAAACGGAGTAGTGTATGCGGCGGTGAGATGGCAAGAGCAGAACTCCAGGTGTTTGGGTGTGGCTGTAGACAAATATGAAACTTCACTCTGCATTTCTGTTGAACCTTTATTGAAGAGCTGAATATGAAAAGGATCAGGGATAGCAATCATCCCGTGTGCCTCTTCTAGTAAGTCTATTATTATCTTTTGCTTACCTTAATCGTTTGCTTACCTTAATCTTTCAGCACAATAGGTGAGCGTGTTGCCTCGTCAAGGATTGTTTTCAGGTTCTGAGGAACTTCATACAAAAGAATCACTGAATTACTCTATTATTGTGGTATACTTTACATTGAATGGAGGGCTAGAACTGCGCACCAGCTCTGAATGCTGCTTATCAGATCAGGAAAATATGCTGCTGTGCAAACTGTCTTCTGTTGTTTGGAAAGTTGCATCAAGTCAGCAAAAAATACCTCTTTTAGCCGCTGATTCTTTGTGGCCATCTGGGAAGGTGCAGCATCAGTGTTCCCACTAGGTAAGATGCAAGACTTCCATTTAAAGCTCTTTATTTGAAGGGGTTTTCTATGTTTCAGGAAAGGCTCACTTAGAGGGTGAAAACAGTTATTTCTTGTTCTGTCACCTACTTGAGATATGATAATTACTCTATTAATAATAAGATTTCTCTAACTGGTTTTTCAGCTAACTAAAACTAACTTCTAAAAATACATTTTAGTTCATTATGTAAATTCATAGAATATTAGAATAGTTGCCGTTTGAAAATACCTAAAGAGTGACTTTTAATGCCTCCTTAAAAACAAGGGCCAAGAAAATTTGTTATGTAAGCTAAGACCATTATTTAGCAGTGCTGTGGAAATACAAAATCCTCCAACACTAGTAATGAGTGGTTCAAGGGTATTAAGTTTCGGTCTAAACTGCAGCTAATATGGAATGTGGTACAGAATTATGTTATTAGCTCTAATGCAAGGTAATGAAATGAATAATAATTTCCAGAGGCAGTATACTTGTTTGGCTATCAAATAATGTGATTGTCTCTGGTTTTGCCTTCTTGTGTGCCTCAGTTTCCCTGCCTGTAAAGTAGGAAACTACTTGCTTGTGTCATGACTTCCTGGTCATAAGATGCTTTGAAGATGAAGAATACTTTGTGAATAGATGCCACAGTTTGTATTGTATATTTCATGCTGTGCAGGAAGACTGCATAAAGTTAGGAATTCAGTAAGTACTGAAAACCAGTGTTAAGATGGTATTTCAAAAATTATAATCTCTATGTAGTTATAATATTTTACAAGGTACTGAGTTTTGCCGATTGTTGTCCTTTGCTGACATTTTATGATCTGGGTTAGATCTTTTGACTAGAAACCTGGACGAGAGGGGAAGTATGTGCCTTTAAACTTGTTAGTTTCAGGAATTAATGAAGTGTTTGTATTTTAATTTAGATCATGCACTGTAATAGTGTTCCCCTGAATACTTGCATCCAGAATAATTGAACATTATTAGTATTCTAGAAAATGTCCAATTTATCATCCTTTTAATACCCAGGATGTGTGACATCAGCTTTATTGTATCTGAGGAGTAAGAGAAATCTTATCCTTACAGAAACACCATCAAATCTGGAAAGTAAATTGCATTTCTGATTTTCTCCCTTTAATCAATAATTGAGGCCTTCTGATCTAAGGAGAAGAGTGATACAAGGCCTTTGATATGAAATGATATTTCACTGGATGGATGTAAATTATAAGGCATGTGTTTGCTCAGGTTAATACTGCAAATGTGTTTGGAAGCTATTTCTTGTGGTTTTGGGTTTGGTTTTGGTTTTTTGTTTGTTTGTTTGGTTTTCCCCCCCCTCTTTGTTTTTTGTTTGTTCTGATGGTTTTGGTTTGGTTTTGTGTGTGGGTTTTCCTTTTTTTTTTTTTTTTTTTTGTGTATGCAATAAAGCAAGAACCAAAATGTAGTGTGGTCATAGCCTTGCACTTCTGTGGAGTTAGACATTCTTACATTTTCAACTGAAAGTAAAATATTTATTTGCAGATATTGAGACCTGTTCTATTTCATATTGGTGTAATTGTATGAAATAATTGTGTTGATGAGCTTAGCAATGAATGGATCAGATTTGCAGGTAAATAAAGGCTGTTTGGCACTGAGGTGCAGAAGAGAGAGATGGAGGTTTATAAAATGGGGGTTGACTGGCTTTATTTGATGCCCTCTTCTATCCTCTTGTTTGGCTGCTCTCCTTTTATATTCTGCTCCTGTGTGTGTTACGTTCCAGACTTGGAGGCTGTAGTTGGAGGTGATGCATGAGTAATATGAGTTGAAACAAAATTATATGTTTCATGCTGAGGGGACTCAGTTGTAATTCATACCAATTTGGATTTTATTATATTTCTGTCTTAAATGGCAGGTTTTTTTGAGACATGATGTCCTCCTTTATGTTCAGTTCTCTGCTTTGCCACCCAGTTGTTTGTAGGTCACACAGTGCAGTCATTCCTTGGAAAAGCTGTCTCTTGCTTTAGCTCATGTGACCTTGGTCATCTCTTTGATGCCCTTGGTGCATCCGATCGAACAGCCTCATTTGGTGGCTCCATAACTGCAAACTTTTATTTTCTAAGCTGTAGCAGAGTCAGCTGAAATCTGTGATGTGATTTTTAAAAGGAACTGCTTCAGTAGGTACACAACACATCCCTAGTTTCTCCCAGACACACCACAGTATTGCAGTGCTTTTACATTTTAAAGCTTTCCAGTACCTATAAATAATGAGTATGTCTTTGAGGTGGGAAATAAGGGGGGAATCTTTAGTTTAGAACTTACCATGGAACCTGAGTGTGGATTAAAAATGCTCAGTCTGTATGCTGGCGTTCCTAAAACTCATTCTTTAAAAGTCTGTAGATAAAAAAACTCCTGATCCAAGGTCATATTGAACTGTAAGTTATTTCAGTATTTGGCTTGATGCTGTCTTTAAAAGAAGTCCAAGGTCTGACTGATTTGTCTTCCTCTCCTGTTTTTTATCAAGCCCTTTGTTTCTGCCTGTCTTGAAACTGAATTTTTTTTGCTTGTTTTTTTTCCTTCTTAATTCCTGAATGTCTGTATATAACTGTCCTAAAGTCACTGGTTTTGAGGAGGAGCAAGAGACTGCTTTGTGCTCTAGTTTGATGCAATCTAGATGATTCCAACTTCTGAACAAGGTGTCATGAGAGTATCCTTGTTTCCTTTGTTTTTCATTGCCCCACAGCAATAAAACAGCAATATAAACTATCTGGTAAGGTGGTCAATGAACCTTACAGTTGAACCAGTCCCAGGAGGAAGATGAGTTCTTGGGATCTCAGTGAGAAGTGGTGCCAGCCACAGCAGCCACCGAGAGTGATGAGCCGCACTGAGAAGCCACAGTAGGCTTTTGGTTCACATCACTTCCTTTACCTTTTCCTCTCTGGGGAGAGATGTTTCTGTGGTGGATCCTCCGTGGTCAGAGCTTACCCTAAGCTCTGATATGGCCAGCTGGGGAGCAGAGTACCCCTGGAGACCTTGCAGGTGTGCAGGCAGTGGTGATGTGACCATGATTTCAGTGCGAGAGGAGGAGCACAATGACTTAGAGAACTTAATCGTGTCAGCATTGTCCCTGGAGCTAAAGGGAAGCAGAATGAGGTAACAATGATATCATAACCTTTTATTTGCTTTAGACTCTGTGGACTTTGAGCTATGTTTTTAGGAAATTTTCAGGGATTGGCTGCCTTTTTTTTTCCGCTTCTTTTTTCCCCTCTCAGTTCCTAGAATATGTGGGATAGAGGTAATGCAGACACTACCAAGCCCCAGAAATGGCCCCCACACAGCAGGTTTGAGTGCTCTTGGCTTAATGTATTAGTAATTATCCTGAGCATTGTGGATAGAAATGGCAACTCGTGATCCTTCCTGTGTAGTTGTCTGTATTGCTAAATCCCAAGGATTAACAACTGGATATAGACGGGCACACTGAAGAGTGAACAGCCGTGCTAGGGTCAAATTAGGTCTGCTTTGTGTATAATGCCATGGTTTTTGTAATTTGCTCTTAATTCCCATCTGCAAGCTCATCTTTTAAAATTAACAAATGTTATTGCAGATACACAGCCTGTGCGATTTGGTGGTGTTTAGAGGTTGTACAGCATTAAATGTGAAGGGTTGACGTCTCTTACACACCTCTATAAGCCTGCCTCTAAAGCTGTTTGGGAGCCTCTTTTTTATTTTATTCTCTTTTGCCCTAGTTTTTTTGATTAAGGGATATTCTTACCTGGCTGCACCTGGCATCCTTCACTGTCAGCCTCCTCTAGAAACACTCTGTGTAAAGGTTTGCGTGTTCAGTGGCAAAAAAAAATGAATTAAAGCCAAGTGTCAGAGTTCCTGCTTGGAAAGCTCTGTCTTAATTTAGGTCAGTACCTCATTGTGCTGTAAACAGCAGAACAGTTGTGCCTATCTTTACTATATAATAAGTGTGTGTGGTAAACTGATCCTACCTGCCTGCCCATGGCTCTGGGGAGGGGAGCAGCACTAAAACACGTTCCCTGCCACCCTGGGTGAGCAGCTGTGACCCTGCTGGCCAGGCAGGATGTTCCCCTCCCTCCAAGAGGGGCACTGTGCAGAGGGCAGCAGCCTTAGCTTGAGCTACAAATCCTCAAGCACCGGGTGTCCCACTCCATCCACCTGCCTGCTCTCCACGGGGTTCACCAGTGTCGGGCAGTAACCAGAATTTTATTGCTGCCTTTGCGTTTTTCACATTCTCTCACCTAATTTCCCTCCTTACAAGCTCTAAGTTTGTTTTCTCTTTGTTTGCTGGTTTGTTTTTTTTTTTTTTTTGGCGTCCCCCCCACCCCAATAACATGACAAGTAAATGGTTGGGTGGAATTTGGCCATTTTCCTGAGGATTACGGTGGTTTTGAGCTCTGTTTCAGCAGGTTTTTTTCTCTCTGTGAACATTTGTAGAAGGCATTTAGGAATTTATCAGAAACCCTTTTCTTGGGGAGCTGGGCAAAACCAGAGGTCAGAAATTCTACATGCTCTTGGTGCCAAACCTGGTGCAGTGCCAGGGCCTGAGACACTGTTTGCAGGTGTTTGTACTGCCACAAGTGGACCAAGTACTTGCACTCTGTGTAACAAGACACGCTGAGTGTGGAGTGTTTTCACAGACGTTTTTGAAAGTAAAGACAGCTTCTCTCATAGGGGTGGGAGGGATCTTGGCGCTCAGAAGAGCCCTGGAAAGGCTTTGGAGGCATCAGGAATGTACATGTGCGTAGTTGTATTCTGGAAGAATCACCCAGAGTGGGTTCTTAAAACCATAAAGAAGGTGGGGCTGAATTTCACTTTGCAGTAGCATAAAGAGTACTCACTTCAGTGTATTTACACAAAATCACAGAAATAATGCTTTTGGTTTTGTTGTGGGGCTCTTTATTATTTAAATTTATTTAGGTGGGTATTTATACATCTCTTGTCTTGTTTGAATGGACATTTCACCCCCCCCCCCCCCCCGCTCTTTTTTGACCTTTGGACAGTTTTTTGCAATCATGTACACCCCTTTCACCATCTAAAAATGAGGACAGACAAGGATTTGTGTCTTTTCCTGAGGAAAACACCTTTTCCAGCTGTATGAAAAAGACTGAATTGTGTAGGTTTCTATTGCTTGAAATGCTTAGTGGACTTACTGCTTTCTGGAGATATTTGACTGATTTTTGTGTTGCTGGAATTCATAAAACTAGCAGTCAGTTGACACAGAAGTTGAGAATAGGTCTCGGAAGAGAACTGACGTACTTTTAGCTAGCAGCTGAACTTTCATAGCAGTTTAATATTAATAGCTCATAGAGAGATGGTGTTCAAAGTCAGTAATCATCAATGTTTTCTGTCAAATATGGCAACAAATATTTTAGAGTGGTTGTTTTGTAGTTGTGGCAGGAAATACAGGAGCAAGAATAACATCTATCTGTGTGGTATGTCTAAACAGAATAACCAAAAATCAAGGATCCTTCTGCAGCTGTGAAGAGGAAGCCAAGTAAAATATCCTTGCTTTCCTGTGAATGGTGCTTGGGGGGGAACCTTGTGTTCAGACTGAGACTAAGGGAATAGCAAGTCAGCTTGTGTTTCTAAGAAACCTCATGAAATGTGTTACAGAAATGCAAATTGTGTTTCCACCTCACTGCCTGTGTAGTAAGCTCTGATATATATATATATATATATATATATATTTTTAGTATCAGGCATAATTATCATTGTTTTTCACTATATAGAGTACTTCTGAACTCTAGGTGACTGTTGCTCCTGCTGCATCAAATGGGTGTGGTATATACATATAGTAAGGTGGGAGGAGTTCTGACACCTCACCTTGAGAGAAGCAAGGAGAAATGGGTCCAGATTTAAAATGAAATAATCCTCCAGCAATGTAATTTTGTCTAGCAGTGGATTACTTTTTTAATGTCTTTTGCTTATACCTTAAAAATAAATTTGGTTTTGTTTTGAAATCTGTACGCATGTAAGTTGATAAATTATGTAATTGTGTTGGAAAGAAGGCATTTAACGAGAGGGTTGTGACTCCAGGGGCCTTTGTGTTTATAAAGTAACCGTGTGCTGTTGCCTTTGTCTTTTCTAGATGTTTCTGACTGTGTACCTCAGTAACAATGAGCAGCACTTCACTGAGGTGCCAGTCACCCCTGAAACAACCTGCCGAGATGTGGTGGAGCTGTGCAAGGAGCCTGGAGAGAGTGAGTGCCACCTGGCTGAAGTGTGGTGTGGCTCAGGTAGGTCAGCTGGCACTTGGTGCATTACTGGGCATTCACTGCTGCTGCTAAGGTAGCACACGGAGACCTGACAGAGGTGATTCAGTCCTAGAGGGTTTCTGCATTACCATTTTGTTAATTTCTTCATCAGACTGGCTGTATAATGAAGCACCTGCAGAAAGGCTCACTTTACAAAAACGAGTTAAAAGCAAAGGGAGGGAGCTCAAGCATGCAGATATTTTTATTCATCAACCTTTCTCTGACTCAGTTGAGTCTCTGAAGGGTGTGAGAAAGTTTTTTTTCCTCTTCCTCCTTCTCCCCACACTGGTATCCCAGTGGCCTGCATGGGGATTTTGAAGTACTTATGTATCAGTAGTTCTGAGGCCAGTTCAGAATTGCTTCTTCAACCCTACAGCCACTTTCACTTGCAGAGGCAAAAGAAAACTTCCTTTTTGAGATGACACCTTCTTTGTTACTGATTTTATTTAGTTTGGATTGAAAGGAGTGTATTAGCAGACAAGGTAGGAATAACTTGATGTTGAAGTGCTCTAAAGAAAGTGTCTGTCAGGGAGGATGTAGGAGCTGCTTTTGACTGACCCCTATCCTTTTAAGCCTATTGAAAAGTGGGTAGTGTGGTTGGTCTGTTGTGGCTTTTTTTATTTTTTTCGTCTGATCTTGTTGATTTTTGTCTTGGAAGTTCAAATTTCCCTAGCTTGCAGTGCTCTACTGGAACTGGAGAAAGTGTCAACAAATAAGTGAAAAGCTAAAGTATGGCTAATGTCTGATGGCTTAAACAGGAAAGGACTCTGGACTACCTCCTGTCTCCGTGGTACTTATTGAATACTGGGAGCCATTCACATGAATCCTGGACAGGGTTTTAAATAACTATGTTTGAGCCAACATTTTTGAGCTACTTCAGAAAGATTGTAAAAGAATCAGATGATAAGGGCTTATATTCCTGTCTTTCTTTGATGTTGGCTCAGGCTCACATCTGTTCAAAGAAGTCTTTGGTGAGATGGGTATTTGTTTAATAGTATGAGATACCTGGGTTGTCGCTTGATATTTTGATGTTTCTGATATTTCTGAGTTCACAAAATGGAACCGTTTTTTTTTTCCCTCTCCTTAGAAAATAGAGGATCTTTTCTTCATAAGTAATAGTAAAATAGAAACATCAATTCAGCAGGGAAAGAGATCTTTTAGGAATGTATTTTTATTGTACATATTTGTCTAAATCAACACAATACCAAAGTCTGCAGTGAAAGACAAGTGAAATAAAAGTTCAGGTAAAACTGCTGCATTTATAGTTAGTGCCCATGCCATGTTAAAGAGCACAGGAGCTTGTGTTGAGGGACAGGGTTTTCCTGTTCTTCCTAAAGTTGCAGCCCTGAGAGAATGGACAACTCCTCGTGTTTCCTGAACTTGGATTCTTGATTGCCTTTTGAGATGTTGATGTAGAGTATGCTAGAAAGGGCAGCAAGACTCTCCTGAAATCAAAGGAGAGCACCTCTAATAAGAGGAAAGTACTTGGAGTCCTAATGGTCACGGTAAGCTGAAAAGTGAACTTCTGGGTGAGTGTGGAGGTTTATTTATATAATATAGTTGTTAGCTTCTCTGCTAGTCAAGGAGATGTAACCAAGTAGTCTGGATAGAGAAACATAAAGTGAAGCAGAGAATTTTTTTTCTGAGATTAGTCTTTGCAAAAACATCATGACATACATGAGGACAGATAGCTAAATGTTACTTACACAACTGTTGTCATAAACCCAAAAAGTTTCATCCATTTCTACAGTGAAAACCTTGGCAGTTGTTTTAGAAATGAAGTTATTCTTGTTCCCTTCACTGATCTTGTCACGTGTGTTAGTTATTTATATCTACATACAAACACTGGCATGTGTGTAAAACTGAATATAGAGTCATTAAGATTGGAACACACCTCCAAGGTCATACAGCTCAACCTTTGACTGAACACTACCTTGTCAACTCAGCCACGTCTAGTCATTTCTTGAACACTTCCAGGGATAGTGACTCCACTACCTCCCTGGGCAGACCATTCCAATGCTTAACCATCCTTTTAGGGAAGAAATGCTTCCAGATGTCCAACCTGAGCCTCCCCTGGTGCAGCTTGGGGTTGTGTCCTCTCATCCTGTCTCTTCTTGCCTGGGAGATGAGACTGAACCCTCACACCTGGCTGCAGCCTCCTCTCAGGTAGTTGTAGAGAGTGATAAGGTCACCCTTGAGCCTTCTCTTCTCCAGGCTAAACAATCCCAACTCCCTCAGCTGCTTCTCATAGGATTTACCCTCTAGACCCTTCCCCAGCTCTGTTGCCCTTTTTGGACATGCTCCAGTGTCCCGATGTCTTTCTTGTATTGCAGGGCCCAGAACTGAACATGGGATTTGAGGTGTGGCCTCACCAGTGCTGAGTACAGGGTTACAATCACTGCCCTGGTCCTGCTGGCCGTGGCTTTGCTGATACAGGCCAGGATGCCACTGGCCTTCTTGGCCACCTGGGCACACACTGGCTCATGTTCAGCTGCTGTCAACCAGCAGCCCCAGGTCCTTTTCTGCTGAGCCACTTTCCAGCCACTCTTCCCCCAGGCTGTAGCATTGTGTGGGGTTGAACTTGTGACTGACATGCAGGACTCAGCACTTGGACTTTTATTGAAGTTTCAAAATAGAGTTTCAAATTGTGCTTGGTAACAGAAAATGGGTTAGTCTCAAATCAGTAACATTAAAGGACTTGAGTACTGGATACATGCAGGTTGTTTGGGATAAAATACATATTAAGCATCTCTGTAACATTCAGTAACAACCATTTGCAAGATTTGTTTTCATGGATATCTTGGAGTTTTGGGTGCAAGGGGAGGGGGCAGCTAGGGAGATAAATACTTTTAGCTTTTTGCTAATCTCATTTTACATGTCAGTGAGCTCGCAATCTTGTTTTGCTGAGGTAAGCCAGGACTTCTCTTTTGCTTGCAAGTTACACTGAACAAATTAAACTGTTTTAAAACAAACACGGTGCAGGACAGCCAATCTTTTGGAAGAAACAAAAGATTTATGTTGGAAAATGACTTCTAAGATTTCAAATTACTGAGATCCTTCTTTCACTGTGTGTCTCCCTTTCCCTGAAGCTTGCTCAGGAGTTTTAGCTTCTGTTGTCAGACCTTATTAAGTGTACTTTGAGAGATCACTGCAAGTGTGCTTGAGGCACTCTGTTTCCTGAAGGGGTAAAGTTTACTATTCTCCCTGTCCTCTCAGTTTTGCTTGAAATTTGAAGAATATCAGGGCAAAATTTCCTGGCCTGCCTATTACTGTCAAAATTCTGTTAGGCAACTATCTTGGCCACTGTGGAAAGCAGTCAAAAGGGGGTGTGGGTGTATAAATTTTTATTTTTCCTTGAGACAGATAGGGAATAAAAAAAAAGAAAAGCGATTGTTCTTTTTTCCAAAAGAAGAAAGCTTTCCAAATGTACATTTGTTTGGTATTTGAAAATCTATTTGACCTTCTTTGAAGTCAGTGAGTGGTATTGACAGAATCCTTGTGTAAAGGGCATGTCCCTTGATTGTAGAGTTTCAGTTTAAAGTATTGCCGAGCTGCTAGAAATCTCTCTCATAAGCCTGCTGTATATCTTTTAAGATGGAAATCTGACAGTGGTACTGTTAATTTTTTTGTTGTTTGTTTTGTTTTTCCCTTTTTTTTTTTTTTTTTTCCCTTGATTTAAGGTTTAGCAGATGAGGAGCTTTTTTAGCTGTCTAGACAAGTAACCCCCAAGAGACTGCTTTTTCTGTAACAGTGACCTACTTGCTTATTCTGTAAAGCTAATCTCTTTTGACAGTGACTCCAGAAATTTTCCTTCCTAGGTTGCTTGAGCACAGCTGCAGCATTTTCATTTAAAGAAACACTTTTATGTTGAAAAGAGCTTTTCATATGCTGAAAACATGTTAGTAGCTTTTTTTTTAATGAAACTGAAAACATTTAGACTTAATGCCAACAATTTTTCCTGCTGAAAAGATTATTTCATATTAAGATAGTGACTTTGAAAGACTCCACTGAATGTGAGTGAACAACTCTAGTTTCTTTCTCTTTTCCTCTCTTTGCATAAATAATGAAAGGAAATGTGCAACAAAGGCCATGTCAGGAAAAATGAAACTAGTGCAGAAATAGTGGTGTTTAATTTCATTCTTTGTCTGCTTGTCTTATTTCTCAGGCCAGGAACAATATCTTCTGTTTGTCTGCAATCCAGCACAAATGGGTCCAAGTTGATCACGAGCCCCAATGCTGTTAGAAGATACTATGACAGTATCTTGCCTGTGTAAAGGTCATGACTATGATATATTAACCTCACCATAACCATCACATTTAAAATAGGTAGAAAAATTGATGGTAAAATGTCTGGAATAACAAAAGAAATTGCTTTTATGTAAAGATTGAGTGTCCAGTAAGTAATTCTAATTATATGCTGTCTGTGAATGCCAGGCTATGAAGGATGTAAATTTTGGTAATACAGAAAGATAGGAGCACTGGTAAATGAAATTGGTAGATGTAGACTCACACTGGATTTTTGTATTATCAAAAGGCAATGAGTAAAGCTTAAAAATCAGACATATGACTGACTCTTGAACTTGGGAATAAGATCAGGAAAAGATATTCCATGAAATTTGTGCATGTAACTTTTTCATCTCGGTTGTCTGAAAGAAAATGGCAAGTTCTTATTGGCATCGCTTTTCACTGTCTGATCAGATTTTTACTTTGAGCTGTGAATCCAAAGTAGTTCAGCTTTTCAAGGTTTATCAGAAATAGGCCTTTCAAAATGCATCTGATCTGAACTTCATGAAATTTGCTGTCCAGGAGAATGAGCCAGATCTGTGTCTGATGGGATCCGTAGGAGAACACCTGAAGTGACAGGAGCTCTGCTGGCGTGCTGAGGGTCAGGCCCCGTGGGAACTGCCTGGGAGCCTCCCTGTGGCATTGAGTGCTGCTGCCCGAGTCTGAACACCAGGGCTGCCATCCAGCGTCTGATTGCAGTCCTTAGGAACTTCAAGGAAGAATTCCCTCTTCCCTGAGAGTTTATCTTTGCATCTCTCTTAGTTCTTGTTGGAATTAGGAAGTAAATGAGTCCCTGTAGGAATTGGAGCAGCAGTGCCCTTGAGGAGGGAGTGGGAATGCCTGAGAAATAAGTTTGTCTGAGGTAGTGCAGAAGTGAAACAAAAGGTGTGCCAGCATGTTTCCTGCGGTGGTGAGTGGGCAAGATGATTTGCAAATATGAAACAAAGGCACTAGAGCTGAAAGCTCTGAATTCCTCGTTTGTTTCCCCTCAGGCTGCAGCGGTTCCTCAGCTTTCCCCTTCAGGGGTGGACTGTTAAAGGGCTGCTTTTCAGAGGTGTTGGTTTAGTTTCAGAAGCAAGGAGCAATAGAGTGGCTTCTGAAGGGAAAAGGAGAAATGCCTTGGGTGAGGGCAGAGGTTATGTGCACACGCTGCACCTGTGCAGTAACAGGTGTTCAAGTGAGAGATGGTGGACAGGTTTTTGGTTTGGTATGTGCCCAAGCTATGATGGGATGTTGCAGTCAACCGTGTTTTCACCTTTGCAGAGCGTCCCATAGCCGACAATGAACGGATGCTGGATGTTTTGCAGCGCTTTGGGATGCAGAGGGGTGAGGTCCGTTTCTTTCTTCGGCACGAGCGCTCTCCCTGCCGGGAAGCAGGTACGTGTTGATCTCAGCTGGTTCACTTGTTCAAGTTTCCTTTTGTCCTTCAGGGTTAAGGAAGCAGATTGTGGATGTTATTTATTAGTGTTCATAGTCTGTATGGCATTGCAGCCTGCTTTCTCTGACCATTATTTTCGTAAGAACCGAGAAGGCTTGCAACAGAAAACTGACTAATTTCTGTAAATAAGTCATCCTCCCTTGCCAGATCTGGGAATATTAAATCCAAATTGAAATTTCTGCAGGTTTTCTAAAGCTGGCTATCTCCAAAGCGTCCAATGGCAACCTGTGTTAAAGATATTTTCCACAGCAAAATATGTAGAGATGTGTGATAGTCTCTTCTTTAAAATCTAGTAACAAAACTGTTCTCTGGTAATGTAATCTATAATTTGAGCTCAGGTTGTTTTATCTGGATAATACTTTATGTGGGTGATAAACTTGGCATACTTGGTGAAAGATAGTCTTGTCCAAAGTTTTTCCTACAATCTACACATTTGTGTTAGTTTCTGAAATAACATTAAATAAACAGCCTGGACAAGTTGTCTGAGCATGTAACATCTGTGAGTTGTAAATTTAAATATGAAACCTGTAAAGGGAAATTACTTTCTGCTTTTAAAGAGTTTTCTGTGCATCCCACATTTATCTCTTCATTAGAATCTTTAAAACTTTTACTTTTGAATCAGTCTGCTGGATTCTTCTTCATCCTCTTTTTCTGTTTGTTAAGCTGCTTTTCTTCAGTTTTTTTTGAACAGAACTATACTTTAAAATAAAAGCTGTTATCAAACAGCAGCCTTTTCAAAAAATGTTTTGTGTCATCTGTTAAATCTTAGTGATAAACATATGAGAAGAATAGTTGTACAGATTCTAAACCATAATGATAGTACCTGTTCTCCTTTTGTATTGAATGCTATGGCTAAAAGGATAAGAAAAATCTTAAAATACCTTACTTTCACTGTTTCTGTCTAGGGACTGGCCAAAGGTCTCAAGATCCAGCCTTCAAAAGAAATGGTGTGAAAGTGCCTGGTGATCGAAGAATAGAGAATGGAGTAAGTGCTTGATGCAGTGGGCAGTATAGTGAAACCAGTGGCTTCCCCTCTTAGTAGATACTGGTGCAAGTCCTACTGTGGAAACCAAGAGACTATTTTGGGAGAGGTTGCTCATGACTTCTTTAAAATAGACACAAAGCCTCTAGCAGTTATTATTTTTGCTTTCTATTTTTAAGATGTCACTGAGATCTGTTGGCTGCCATATATGTGCTTGGATAGGTGATCTCAGAGCAGCAAATTCAGCATACTTTTCCTTCTCTACCCCCATCAAAAATTTTCTCTCATGTTACTTGAGTTTAATTTTTTTTTCCTCTCAGTTTTGTGTCACAGGTTCCTATTTCTAGATTTCAAGATGAGACCAGTTAGTGCTGCAGCATTGAATTCCTTGTCTGATGCTTACTCTTGCTCCAAAAGATACAATTATGAATATGAGACTAAATCTTGATCTGGAAAACATGTGAACAGATTAATAATAGTTCTGTCTTATGGTGGTGATTCCCCCCTGCCCAGCTATATTTAAACTTTCCATTTTCTTTGACTTAAGTTGAAATTATGTGAATTGCAGAGATCCACCTACGACGACAGATCTATCCTGCCATGTGCTGAGCATTCTGGGCTCACTCAGTCAAAGCTGATTCATGTTGAGCTTAATTATAAAGGGCTCTGAAATGCCTCTTTAAAATGCTGCTGGGATTTTGTTAGAAATATTCATATTCCAAGAGATGACATCTTATGTGAGTTGCTGAATGGGGCTACACCTGCATACAGCTTACAACTATTCATTCTTTTACCATGAAAAGATTCCATTTCTAATTATTTTTATTGGATATGCGATTGTTGTTATTTTTAAAAGACTTTTATTATACTTTTCTGCAGTAGCTCTACTGAGTTACATGTTAACCAAGTTAAAAATTCTAGACTTAAATGCTTTGTGTTTTCTTTGATAGGTGAGTGCTCCAAGGATGGATATGACACTGGCTGAACTTCAGGAAATGGCATCCCGCCAGCAGCAGCAAATTGAGGCTCAACAGCAAATGCTGGCTAACAAGGTGAGTTTACAATTAGATTCTTTACAGCCAGGAACAAAAGTAGTAAGAGTCACTTGAGGTGGAGAGAAGGTTGGGGGTTTTTCTCCTCTTATAAACAGAGCATTTTCTTTGGCTGCCTGTTTTTAAATTTGAAAGTCAATCTATGCAAATATCAAGTAGTAAAACATTAAAATAATGCCAGTGATAGAAGTGGCCATGTAACTTACTAATAAGATAGAGCACATAACATGAATATATCTTCATTCATCCTGGAGGCTCTGTCAGCTCTATTTGTGCTCCATGTGATGACCAGTAATTCACCAGTTTGATCACTGAACAAGGCTTTTGTCTCAAGACATAATGCTGTCCTGTAATGGTATCTGGCCTTCTCCTGATAGAGTTCAATGTGCTTGGTATCCTGGGGCAGCTGCCTGGAAAAGATGGCATGTATGTGATAAAAGCAACTAGGACAGTGATTTATGAAACCCTTGCAGAACAATAACAGAAAAGCTAATGAAAGCACACAGAGTGCTCCTGAATCGTTTAGAGGGGAAAAATACTTTGCATGCATCTGCAGAATGGTGGTATGGAGTTCATATTTGACTTAAGTGTTGTTGGTACACACTGCTCTTGAAAATATAGCAGAAAACACTGCTTTTGGCAGAGTATTGTTCAGTGTAAACCTGTCCTGAAGAGGGCTCGTCTGTCTGGGTGATTGAGTTCCATTGCACTTCAGAATGTGCTTCAGTAGGGAAGAAGGCCGCTTTGAGGATCTGGTCTCACCCCTCTTCCTCTGTCACATGCCCCATCTCCTTCCCCTTTGGAGATCAGCTCTGTGTGTGCCCCAGTCTTTAGTATCTTGTTCAGTTCCATCAGCCTTTGACAGTTTTATCACAGGGAAGTGCTTCAAACCGTGGCCTTCTAATGGTTCTGCAGCACCTACTAAGTGTTATTATGGTCTGCCAAAATGTTATTTCTGCTTTATGATAAGAACAAGTATGAAGGAGGTACAACTATAAGGTAAGAAATTGGTCAATCAACCAAGTAATTAGTTTGCACCTGAAATTTTGCAGCGCAGTTAATACCTGTTCTGCCTTGCTTAATTTGCCAAGGCAGAATGTTGCCCTTTTCTCAGTTCCAGCTGAGATGAATTAAATATAGGAGAAACCTAAACTTTCCCAACTGTTCATTTCTCTCACAGCTGATGGCAATACACCCATGTCTTATAAGTATCACTTATAGTCACTATATATATGAAACAAGAAATAAGAAAGTCATACGTATTTATTGTAAAAGGAGTTGTACTATATTTTAAAAAATGTGAATTTTGAGTCAGGCAGGTTTCTGCTGCCTGTGGTTTGGGGCAGAGTAGCCTTATGGGTGTCCCAGTGGTAGAATTTTTCATTTATGTCCCTCTCTGGAATTAACCTGCTTTCATAGATGCCTCTTCAGAGAGACTTTCCACTGCCTCTTTCCTGCTTCCTGAAATCAGATGTAGTATTAAAAATAGATCCTGAGGGAGGAAAAATACGCTTTCTTTTTAGATACAAGCTGTAATATCTTGGGGTTTTTTGACATTTTCCTGCGTGGGAGTGACTCTAAAGTAGAACACACACTGTAGGTGCTGCCTAGTTTTTTCCGGAAGGAAAGCTTACGTTTTGCTCTGCCTTTTTTATTCAAACTGCGGCAGAGTCCCTATTTTCTAAATATAATTTTTTGTGGTGGCATATTTTTTCTTTTTTTTTTTGTTGGTTTGTTTTTTGAGGAATTATGGAGTTATAATATTAGTAAGCAGCAGTAGTCTTGGCTGTTAGGGGGTGGTTGGGAAAATCTTAATAGTTTTACTGTCTTGGGGCAACACATTATCTCCAGAGCTGGAGGCCATGAATAATGTCCAGAGATTTAAAGGAATTCTCTATAGATGGTCTAATGGTTTCTTTCAGGTTTAAATTAGGCACATGTGTATATAGGAACTGTTAACACACCATTTTACTCTTGCACTCTTGGAGAAGCAAAAAGATCCTCTCTACTAAGATGGTATCTATTGTGTAAATGGGGACCAGGTCATTGTGAAGATTTTTCCATGTCCTGAATTATCTGTGTTGTGACAGTGGTGATAATTATCGGACGACAGTATGTTTTTAGGACTTTGGTGTACAGTCATCCCTCGTGTCAAAGAGGTTTTAGCAGAACTAGCAAAAGCAGAAATAGTGATGAAAAATTCTAATGATTTATGGAATACCTTCTATATAAAGAATGTCTAATATTCTCCAGAGTAACTTAGTTTTTTAAAATGTGATGTATTATAGAGATCAGTAAAGTACCAGCAGCATGGGGAAGGTAGAGAGGAAATAGTCATTAGCTCTTGTAACTCAAAAGCCAAGTAGTGACTAAACAAAACTGGCAAATGTCATGGAATGTGAATGCTAAAATTCTTTTTATGACTCAAAGGCTTTTGAGCAATTTAATGGATGAAAGAATTAGTGGGGGCTGTTAGACATGGATACCACCTCTGTTTCAATAGGTTCTTGTACCACAGTATAATTATACCTGGAGGACTGTATTGGGACGCATCTGTGGTCAGTTTGTGAATCGGCTCACGTTTGCTCCATTCTCACAGGCACTCTGGGAAATCATGCTGAGCTGCAGCAGTTCTGAACTGCTGTGGTGATTGTTTCTGTCAGTACCTTGCTGTAAGTTCATTTTAAAAAATAAATTAAAAAAATCTTTGTCTTGACTGCAGGAACAACGCCTGAAATTCCTGAAGCAACAAGATCAGCGGCAGCAGCAGCAAGCTGCTGAACAGGAGAAACTGAAGCGATTGAAGGAAATTGCTGAGAATCAAGAAGCCAAACTTAAGAAAGTGAGAGCACTGAAAGGCCACGTGGAGCAGAAGAGACTCAGCAATGGGAAATTAGGTGAGTTGCTGCTTGCAGAAAGTAGCCTGTGATTTTTCATGAAATGCAGTTCTTGGGACTCTAAAATTTCTTGTGATTTCAACGATTCAGAGGAGTTATTTACAGCATTCCAGGAAATGTAAGTCTTAACAATTTCACATCTTGTGTTTACCAAGAAAACTCATGAATGACCTAGAATGAAATGTATTTTCTTACTGTATTTTAAAATATCCCATAAGAGCACCCTATACTTTGAGCCTAGCATGTCTGCTCTTTAATTATAGTGTAGGTTTTTTTCCCCTTACTTGAATACCTTTGTGTGCCACAGTCAAGTTTTCCGTCCTTGATGTCAATACCCTACGCATTTAGAGTGTTATTTTCTTGTCTTAGCCTAATATACACATTGCCTTTTATGCAAGAGGTACTTTAATGGCCTCATTGGCAGCATATTTTCTTCATAATTGTGTAACTCTGACCAGGGTCTGGCTTGCTACAGTACGAGGTGGGTGCTTGTAGTTCAGCATGTTGATGCAACATTAAATATTTATTTCAGACTTAATATTGACACATATTCTTCTGGCCTACCTTTTTGTCCTCTCTATATACATATTGTACAGAACTTGTTATTTCCAGCCTGACTCAAATGGAAAATATATTGGTTTGTTAAGGTAAAATATGTTATGTAGTTTTAGTAGGAAGCATTGTGGTTTACAGAGAAAGCAAAAGTGGTTTTCTATGAGGAGAGTCCACTTTGTTTGGTTCTGTTGCACAAAATAAACATCAGTTTAAAGGCATAGAAGAGTAGAGTAATACAAGATCTTGGAGCATATGAATCTGTTTCCCTGCACCATCCCCAACAGGCCTGGTCTTGGTACTAGCTTGAATTCTTACTGATTTCTTAAACTTTGTTCTATAATAGAACAGTTTTGGCAGTGGGAGCAGCTGATGACAGTTTTTTATAATAGACCTGCAAAAGCCCTCCAAGTCTTTGTTTAATAAAACAGCTTGAGTGTTTTGTCACTGACTTCTTAGTACTTAAATTCAGAATTTTAAGTATCATAAATATACCATGTGGTTGAGTGAGTGTCTTCCTGCTGAATTCAGCATTCAGTGAATTTTGGCTCTTACAGAGGAATGCAGTCTGCTATTGTGGTTTTGTTTGTTTCCATACTTCAGAAAGTAAAAAAAGAAGCATTCTCTTTACCTCCCCATCGGTGCTCTAAGTAGACCAAATTGACATAATTGTGCTAGCAAGTTTTCTTTTGCAAAAGCTGGGAGGAAGAGCCGGTTTGGCTGCATGCAGCCCTGCTCTGGAGGGCCGGCAGGGCGCTCTCTGTCCCCTTAACCACTGCCTCGGAAGCAGCCCACGCTGGGCTGTTTCTCAGGGCAGCTATTGTGCTCCCTCGCCCTTTGCAGTGGAGGAGATCGAGCAGATGAACAGCCTGTTCCAGCAGAAGCAGCGCGAGCTGGTGCTGGCCGCGTCAAAAGTGGAGGAACTCACCAGGCAGCTGGAGATGCTGAAGAACGGCCGGATTGATGGTTACCACGACAACCAGTCAGCTGTAGCAGAGCTCGACCGGCTGTACAAGGAGCTGCAGGTGATGGGAAGCCAGCCTGTGGACTTGCAACTCTTTAAGGGCTTAAAAGTTGGTTGGGTTGTTTCTTCTTGTTGGGGGAAAAAAAAAATAAATCTCATTGCTCCTATTCCTGACAGACTTGTGTGGCTGCCTGCATGCTGAGGATGGAGGGTTAGTTGTGCTGAGTCCAGGGTCAAGAGGGGAAGGAGCAGGCTGTGTATATACCTTTCTGTTCTGCAAATTTGGAGACTAACCAACATTTTCTCCAGAGAGGAGATATGACTTTTCTCTTTGTAACTGGTTCCGGTCCCCTATCCTGAAAGTTAATTTGTTTTTATTTTTGTTGTTTTCGCCTCCTCCCCCACTGCTTTGTGAATTTATTCAGTTGAGGAACAAACTGAACCAGGAGCAGAATGCCAAGCTGCAGCAACAGAGGGAGTGTTTGAACAAGCGTAACTTGGAGGTGGCAGTCATGGATAAGCGTGTTAATGAGCTGCGAGAGCGTCTGTGGAAGAAAAAGGCAGCTCTGCAACAGAAAGAGAATGTACCAGTAAGTGTGGAATGTGTAATAGCAAAAGCACTGATTTCATTTGTTGCCTGTACACTCTGAAGTAAAAACTTGCTTGTGGGGAGGGCTGTGCAGACACTAGACTTATTGTCTTTATCCATATGTAGAGGAAATCTTGTATTATTAAAGTCCTTTTCATGGTACATTAGTGTTAACCTACTTACTCTTTACAGACAAGAAATTTTATGCTGTTGTGGATTTTCTTTCTTTCTTTTTTTTTTGACTATTACTACCTCAGGTTTATAATTCTGAAAGCTTTTTCAAAAAAAAACATTTTAATATTGGAGTATCATTTGCTACTTGTTTTAACCATTTTGACTTCTGTGTCAAGCTTTGATGGACAGATACTGCAGTATAAAAGTCTTTACATTTCCTTCTTCTTTTTTCCCCCCCAAAGGTTTCTTCAGATGGGAATTTATCACAGCCAGTGGCTTCTGCTCCAAGTCGAGTGGCAGCAGTAGGTCCTTATATCCAGTCTTCTACTATGCCACGTATTGCTTCCAGACCTGAGCTTTTGGTGAAACCAGCCTTTTCAGATGGGACACAAGCTTTGCAGGTCCCTGATGGTCCACTAAAAACACAAACTCTGCCAAACATGAGAGCGGGGAACAGTTCACAAGCTAAAACTCCTGCAGGTAATATCTTAAGACATCTTAAGACTAACACTTCTTATCCAGACTTGTTTTTTGTTTTTTGTTTTTTGTTTTTTTTTTTTTTTTTTTTTTTTTTTTTTTTTTTTTTTGTTTTTTTTGTTTTTTTTTTTTTTTTGTGTTTTTTTTTATTTGTTTGTTTTTGTGTTTTTTTTTGTTTGCTTGTTTGTTTGTTTTTTTTAGGCAGTGTTGTTTGAGATGTCAGTGTTACTACTTGCAATTTTATTTTTTTGCACCCGTAAATACATTTTATAAGCACTGAGATTATACGATTCAATGTTTAAGTAATTCTCTGTTAGCAATTTGAGTTGTTATACAGTGTGGAATGTAGGAGTTTTCTAAATTTTAGGAGGATTTCAAGCTATATATTTATTTTAAAGTTCCCCTAAAAACTACACACCAATGTGTCTTTGAGTTTCTAAAGGCAGTTTTAGGACGTATGTGGTAACACTCTGGCGTCTGGATTTAAAAACTAGCAAGGCCAAGTTCTCTGATCATGCATTTTGGAAATGGCACATGAAAGGATTAACCAGCATTGCAAGAAATATTACAAAGGAGGCAGTTGGTTTTAGCACAGGAATAGCAATAAAGTTATTGACTTGCTTGGCCTCTCCTACTTGAAGAGTTAATGGAGATTTGCTCGGTTTCTCTCTGTGGGTTTCTTTATGAGCCGCAGTTCAGGTCCATGGGTGAAGTGTAGAGAAACAAGAGAGTTGCAGTTACCTCTTCTGTGGTATCTTGGGAGAAGACTCTTGGAAGCAGACCTGGGAAAGAAGAGAAACTCTGATTTTCCTAAGAGGAAAACTAGAGGCTGAGCTTGCAGAACAGTTCTGTTTATTTTTTTTTTTCCCTTCCTTCTTCCCTCCATCTTCTGCTCTGGGAGATATTATTAAAGTAACCATTGTCCAAAAGCAGTCTAAGAGTCTCTTGCTGTACTAGAGACTGGAGGATTGTTTTGTTTTGCTGGTTTGCTGATCCTAAAACTACTGGAGTGGAATTTTAGCTCTTGACCTTACAAAATGTGAATTTTTGCTAGAGGAATATGTAGTGGTGAGCTATTTGATCTAAAACATCACTTCTTATTTTTTAACATTTGGAAAAAATTACTGCATTCTTAGTTTTTGCTACTTTTGTCAGAGTGAAACTTTTCTCCTGTTGCTTATCATTACTGTTTGAATTTAACATTACTTATTTGTATTATATTTAGAATTTAGTAAAGGGAATTTGGTAAAGTATTTGATATAAGTATTTGA
>VXAU01000646.1:8361-36013 GCA_013399695.1 Formicarius rufipectus
AGCCCTTAGGCATTTTGAGAATTTTGTCAATTCTTAACTTTTTTTTTTTTTAGATTTTGAACATTAGGCATATTTGTTACAGGGCTATTGGTAGCTTTTCATGACTTCTTAGCTTCATTAGAAATTTGTTGTCTTGGTACATTTGATCAGCTCAGAAAGCTTCCTGTCTTTTAGCACAGAGAAAAAGGTGGAAAACTCTTCTCTGGAAAAAAAAAAAACAAGAACAAAAAACAAACCAAAACCCAAAAACAAAACAAAAACATAAACAAAAAACCTCTATCTTTGATGATGTCTTCATCAAGTCTTGAAGTAACTATGAGCTCAGACAAGTTCCTCTTACTGTCCCCTCCTGTACAATTCAAGGTCTTCACAGCCTCTGATGGAGATGGGAGGGAAGAACTCCCAGTTTCAGCACTTTGACTGAAGAGCCTCCAAAGAGTTTTGAGAGGGTGACAGCGAATAGGCCAAACTTTGAACCCAAATGCAGGCATTTACCACACAGTTCCTGCTGAGTACAGAGTCTGGAATTTGGCATTGTTGCCTTGGGCTCTCCAGGATTTCAACAGATGTAGTGCATTGATTTAGTGTTTAAAAGGGAGCCCTGCTGTGGCTTCCACAGCTTGTTGCATCGCTTTAGAAATCAAGCAGTAACACACAAACAATACAAACAATTTTGTGTTATAAACAACATCCAATGTTTAGGGAATTGGGATTAAAATAAAACATCTTCAAGACTCCTGGCATTCCCTTGTCCTCCATCTGGAGATTGTTTTCTTTTTCCAGACTCTTCCCACTTTTGTCTATTTCTGAATCTTCAGTATTTTCCTTGGAAATATCTTCAATTTGCAATTTTTTATTTTTTTTTTATTTTTAACCACACACTAAACTTGATAGGGCTTGCTGTTTGCCCCAAAGAATTCTGAACTAACAGAAAAGTTAACTTCACACCCACGAAAGAGCAGTGTTTGTGCAATGTGCACTCTGCAGTGCTCACTGCCTTGTACAATATTCATATGCAATAAGGCAGCCCACAATAAGGTCATTTCTATGTTAGCATCCACTCTTATGTTTATACACTCTTGAGACCCAATGCTTATACTAGTTATACCAGTTTGTAAGTGGAATGGGGAGGAGGTCATCATGTTTCTGAAAACACTCCTATAAACATAAAAGCAAAAAAAGCATAAAACCTTTTGCCATTTGATTTCATGTTGTTGCTTTCAGAAGCATTCAAATGAACTTGAAGAAATCAACCCAGGTTCCTTCTCCTCTGGTGCTGTGTTATTGACATGATTACCCCTCCAAAGAAAAAAACACTATAGAGCTAAAAATGATAAAGGCAGGTAGGGTAGTGAAAGATGTGGACCCCCTTCTGTATTGAGCATGATTTGAGGTTTTGTTGAGCATCATATGAGGTTTTTACTTTAGGAGAAAACAACCCAAGAGGGAAGGGGTAAAATAGTACAAAAATCATGTGTAGAGAGTGTGATGAGGAAAGTGTAATTTGCTTTCTCTTGTATTTGAAGAAACAAGTGGCAGATCTGAAAGAAATTAAGATACACTTCTTCAAACACAATGTAGGTACACTGTGAGCTTTGCTGCCAGAGGGTGTCATAAGCACTGAAAGGTTTTTGTCTTAAGCTCTTTCTATCACTCTCTTCAGTTTTTCCATCTATCTAGCCACGTTCTCTCCACTTCAACTACCTCTGGTATTTTCTACTTTCTTTAGGTCCTCTTCAGAGATTGTTTGCCCTCCAGCAGATCTTTACTATGCAGAAAAGAGTTTAGCAGCTTGACACCCATCTGCATTTCCTAGTTCCCAGTGATCTGGGAGACTAAGAATGAAGTGCCTCAAAGAACAACTGAAGTACTCACTCCTTGATGAAGTAGGTTTGTTTAAGGATTTTCCTATCTGCTTACTAAAGAACGGTAATATGGAAGAATTTTGCTGTTGCTACTGTTTCACTTGTTCAATTGCTTGTTAAATTTTTATGCCTTTGGCTGAGGAGAGATTTTTAAAAAGCGAGGTGTTGTGGCTTCAATAGTGGGCACAGCAGGGGGTCATGAAAAATGCCAGATGGAACAAAATTATTCTGATTTTTGATCCACAAAGAGCCTAACTGTCAGTCATGCTGAGCATCCAGCAGCTCCCATTGAAATCAGTGGCCCCAGGCCAATCCTGCTAGAACTGTTTAGTTTAGTTCACTGCATTGACATTGCTGCCGAACCAGCCTCACACCACAGCTGAGCTTTAAGAATACAGAAAGAGATGATAGTGTCAATAAAACCAGGAGATGCAAAGAAGCCCTGGGGAAGGCAAGAGATTGATGCCCTACTGTTCCCTCCTTTTGCTTTTGAAGCTCTTTTGCATTTTTCATTCAAGTGCTGCGTGTCTCCTCAGTTTACCACGGCTCTACTCTGTCAGCTCTATTTTCATTTAGTAGGACCTGGCAGGAAACTGATTTGGGAATATAAATTTGCATCTCAGGTCACAGTCTGAAGTCATACTTGCTGAATCTTTTCTCTGTTTTGTAGTACATTCTTATGACATATTATGGGGAAAAAATCCTTGTGATCATACTTGTTTGTGATACACAGAAGGGCATGGCTAAAATGAGCAGAACAGTTCCTAAAAATACACTTAGGATTCACTCATAAGGTTTATTCAGGGGATTGTTTAGTCTCCTGGTTTGTTTGGGAGTGTTTTCCAGCCAGCAGTTCAGTTTTATTTTGAAGCACAACAAAATTCCAAATCAAAACACAACCTGAAATTGAAACAGCAAACTTCAGACCCAAAAGTAAGATTTATTTGGATGTTTGTGTTCATGTCAGGATTTCGCCCACTCTTGAGAACAGTAGAGCTGTGGTGCACATTTGAAGCCCAGCTTCATGATTTTATTTGAATCTATCTCTGTATTAAACCAGCAAAACTGTTATTGATATGTTGAGAAGAATGGGTATTCATTCTCTGTTAAAGATGATCTGCTGTTCTGTCTGCATGAAGATAAACCGTTTGCAGAACAGGATGATCCCTTCAAAAGATTCACAAGCAATAGAGGATACATAAATTTCAAAAAAATGAAGCTGAGGTAATAGAGAAGAAGGAAACAATGAAAATAACAAAAGATCTGAAAACTTTGGTCACTGCACCTTCTGCATATAATTCTATTTCATGGATGCATTCCAAAGTATTAATAAGTTCAGATCCCTCTTAACAGAAATGTAATCCTGTGTTCACCTGTGAGCAGGGAAGAACATAAATCTGCAATTCAGTGAAGAGAATGTTTTCTTTGCAAAGCAACCTTTTAGTATAAGCTGGTCTGAATTCTGCTGCCTACATGGTCAAACCCTTACCTCACATGATACCATCATTCCACATAACTCTTACAAAAGCATTATAGTGTTAGATTGCTTTTTCATAATATTAGATTGTAGCTTTCCATATTTAAATTGCTTACAAACACACTGTTGAAGCTTCCAGCAACACCTTTCAGTCTGGACCACAATGCACTTAGGTTTTGATGTGTAAATTGCCTGTTTTGTGTTGCACAGAATGATGACAGCCACGAGGAAAGAAAAGTGATAGCAGCAGTGGGAAGGTGGAAGTGAGTGACAGGAGCATTGCCGGTGTTTTCCCATGTGGAGTTTATCAGTCTGCAGGAGAGGCCAAGGCTTTAATAATGACTGCAGAGAGTTACTTATTGTCAAAGATTGCAATTAAGCTGCTTAAACAGCCCAACATCTCAGCCCCGCGTGTAACAGTGTTGGAGGTCCAAGCAGTTTTGCACCACACCCACGAAAGTCAGTTCTGTGCCTCCCACGGTGTGGCAGAGCTGTGTGCTGGAGCTGCCTGGAGTCCCAGAGGTGCTGCCAGCTCGGGTGTGTGTTCCCTGTGTGCTGGAGATGAGGCTGTTTGTGGCAGGACAGGGCTGCCCACCAAAGCCACCAGATGGGGCTGCCCCTGGAGAAAATCAAGCACTGAAGCCAGTTGGCTGAGAATTCCCAGCTGGCCACCTGTAGCTGGGGATGGCCTGTCTGGAGGAGCCAAACTTCCAGCTTGATCCCTAAGTTTTTGAAGGCTCATATGCAGCTCCAGAAGAGACAAAAGGGAAAAGAAATGGGAATTAGCATAATACGAGATTTATATTTTGCCAGACTGTTTGCTTTATTTTTCGCTGTCACAGAACATTATGAACAGTCTTTCCAGATGGTCGGGCCTCCTTCCAACTATCCTTTGAAGGTGGACTACAGGAGAATGGGATCTTCTGGCAAGTAGTTGCAACACAGGAAGCCTATATTGGAATTTTCTAACTGTCCATTTGCAGGGTTGCTCTGAGTTTACTTGTACCAATTTGCAGCTTGGTAGGCAAATTTAGCTGGGTCTTTAGCCTTCCTACAGCCTCCCTCTGTACCTGGAGAAGGTAGCCTGTGCAATCTGTTATTGTCACAATGTTGCTAAAGAGCTTTTACTTCACTGGGAGGCACTGAAAAGGTGTGTTTTCACCTTGATTAATTAATGCACCTACAGATGACACAGAGATAAGAGGTGTGTTGCTTAAGGCAATTTACATTAGATAAAGAGGTGACATGTTCGGGACAAGTCTTTATATTATACCAGTTTGGATTTTATTTTTCTTCAGCAAACAAGCAATTCAGACTACCAGGAAGGGTTTTTTCCCCCTTTTTTTAGGACATAATGCAGCCTTTTCAGGCTGTGGACAGTATTTTGAACATTCAGAACAATTACTCATGTTTTCTTCTGGCTCTCAGCTAGGGAAAGATTTCTGTATATAATAACTACCCATCCCTCCAGCTTCCAGGAGTGGCTATTGAAATAGCCAGACACAAATCTTGAAGAGAGTAAACAAAGAAAAACAAGCTCTCTTAGTGTTTGCATAGATGAGCCCTGAACTCTTCACACAGCCAAGTAAATGTGCCATCTCCTTTTTAAATGCTCCGGCCCTAGTGGCTGCATTCACATACTCTTGACTGTTGCTCTGGGCTGATGGTTGGTTGGGCTCTCAGCACCGAGCGTGGAGCTTGGAAGAGGAACTCACCAATAAACTGGCCGCTGTCCAGCAAAGAATGGGGGTTATTTGTGTCTGCCAGCATGGGGTTGTTTGTCTCCATAAATGTGCTCTCTAATCAGTGCTGACAATTCCCACAGTTTTATGATATGGCTCAATATTTAGCGCTGGCCTAAAAGCCCGACCTGGGGCATTGTGTGAGATGTTTAGAGGTCCTATGATTATAAATACAAAACAGGATATTTTCCCTTCTCTTGAGTGCAGCAGATTGGAAACACCAAGTAAAAACAAAGTTTTCCTTGATATTGCTCTTCAAAAAAAATTCTATCAGATGTTTTTTGGGGTGCGTGAGAAGGTTTCTGGCTGGCTGAAGCTGACACTCATCTGTTTTCAGTGAAACCATGGTAAAGTCAGAGTCTGCCTTGGCAGTGCCTGCAGCTCTGAGCTCCTCTGCACGCTGATCCAGCACAGATTTAGCAGCACAGTGTCTCTTCGTGGTGCTTTGGGCTCGCTGGCTTGGCAAATGGCTTGCACGGGCCCCATCAGAGGGGCTGCAGCTCCCGCTCGGCGCAAATGATGCTCCTGGAGGCGGTGGCTTTGGGGGCAGAAAGGCCACAGGGAGGTGGCTCCCGTCTGGAGCAGAGCCGCACTCACAGGGAGTTTAAGGGCCTCTCTCAGCTCTGTAATTTGTGCCAGGCACATGAGAGCTGAGGAGGGTGGCCAGCGGGTACGGTGCCTTGCGTAATAAAGACAGCGCGCACTTAAAAACAGGTCTTCAAGCCACGCAGAGAGGCTTTTACTCTCACGAGGGGAGATAGAGAAGCTATTAACCTTGCCAGTGGATTCACCGGTTTAAGCCCTGTAGAGTCCACAGTGATAACCTGCTCTGACTTCCTGTATAATATAAATTGTGGAATTCCCCTGGCTTAACTCCTGCTTCGTGCTCACCCCGTATGCCAGCGAGGAGATGCTTATTAGAGATGTGTCTGGTGGCAGTTTCCACCCTTCCAGTGGCGGCAGCTCCGCGAGGCGAGGGAAGGCGCTGGGAATGTCGGGCTGCTGCGCTGGGCACGCCGCCGGTGCCGGGCTGGTGTGCGGGGCTCGGCGCTGCGGGGCCGCGCGGTGTCGCTGCGGGAGCTGCGATCGCTCCGTTCGCTCCGCTCTCCCGTCCCTGCAGAAGCGACTGCCCGGGGAGGGTTTTACCCGCCGGAGGCAGCAAACGTGAAGGGAATGTGAAGAGAATTTGCACGGTCCTTTTTTTAGAGGCGGATTCCTCTCTCTGTTATTCCGGGAAATTCAGAAATTCCCTCTTCGTCTACCGCCTTATCAGAAGCTTTTGACGTGACATTTTTCCCACTGGTGCTGTTTTAACTTGAAAGTCCTTCTTCTCTTCCGTCTGGATCACTGGAGTAGTTATCCGTCATGCCTGTGATATTGTAAAGCATAACACACGCTAATACCCTGATGAGGATGGGGAACACGGATTTCCCACGCTTAGTCCATTCACTCCCAGAAGGTTTTTCCAGGCGTGAGTAGCAGTAAAAGAAATGTCCAAAGTGACGTGCCGTGTTGAGAATGAGGTGCTGAGAATCAGGCTGCAGGGGGAGCTAGTCTCAAGGTAAAACTCTTCCTCCGAACACCCTCTCAGTCAGTCCACGTGATCCCTTCAGGTTGTTCTCAGTGCCGCAGAGATAGCGCTGGTGAAAATCCGCTTTTACCCAAATGTATCTTGTGTTGTTCCGCTGTTTCCCAGGCCAAGTTTGAGAACAAGGCTGTTTGTCTGGGATACTGGTAAAAAAATGTGGGCGAAACAGCAGTTTTGAGTGACAAGCCAGTCAGCCAGAGGTATTGGCTGAGTCCTGCAAATGTGGGCACCACAGTGCAGGTCTAGAGGGTCTGGTGCAGCCTTGATTGTATTGGACAGTTGCTGCACAGATGGTTGGTGCTTGCAGAGTAAATATGATGCAGTCAGAACAACTCTGACCTGCGTGCTCGTACTTCTGCATGGAAATACAGCAACTTGGAGATCCAATAAGGACCACAGTGACGAATTAGTTTAAGGGTCACAGAGTCAGCATGGCTCAGTCCTCTGGTGATCTCTGGGCAGCCTGGGTACGGCAGAGATTTGCAGTTGTAAAGCAAATTATAGTCAAAGTGCTCTCAGCACTCTTGGCTTGTGCTTTGCCTCTTGCTTCTATAACATGGTAGTAGCAATTTACTTTGTGTCTCTTGAGAGTATGGCTACTCCACAGCCCCAGTCCGAAGCAATGCCTTTGATTTACTAGGTCTTAGAAAGCTAAGG
This sequence comes from Formicarius rufipectus, assembly GCA_013399695.1. Classification (NCBI taxonomy): domain Eukaryota; kingdom Metazoa; phylum Chordata; class Aves; order Passeriformes; family Formicariidae; genus Formicarius; species Formicarius rufipectus. Next base: position 15,691 of record VXAU01000646.1, read on the forward strand.
AAACACGTAACAAAGAAAGCTGCTCTCATCTGGGCAGCTCTCAAGCTGCTCTCTTAGGAAAGGTGGTGGTAGCTGCCAGCTCCATGTCCTAGTCTGGTTCTGCATTTTGGGGTCCGACCAAGCTGAAATTGGTGGAGGGAAAGAGTCTGTATGAGTTCCTACCTCACGGCAGGAGGTAGCACTTAGTTTTCCTCGGGCTTTGGCTGCTTGGCCCCTGACTGTGTGTCTGTATGCAAAGCGTTTGAAATCTTATGTGGATTTGGACTCCTCTTCACCATGGAAACACATAAAATGACAAGTGAGCAAAGGCTGATGATGTCAGTAATAGAGAATAAGGCGCAAAGATTTTTTTGCCCCCTGTGTCCTCAGCTGGAAGGATGCTGTTGCTGTTTGATGAGGTTTCTGTGACCCATGTGAAGTGATTCAGTGTTGCAAGGTCCTGTTCCACCCCGCAGCCAGCAGGCCTTCTCAAAGCAGTGCACTGGGAGGAGTGTCATGCCTTTATTTCAGAGGCTCAGTGAGCTGAGGGGATTTTTGTGGTCACACAGGTGATCGGGGCAGAGATGAGAGTAGGTCTCTGTATCTTAGCCCCAGCTGTAGTTACTGCTCTGTGCTCATCTCAAGGCTCTGCACAGGTGAGCACGGCTACAACACATGCTGGGATTTCAAAATCTCCCTCTGTGTTTTTCCTGCATGAGCAAGCTGATAGAGCCTCTTTTCCATTTTGTCTCAGTCCCGTGGCCAGGAAAACATAATTTTACTTTGTCCTTTTTTAACCTACATTTAAACTTCTGCTTAAAAGAGTTGAAAAAAAGAATCTATTTGTCACTAACATAATCTAGTTTTCTGTTTATATACGTTGATAGAAACTATTGAAAACAAAGGTTTTAATGGGAAAGTAAACAGTTTTAGAAACAGTTTGATTCAGGCAGTGGTAGTGTGTGTACATATATATATATATGAATAGAAACCTAAATGCAAGGAGCACAAGGAATTGAAACGGGAGTCCATCTGCATCATGTTTTTAAATTAATTTTAGATTTTAAATGAAACCCATTTCTAGCGCGCCCCAGGCTCTGGCTGGTGGGTAGGGTTTCCGTAACAGGCTGCTCAGCACAGCTAGAAGCTCTCACGGCACCAGCAATGGTCGGCGCCCGGAGCTGGGGGAGAGCTGGCACTCCTCCTGTGCTGGATGTGCACCGCGCTCCGTACCGAAACAAAGCCTTGCAGCATCTGCGGCAGGGAAGTCACCAATTGCCATATGTCACTCCGCTCTGCATATGCTAAGCGGGCCCGACCAATCGCATCTGCACATTCCCTGTGTGACTTGTTGTCCCACACAATGAGCGCCCTGTTGTCCCTGGTGCTGATGCTCTGCAATCTGCTTGCCCGCGGTGCAGCGGGCAGCTCGCGCCGTGTCGGGCTGCGTTTTGCCACACGAGCGTGGCCCCGGTGTCGCCGGATGCTTTGCCAGTGTGTCGCTCCGGGAGCGCTGGTCCTGCTGTCATGTTTTCCTCATCTCGCGGGGTCACAAAGGAGCGGGAGGGATGCGGGCGGGGATGTGCCCCGCTCGGCTGCTGCCCCGCACCCTGGCTGGGATGCTCGGCGAGGATCGGGCTCGAAGCGGCGGTGACGGGTGCTGGTAACAAGCTGTGCAGCTCCAGTGTCCGTAACTAATCGTTCCCATTCCTTAACGATTTTCATTTGTGTTTGCTTCGTGCATAACCAGCGCACCCCAGACTGCAAGTCAGCCTGATACGTGCAAAGGGATGAAGCGTTTCCCCGTGCACTTCTTGCACAAGGAGCTGATATAGGGGAGTGGAGGAGTGGCGCAATGCTTTCCCAAGAAACAGAGCTCGCTGCAAGAGCTTCTTCAGAAACTCTGTGTGTACCACCTTTCGTTTAAATCTAGGAGTCATAAAAGGCATTTGCACTGTGAACATCACTGAAACAAACCTTTGAGTGCCTCAGCCATGCTGAGGATTGCAGGCTGAGCTTCTGCTCAGAGGAGAACCAGGAAAATAAATATGTGCTCCTGAAGGATTCACATACCACAAAGGCTTCCAGGATACAGTTGGTGATACCAGAGCCACCTGTTGAACAGTGAGGATGTGATAAAGTATTGAAATCCTGTGCTTTTACATGTATCACCAAAATCAGTGGCATCCATTCAGAGACCGTAGACCAGTGTGTATGTACATGGCACCTAAGCTCGGTCTGGGTAGGCAGTTTTATTTTAGGCAGTTTTATTTTAGGCATAACACTGAGTGCCTGGTTCACAGACTGTAATTCCTTACTGTAGCTTACCTCAATGCAGAGCAGTTGGCTCTCCTGCCTGTAGTGTCTTTTGACATACAACTTAGTATAAGTCATAGAAAAGCCCTGATTTAGCAGTGTAACTTTATAACATTCACACATCTGTTTCCACTGATGGCTTTGAAGTCCAGTGAAATGGTTAAGATAGAGGAAAAGAAAAAAAAAAGAGAGAGAGAAAAATCAAACCAATGTGTCTGTAGAAATATGATGAATGCCCAGACCTGCCTGTACTTGTTAAAATGTGCTAGAATGACAATGTTAACAGCTTGGCCAAACATCAGAAAATCACTGCTTCATCTGATGCTATGAACTGAGTTATTCAGTAAAGGCAAAGCTGGAAAAATAGTGATGCTTCCCTGGGCCTCAGGGTGGAGTGGCAGACAGAGATCTCACAGTCATGACTAAGAGATGCTAAGGAGAGTCTGGGCTCTTGCACAACCTGCCCCATGCTGCTGCCACCCTGTCTTGAGTGGCCTGGTAGCAATGGGCCTGGAAGCTTTCTGCATCCAACCAGTCAGTAATTTGGAAGGTGTGTAACACGAGCCCCTTCCTGGATGGCACTCCAGAAAGTGACAAAATTACACTTTGCAATTTGCTTGTAGGGCTCTGTTCAGGCTGCATAAGAAATGCCCAGCCTCTGAAAATGAGCTGCATGCCTGATAATCACTTTCAAATCTCCCACTTTGCTGAGGGTGGGATTCTTTGAACAGGAATACAAATGCCCGTCAGACTTTGTGCTTTTTAACTGTGTTGTATCTCTTCAGCATTGACACCACCAAGAGGATCTGTCTCTTTGGTGTTTATTTTTGCCTGTTCAAAGGCACACCTTCGGCAGGTCAAGGGATTGATCTTTGGATTTGTGCCTCACAGTTCTCCCAAAATGCTGTGTGCTGCCTTCAGGTTACAGGCCCCGTCACGTCTGCCTTGTAGCGAGGCACAACTCCCACCTGCCTGGCTGAGAGAGGGGGAGATCTGCTGGGCTGTGCTTGTGCTAAATCCTGCCTGGCCAAGTGTTACCCCCTGAGCAAAAAGTGACGCAGAAGAGGGAGTCTGTGACAGAAACAGAGGTGCTTTGCATTGCAGCTTCACCCTTCCTGGAAATGGCTCCAGGAATAAAGGACAGTGCTTCAAACAGCACTTGCCGTAGGCATGTACTTCATTATGTTCTTCATGCAAGGACACATTGAAATTCAGTTCAAAGAGAAAGGAAAACCATTTTGCAGTAACCAGAGATCTGATTATTTGGTAAGCACAAAAGCCTTTTGAGTAATAACTTTTCTGTGGAGAGTCAGATGGTTTCTATATGCTTAGTAGTCTTAGTTTCTCTTGAACTGTGTAATTCAATTGAGGCGTCTCAGCTTTTAAGCCATCTCATGCCAGTGTATCCCAGCACAGCTGTATTCCCAGACTGGCAGAGCTACTGAGCACCTCTATCAGGGCCAGTATCTGCACTGTTCAACCTTGATCTTCTTTGAAGGAATAGTCTAGGAACAGTCTGAGAACAGTCTGAGGTCTCCAATGACCTATCTTCAGTGGTAGTTGGAAGCAAAGCTGGAAGTAAATTGGGGCTTTAAATTTGTTTGTTTTACTCCAACTATAAATAGAGAGACAGAGGTCCAGGAGAGACAGGTCCTCTGTTATTTTATGTGCCATGGTACATAGGGTTTCTTATAGGCTAGGTGATAGAGAATTTGAATCAAAGCCTAGAGAGTACATGGTTTACTGTATTGGCAGTGAAGAAATACAGATAAATAAGCAATTGACCTGAAATAGCAGTGGAGAAGCCAAGATGTTATGGTAACTGGTAGAGTTTTCCTTCCTTTCAGCACAGCTGAATGTTGAATTTATTTAGCGACTGAGAGGGATGGGGAGGATGCTGCTGGTGCAGAGGAGAGCTTTGGAAGAGAATTGAAAAGACAAGGTATTGCATTTGCTTATATTAGCAGTTTTGTAAAAATACATATAGATTGAGGTAGTAGATACAAACTGTTCCCAAGTACCAAACTGTGGTGCTGAACTAGACTACAATGAGAAAGGGGAGAAGAACAAACACACATTTTTGTAGTAGTTGTTCAGGTGGAGCAAATCTATTCAACCTTGGAGCCTAATTTATGTTGATTGATCTATTTCTATACTACATATTCAGACTGTGCACTAGAGAAGACTGAGAATTCCAAATGTCTTACCAAAACCTTGTGTGGAGGGTCCTACTCAGTGTTCTGTTAATTAGGCAGGAAGGGATTATCTTCATCTCCAAGGGACACTCAGAAGGAGTTGCTCTGCAGTTATCCATGATGAATGCTGCAGCTGTTCTTTCTGAACACAGATCCAGAGGGTAGAAGGGAGACAACCTGCAAGATTTACAGCCTATCAAAGGAAGGCCAGTGGCTGGCAGGAATATGGGAAGTTGGAAGGAAGGTGAGAAGTTTCTGTTAAATATCAGTGACCACTTTTGCCCACAGGTCACCAGGAGTCTTTAAATTGGTAGTTCTTTTCTCTTCTGCTAATTAGTAGGGGCTACAGTGGAAGTGCATATTCTGTCAGCTTAAATTTAGTTAGTTGAGAAGGTAGCCTGTGCCTTTTAGGTATTCTTTTTAGGGTAAACTCTTCCTATTAGGCATGATTTATTATCTTGGGATCCATCGTTCACTCACTTGAAATTGTGGCAAATTTCCTGTATCCCAGCTGGGATCACAAATGTGTCCAGAAAAACCTATTGCTTTCCAGGATGTCCTAGCACTGAAGGCACACAGAAACAGGGCACGCTGAGCAGATGGGTCATGATTTGTTTGTATTATCTATAAGTTCTATATATCTCTATGTTTCTTATTTATCTTTATATAAATTTATTAATTCAAAGACCATTTACAATGATTCCCTTTATTTAAACATCCTCTAGATTCTATCTGCTTGTTTGTGCCTCCAGGAAAATCAATCTGTGTAGGGTACTGAGCACAACTGTAATAAAGGAGAAAGAAATAAAACAGACAGTGAAATACGATGTGTTCTCTTCAGAAGGGAAAGTAGAAGCCTCAAGCCAAAGTCCAAAGGTTACGTATTGTGGTAATGGTCTTACCTAACCTGGTTATACCTGGTACATGCAGGTAAACGGATTGAGACATGCTGCAGTCGTGAAATGACTCCAGCAAAGCCTGATGAGACTCTGCTACCCCATACTCCATGTAAGATTGCATTACACCAGGATCCTTCAAGATAGAGCTGTTGTCTTACACCATATCCTTTTTCTGGGCAACCCCAAATATTTGGGCCTCTTCAGTGAGGAGAAAACTTGGAACATGCAGAAACCTTTTGGGTTCCTGGCTGAGGAGCTTTGTCCGATGTTTAGATCACAAAGTGATCCTTCATGTAAGCACCAAACTCAACTTTGTTATGGTATGGAGACATAAATACAGTTATTGTAGGGATTGATACAGTCTTGAAATGAATGGGTATAAGAACAAATATTATTTTTAAAGAAATTTTGGGTTGTTTCTAGGTCCAACTTTCAAACCTCTTTGTTTACTTGCTGACTGAGAAATTTCTACTCTTTTTCCTCTTGCCATAGCCTCCCTGTGCCTGGCATTTCCTGTATGATGTGGGGGCTGTGCACACTCTCAGCACCGAGGCTATTTCCTCGTTTTGGCAGAGCTGAGCAGCACATACTCTGAGCCCAGAATTCCAGTGTCTCATCAGGTACTTTTCTAGTGACTGAACAGCATCTTTGCTTTAACCTTTGAACAGAAAGCTTAAATATTATACAGAATTCCTCTTTTTCTATTTGTCACAGAAACTGGATGCTCCCAACCCCCCATTGCCTGTTATTTGAGTACTATGAAGGTAACAAACCATCCACATTGCCCAGGTTTTGTTTAATTGTGCAGATATCAGTGTCCAGACATCTCCTTTGTAATCGTGACCATCCCTTACACATAAATACTTGTCTACCTGGTCAACAGGCAGCCAAAAACGAGCTCCAGGTGGTGTGTTGTTTTTGCAGCCCTGAGTGTGTGTTTGGAGAGCTGTTAGCCTCACCACTTCCCTGTTCCCCCTGTTTTGCAGACACAAGCACATCCCCACACACTCCTAGGAAGGAAGAGCTGGCTGCTGGAGCTGACAGACCACTGCACAGGTCCATACTGTGCAGCTCTCTCCCTATGACTTTTATCTCCCTGCTCTCCCCCACCTCCTCCTATCTACGTCCTTCACAGGGAACCTCTGGGCAACCCTGATCGTGAACTCTCCACCCCTTCCCAGATCTTTCTTGTCTGTAAATCTGTCTATTGCTGCATCCACAGCTTTCCCATGCACAGACACACCCAAGAAAGTCTAATTTGTGCAGAAACTTGTGACGCTGGCAGTGGTCATTCAGAACTATCTAGCCACTTGAACACACAGAGCTCTTCACCTGTTCTTTCAGTATTTCAGGTATTATCTGATGTTCTTCTCCCCTTCCAGCACTCAGTGGTTCCCTACCAGGTTATTGGCTGTATTCATATTAATTCATTATAATGAGCACCCTGTACCCTTTCCTCAGGCTGGTCCTCTGGGTTCATTTCTCTTTCTTTGATACTTTTCCAGCTTCCTGCAGCTGACCAACACTGACTTTTGCTCTGCTTTTTAATGTATCTGACCAGAAGTAGTGGAAAATCCTTCTCTTCTGCAGTTCTCTGAAACAGCCTTTAGCCTATCTCCTGCTTCATCAGCTTCATCTTCACATCATGGCTAATCTTCCTTTCCATTGGTATTCAGGTACCTTCTAGCTAACTTTGTCCTCTGTGCTTCTACTTATTCCCTCGGTGCTACAATTTGCAGGGGTAGAGAGTTCTCTTCCCACCTTCTTCCCAGCTGAGAAATCACATTGGCCTAGAGCAGGGCACGTGGAGAAAGACTGTGTTGACCACCCGTGGCTGCATTCTGTGTCTCCTCGTTCCATAGCCTTGCTCTTGCTCTCTGAGTTGCTATTACCTTTGTACCACTTCCAGCACTGAATTTCTTAATGGGAAGATGTTTTGCTTGTCTGGGGAAAAAAAAGTGCTACGGTGATGCCATAGTTGCGTCTGAGTGCTCTGCATGCCCTGCAGTGCCTCACCCAGAGTGAACAGGAACTGTGGCACCTGGTGATGCTGGTCTCAAGCAATAGCCTTTCAGAGAAGCAAGAAGGTGCAGAGAAAGGTTCTACAAAAACACAGGGAGGTGCAGGCTCAGATCTCAGGACGACACCCCCCCCCCCCCCCGCTTTCATGTATTCCTTCACTGCTCACATGATACTGTGCCCTTTTGTTACTGGGAGATGTGTGAAGGTGGTCAGGAAAGCCAAGAAGTTTGGAGTTTGCTTGTTCCTGCACCACATCTACCTGTTCGTTCGTGCTTATCCAGAGCCTATCGCTGGCAAGTCTTGGGGCACCTCCCAAATATTGCTCACCACCACCTCACTCAAAACAGGAGATCATTGGAGGAGATAAGGGAGCACAAACCCTGCTGAGCCGTGTTCTGGCTCCCACGTTATGGCTGTAAACTCTGGAGGTGAACTGCACTGCTGGGCTTCTACTCATCATGGTGTTCTGATGATAAAGCTTAGATGAACCCCTACTAAAAATATAATGTAATCATAGTAAAAGTAATACACATCTTTTAGAATGAAGCCATAAGATTTTTTGTGCTGTGAAACAGTGTGATACGTGGTTGAATCTAGTACTTCATTGCCTGAATGTGTCATATGTAGCTTCAGGTTAAAACTAAAGGAAAGGCCAAACGTTAAGACACAGACAATCACCCCTGTATCCCCTTCAAATAGTGCAGAGCTGTGTCAGAAAGGAAATGTTCTTATAGGGTACTGAACTGAGTTGTTATAAACTGAATGCTCTTCTTGTACATTTTACTAAGTATAATGCTCACTAGTTCAACATCACAGGTGAAAGGATAAGAAAAGACAAGTATCTGAAAAAAATTAAATCGCTGATAACACTGCAGAGAACATCTGATCTAAGCAGAAAGGAATTTTTAAAAGTCTGGAAAAAACCCCACTTATTCTTTGGTTTCTGCCAACAGGAAAAAAAAAAAAAAGAGAAGTATCTTTAAATATGGCTAATAAACTTACATGCTTGGGGCAGGAAAAAAAATTAAAAAATCAGTTTGTGGTTTGTTCAACCCCTGGCAAAGTCAGCTGCACATACAGCTCAGTGCTCTGCTCAAACAGAGAGTAAGCCTGAAAGCTGCTGCCATTCTCTGTGCTGGAGCTCCAGAAAGCAGAGCATTGAGGTGCATTGCAGGGATAAGGATGAATTGTGAGCTCATTGTCTCATTGAGCTGTACAAGTAAGAGGAATGAAAAGGGGCATGTGCATGTTAATCACATCTCCTGCACCTTTTGATCTGATGGCCCCAAACACAACCCACAGTGGGACGTTGTCTTTATCAGAGCTAGGGAATGACTATAATGCCTAAAGCTCCAACACTTCCGTGTGTGTGGACATCTCTCAAAGCTCATAACGATATTTGGAAGCAGATTTATGAAAAAAACACTTAGTTTTTGGCTTTCTGTCCAGTTTAATGACACCAAGGTTACCTGTTTGTGCTTTTAGCTCTGGGATAGAACCCGGGGCATGGAAAGCAATAATCTGGAAATGAATCAACCTCCAATGGACTCTCTGCATGCACCCAAACCACATATCTATGGAAAGAAGGTGACTCGAGAATTCACTAGTGCTGGGTAAACTGGGACAAGTCACTCGCACTGAAGTGTCGTTGCTCAGCTGATTGTTTCCATATTCTTCTGGCCATTGCTCATGGTGCTCTTTCTCCTTCTTTTCCAACTGAAACCAAGCTGACAGCTCTTCATCTATCACGGAAACTACAGGGTGCTTGCTGCTGAATGGAGACCTACAGCAGCCCTCTCCCCTTAAGCTTTGTGTGTGTTTGCCCCAAACTAGAAAGGGCTAGTAGGAAGCAATACAGGAGGGGAAAAAGACAAACCAAAACAATAAAAACAACCAACCAAAGGTAAAAGAAGCAGCAATTCTATTTACAGACCACTGAACATTTGCTTTGTTGCATCTTTATTCTTTAGTGTGAGTTCTTTCTCCTTCCGATGGGCCTTTTTGGTGGTGGTGGTCTTCAAATGATCCTTTCCCTCCCTTCTTCCTGTTTCGCCCTGTCCTCAGCTTTTGATTTTCTTTGAAAAGCAATGCCCTGCTACTCATTTTCTCACAGTCACTTGCACTCTGTGTTTCTACATTTTTCCTGGTACAGTCTTTCTACCCACTCACTCCTGCCATTCCCACCTTCATCAGCTTTCTAGTGTCTCCAGCACAGCCCTAGCTCTCACAAAACATCTGCAATCATAAAACAATTTACAACCATCAACCAGTGAAGTGTCACACCCTTTGGCAAGGCAGGTAATTATTTATGACCATTGCTAAGCTCCTGCTGTTTGGGGTAACAGATTGTTCAGCTGTTTCTGCTCAAAGGGCCCCAGACAACAATAGTGAGGCTGCAGAGGGTCAGGGTTGGGATGAACAGCCAGAGCTGTGTGGGGGAAACTCTAGACATCTGCTCACACACTGCTCAGCTCTGAACCCTCCTTTTACTCCTGGGGTTTGTGAGCATTAAATGTGTTCTGGATTTGTAACGTCCAGTAGGCTCCATCCTAAAAAAAGAAATTAAAATCCACAGGAAAGTCCACCCAGAGCTCATCATTTGATGCTCCATAAAATGGCATGGAGTAACTGGTCTGTCTTCTTTGTTCCCTGCCCGTGCTCCACCAGGGAGAGGCTGCTGCTCCTGCTGAAACCAGCTTGTTAATAAACTCATGGTGTGACACTGCATGGGTACTCCCAGCCTGAAATGCTGCGTGGTATTTCTCCCAAAGGTGGAAGATTTATGGGTTTAACCTAAATTAATTAAGAAGCAGAACCTTAATTAAGAAGCAGGTTGCTTCTGAAACTGCTAACCCACTTCAAAAGGCTGAAGCCTTACACTTAATGGGGAACAAAGAGGAGAAAACAGGGTCAAACCAGACCATATCTGTGTGTTGTTCTCAGCCCATTCATACTGCACGGGGAGGGGTGCTCTGCTGGCATTTTAAAAATGGCAGTGCAACATCTGCCACCCAAAAGGAGAATTGGGGTGTATGGGAGGGGCATGTGGTTCATTCAGAAGTGCACTGCTCCCCTTTTGAAGCAGAGACGAGCCAGATGTACCTTTCCCCCCCCCCCCATGTCCCCGTCATTTCCCCACTGATTTCAGTTGAGTCAGGATAACCCTTTTATTCTCTTTTAGTTTTTCTTTCCTAGCTAGGTGGTTACACTTGGTGAATGCAGAAAGCAATCTGCTCCCGTTTCATCCCCTCATTACACCAGGTGCAGCTTCTAGTTGAGGGGCAAGTGGCTTAAGAAAAAACAAGAGATCAGTCTCCTGAAAACAAGTCACATTTTTAGGACCTCAGTTCCCACTGTCCTGGAAGAAACATCTCAACTTCACATAACTACTATGCTCCTCGCTCAGATCTAGTTGCCACGTTTAGTGATGTATTTAGTACTGTTTATTTTGTAAGATTTTGAATGGGTCATTTCTGCTTCTGGAATAAAGGGGTGTGGGTGGCTTTTCCCATGATAACTGAGCAGTTTAACTGCTGTTCCAAACCCACCATTTCCTTAGGAAGACACACAAGGCGGGGGTAGGACGATGGACTCATCGTTGAACAGAAGTTCCTGACGTGCCAGCCTCAAGTGCCATCCCTACTACAGGTCTTTATAAATCCCACTTTATAAATCCTTTGTACCTTTAGGAAGGCACACAGATACTGCTGCAAGTCCCACCTTGTGCTATTTTAGGAAATGGTTTCGAAAGTTAAACCCAACATTAAAAAGAGATTGATGTAAGAGATTAAGATAAATGCACAAAACACTTTCATTGTCTTTATTTTCAATCGATACTGTATGAATACAAAGTTTCTAGAAAGCTACAAAAATTCTACCACTTTATCAAGAAGGCATCAAAATGTGTCACTTTGCAAAGACATGAAAACACCTGCAGTAACCGACACAAAAATAGCATTTTTAGAGTGATGAAATAATTGCACTTAACTGTCATGGATATTAAAGTTATCACACATATGTACCGCGAAAGCTAGAATACATTTTTTTTTTTTTTTACAAAGCACTTTATAAAAAAATTCTCTGCACACAAAACCTATAATTTTCATATTACTATCATACTAAAGATAAATTCACTTTAAAGCCAACACTTAAAACATTTTAAACAAAAACGAAAAAAAAAAGGTACCAGTACCTACACACAGACAATAACAAATACAAGAATATTGTACTGCCAAGAGGTTTGACTGAAACTCCTTTTGAAAGCTTCTGCAAACATGTTAAGAAAACATTGGAGAACATTCAGTTTTTTTCCAAGAGCCTTCCCTCACTGTCTAACCTAGAGGTACTTTATCATCAAAAGGCAAGTTCTACATCAAAAGTTACCAGCAGCAGTACAATATTAAAGTAACCACTGACCATATATGAATATGCTTAAGTCACAAACCCATTTTATACACATTACACAAATAAACATAAAGTGAGAATTCCATTAAGTCATTTACAAATGTGAACAAATGCACATGGCAAAAAAACCCCAAAACAAAACAAAACCCCAACCTGTTTTACATAAAATGTACTGAAGAATTAAAGGCTATTCAGGTTTTCAATGTTATAAAATTCTTTTGTCTTTTTTTTTTTTTTCAGGCACATATTGTATTTTTTGTCTGCAGTCATGAGCCTGAATCAGAGGCCCATAGAACAAAACAAAACAAAACAAAAACATGTATTCTGTAAGGAGGTAACAGGGATCCATCTCCTTTTAGTCAACTGAGTGCATTTAAGATATAATTTACACACTAAAACTAATTACATGATCTCAGCAAGAATGACCTGAAAAGTTAAAAGATGAAGACGTCCGAAGTGTTTTTTGTACTTTGACTTATCCAGCCTCAGTCTTTTTTAGGGGGCTAAACACCTTGTCATGAAAGATAAGGGGAGGGGGGCGGGAAAGATCATCCTGAGAAAAGTACAAAACTGGACTCTCGTCATACACACCTGCTGTCTGACAGGCACGTGTATCAATCAGTAGGGGTCAAGGAGAGGGGTTCCTCAGTATGACTGACTGAGCGCTCCAGGAAATCTCCGAGGGGAACTCGCTTTGGCAAGCAAGCCCAGGATTCGCAGTGGACAAATAAATAGACACGGCTTAGTACATCAAATGTTGGGTCTGCCTTGACGTGGCCAGGTACTTCCATTCAACATTAATGTACACCCTTCATTATCTCCCAACAGCCACCCCGGGGAGCTTTAACGGAAGAAGCCACTGCCAGACTCGGGGAGCTGTAGCTGCGGCACAAAGGGGAAGTGAGAAACAGGCATTAGATCGGCAGTTCCTTCAAAATAGTGGTGCAGTACCTAAATAAAGTCGGTCTGGAATTCAAGTAAGTAAAACTACATTTGTTAGTAGTAATTTTTAACAGCCCCAAATGGTACCATTATTCTTATTTAAGTGAGACAGAGGTGTAGTTTATCGCAAATATGGACTAGTACAGCTGCAAGGTTTGGCAATAACTGAAAATGTTTTACTCTGCTTGTGGGGGGTAAGGGTCTTTGCCCTACCTCAGTCTCATTAAGTTCAACAGGAAAACTCGTCTTATAGAGGTAAGTGAAATTTAGACCTTGAAGGAATAACAAAAATAATATTTTCAAGAAAGGGAACTTGAATTATCACAATATTTACCACACAGTGTCACAATATTTCTCTATATAAAAAGGTAATCTTAGTTTTCATCAAATACTTTAAAAATCAAGTTAAAATTGTATTCACAACTATATAATCCCTCTGACAGCTTTTGGTTTTGCTGATATTTGTTCTTTCTAACATTGTTTTCTTAAAATCTTCCTCCTCTTCCCATCGATTTTAATTGTAGTGTACAGTATGGCCCCCGTTCACAGAAGGTATCAAATACAGACTCGTTATTAAGAGGAGCTACATTTTTTTCCAAGACATCATCTGGGAGATAAAACAAAACAACCCTGTGTTTTGAATCGTGCTGGCCAGAGTTCCTCTAGCAGCACCTTCATCCACAACGCCCACACTCAACATTTCAATGCTTAAGGACACATAATTGCATTTTCCCTATAGCTATTCTCAGTTCTCCATTTTCATCTTGTTTTATGCATCTGACTTTCAGTATGCACAACTTTGTAAACAAAATCTTCTGTCTAAACAAAGAATCTTCACAGATACCAAAATGTTATTAGAGGAGATCAATGAAGTCATGTTTGTCCACTCTGTAGTATATGGATCTCTCACTATGCAGATGCATGACTGGATGAAGAGCATATAAATGTGAATATTTTCATTTTTATATCACAGACAAATCAGTTGCTGGTTTGCAAAGCTGTCAGAAATGGCAAACAGTAGATTATTCTTCAGCAGGCTGATCATTAGCAAAATCCCTTTGCTATAAATGGTGTTCTTTTGCGAATGGAGGCCTGTAGATTCAACTTATTCCAATAAACCAAAGGCATTACGGTGATAACTAAATATTTTTGGTCTCTCTACAAATTGTCATTATTATGGCAGCACTTTTCTAAGCTGGAATTTCAAACCAAAGGCACTTTCATGCTAGAGTGCAGAAGATTCACAATTAATTATTTGGTCATGAAATTTAAAAAGGCAGCATTTATTAATACAATTCACTTTTCACGGAGAACTAAGAATCTGTAACCTTTCCTTTTGGTATAGGCATTTCACTGTGTAGCAATGGGACTGACTTATACAGATGGTTTATTTAGACCAAGCAGTCAAAGAACGTTTTGGTGGGAAAAAAATACAGATATTTTAAAAATGGAACCAATTAATAAAACAATATATAAAATTTATGTTAAGAAGCTAAAGGTACTTCTAATGTAATGCTAAGGCACTGCATATTGTAATGCTTTGGCAGCTCTCAATTAAAAGGTTCCTACAAAAAAGTAACAGTAACAAGATAAGTACTTCCAGCTTACAAAAGAGCTCACAGTTTACAGGCAGCCTGTTGGACTACACACCCCACACTCAACAATTGAAGCATTAAGGCTTTTAAGAATTAACATATACAGGGTATGGATCATTTACAGAAGTGTAAAGAAAAGACGAGGGAAGTAGTTTCCCTAATATTACATATGTGAACACCAATAAACACTGTGACTGTTTATACCCTATAGTTATGGCATATGTGGTGTGCCAGATTGTATTAAAAAAACCTGTACCTGGTTTTGCAAATTGACTTACATACTTTATATGTCTTAAAGTGTTTGCTTGTTATTAAACAAAACAAAACAAAACAAGAATAAAAAAAGAATAAAAAAAATCACCAAACCCACAATTCAAACCCTAAATAAAAGACAACTTTAGAACAAAAAAAAACAAAGTAGTTTTTGACTTGTAACACCAAGTGCTTAGAATAAAGGGCTACCGTTAGGCTGTTACAATGCAGTGCTTTTCCTGATGTGATTGTTAGTGTTAAAAATGAGCATTAAAAGAGACCTTACCAAGGACATATTTCTCAATGTTCAGTTTGCAGAATATAAACTGAAAGATCATCAGCCCTAATATCCACGAGCAGGTAACAGCTAGACACCACAGTAATGATGCACCTAACAGAGTCAGACCAGAGGCAGGCTGGAGTTAGAGCAGCTGCCCTTCCCCTCGGTGGTGGTTGCACTGTCCTCTAACCTGAAACCTCACCAGTGCTGAGTATGAACCTGGTCTGACACAGATGTACAGCAATCACTACCCTGTCTGGGCTCTGTTCTAGTCTCGATAATTTGAAAATGGGCAGTTCTAACAGAAAGTACTATACAGGAATATAATTTTAAAAAAAATACCCCCAAACCCCTTTCTTTTTCAAAGACTACAGCCCTGTGCCTGGGAGGAAATGCTACACTTAAATGGCACGTGGGGTAAGTATCATTAAAGGGTAGGGAGGAGGGACCTGCTAAATGTTAACTTCTTTGATTCAGGACTGCAAAAGACCTTCCCAAGAACCCTCTTTGCTGATACCTCATGGCTGATCTCTGAGGTGGCTCGTGCTTGGTCGGGCAGCCCTCAGCCTTTCATACAAAGGTTTTACAGGAGAACCCACTGCTGACCCAGCACCTGCCCAAACACCTGCTTGGGCAACTGAGGGGTTGTGCTGGTGGGCAGCAGGAGAAAAGAAGCTGAGCAACACTGCCCGGTGTGACAAGGGGTATGAGACCGAAACTCTCCGTGTGCGTCCCTCAGACAATCACTCACACCCACATCCAGGGTTCGAATCCTTACAGTATTAAAATATCTCCAGCTGTACTTCACTTCCTGGAGTCTTCCCTGAATATCTCAGAAGGATGGATACTACCACATCCAGATGCAAAAGGACAGCAGACCCCACGTGGTATGCACATGAGGTCTTTGCCAGTCAGAACTGGAGAGACGACTGGGAGAGGTGTAAGAGCACCAGGACTGAGAGGAAAAGCAATTAAAAAAAAAAAAAATCTCCACTTTCCAGTCTTCTTTGCCTGATCTTGGTTGTGATTTTCTAGCATCTCACAGATATTAAAGCTGTTGATCCTTTCAGAGTTGTACATATTTTTCTTTCAAAGACCTTAGTGTTTTGCTTTCTGGTTACGAATTACTCTGCTGTTGCAATGTCTGCTGTTTCTGTTCATCTGTTCATTTCAGAGTTGCAAGTTTTTTGCTCAACTTATTAGAAAACATAGTTGTCCATATAAAATATAACTGCACACAAAAGACTACATATAATGCAAGTCTAAATCTTCAGTATTTACCTACTTATTGCAAAATGAGCCATCTTTTTCATTAAATAATCAAATTTTCATATTAGTACAATACAACTTTATACTCTTTTAAAATACACTAGATATGTTAGGGGTAAGGGATGATGTTTTCTTTCTCTGCAATACCTGTTTGAAGGTTTAATGGATTAGAAGATTAGTTTTAGCGTTGAGAAAAAAATACAAAATTTGCCTAATTTTAGGACCTGTCTGTTTCTATCAGGCATTTCTTAAGGCTATATTTTTCATTTGGTTTCAAACACAAGAATGCTTCATTTTAAAAAATAATTTAGTGAATTACATTCGTCCACATCTTCCACCCTAATTAGTTACAAAGATAATTCTATAAAGATTATTAACTTTGTGTACTCATTTACAGTTATAGCTAAAGATTCATTTCAATTTCACTTGCATTGTAAAACAAGTATTTCATGTTGGAAAAAAACCCAAAATAAATTCTTATAAACGCTGTCTGTTTTTCCCCATGGCAAATGCTCTGTCATACATTTTTCTATCAGAATTAAAAATAGGCCTCCACAGACAGAGGCATTAGGTTCTTAAATACAGTCTTCCCAAAGAACTGTGGTTTACAAATTTGAAGAACACTTAGTTTTAGAAATAATTTTTACAACTGTACCAGAATTTCACAGCTACAATTATATATGAACACATTAAAAATGACTTCACTAAAACAGGATTTAGAAAAATGTGGGTGAAAGTTGGGCCAGAGGCACTGCCACTTAGTGTTGAGGTTTACAGTCTGTGTTTTGATAAAGAAGTGAAATGAAGTGTATATATAAATAACTGCTCAGTCCTTTACAAGCCTGTAGATATGATGCTGTGCTCCATGTTCGCTGTTCGACACTTCGAATACACAAGCCATGCAGAGCAGGGTTTCTTGTGTATCCCTGTTTGTTACCACCTGTTTGGGGGGAGGAAGAGGTAGACAGTATATTACACACCTGGAAACCCCAGGGCTGAAACAAGCAATGACCCTCATCACCTTGTGTTCGCTTGCCAAAGGGAGCTGGGCATGGAGAATGGTTGTGCTTGTGGCCCCAGCGCTTCCCCTGCACCGCCAGCCCTCGGTCCTGCCCCAATCCTGCTCCCAGAGCTTGGCTGAGCAGCCACCACAGAGCCACACTGAAAGCAGGCTGGGTAACTGATGAAACCTCATTAAAGGCCACTACACCGACCATTCCTTGTGCTTTTGATCACCTGTTGGGCGTTCACTGCCTGTTTTCCCCGCCCAAGAACTAATTAACCCCACTGACATCTGCAATATGGTAACCGAGTCTCAGAAAGAACACATGGTTCAAAGTTTCTGCCTCAGGCTCCCTACAGACACCAGACTTGTAGGGAAAAAAAAAAAGGAGAAGTAAGCTGAATTTGTGGAAAATAGCAATGATGTTTGTTCATGTTCACAGCCAGCTGAGCCTTTTCATCCTTAGCGTCTCTAGTGCTCAATTCCAAGAGTATTATTCTGAAGTCAGTGGGATGATTTGTCTAGCAAGCAACATGACTCCAGGATCTGGAAACGGGCTCTCAATGTTACAAGCTAAGCAAGACACACAAAGTCTGAGAGTATTATAGAAATGGAAGAATAAAAAGTAAGTCCATACCAATAAAATTGTAAAGTTTTCCAACACGCTGTTCATCATGTATTTCTCTGGTAAATGCTTCAGCTTGTGTATGAAGTTGATCATATATTCACACATTGGAGAGCGATTTATCCTGTACACGAATCGGCCGTTCTCAAACCTTGCATATTCAGTCTAGAAAAAAAGGAAGATCATTCAGAATGTGATAGTTCAGAAATAGCAAAGAAGTGACCATTAAATCTGGTTTTTTTTCTTCTTTCTTTGTGTAGACAGAAAAAAGAGAAAGTGGCTCAGACACACACACCCCTACTTGCTGATTCTCTGCCTGAGCTGTGCAGTGTCTTGGTAAAAATTCAAGAGCCCTTAATTATTAAAAACTACAATATCTCTGCTTGTTCTCTAACCTGTGAATTGACAAATTGAACAGATGAGGATTACAGAACAGAAAGGCCAAGTTGAGTGAAAATGAATTAAGCAGAAGACTTTGGGGTAAGATGGTTTTACAGGAGTTTTGAGGCAACTGCCTGCAAAGAGAACAGCAAAAGTAAGCTTAAAAATTTATGCTTAAGTATACTCATGCAAGCACTGATATATTATTGAACAATTTAGTAGGCAATTTATGAACTACAGAAATTTGCAAGACTACAGTTGGAAGAAAACCAGACTTAGATTGCAGGAGCTCACAAAAGGCTGTGACTCTTAGACTCCAGCTGCCCGGCTACCAATTGCTCAGATACTCAGTAGATTGTGGGGACTTTTGGCTTTCTCTTAGCCTGGAATAATGGAAATTATTAAAATCATTTGCATGGTCACCACGGTTAGAAAACATATTTCATACAAGAAGGACATGAATAGTGACCAGGACATCTATAAAAGCTCAGCCTGCAGCTCTAGGCTTAAATTCCCATACAAAAATGTGTTGAAAGGAACAGATGAGGATGTGGGGCTTAGTACCCACTGCACATCTAGTGACCTGATCACACCATACAGGTCTGTGCTTAGAAAAAGTGAAAAATAAATAAAGGCACTTGCATGTTTAAGAGAATATATATCTTGGTATTCAAAAGCTGCTGGCAGCTGGGGAAAACCTGCCTTTCTGTGCACAGAGTAGGGTAAGATAGCATGGGTTGAGATGAGACAGAGCACACCACTCATGATTTTAAAGTGTTTAAAAAGCCTAGATGATGGAGGGTAGCTTGTCACAGAGGTACAGTTGCAGACAGGCTATGTGGCTGGCCAAATGTTTGGAAATGGAAGAAAAAGCATTTTTGCTTCAGCTCTTGTGTGCCAGGAGATGGAGGAGGAGGCACTGCTGTCTGCTGCAGGTTCCCCACAGAATGGTGCACAGGCAGGGTGGAGTAGGGCCTCCAAGGGACAGTAAGTATCACCATTCACACAGGGGTTTAAAATGAACCCAAACACTGCTGGGAGGGAAGGGAAGGGAAGGGAAGGGAAGGGAAGGGAGGAAGGAAAAGCCAGGTAAGAGCAAGTAAAGACACGCAAGAGAAAAGCCTAAGTAAAATAAAAGGGAACCAGAGCATCACCCCACATATCCAATCACAACACCCACCTCTACTTTTTCTACTACTTGCTTTCCAAATGAGCAGACTTTGGTGGAACAGGTGATTGTCATGTTTTCTGAGCTCTCATACTGACTAGTGACTCCATAAAATGCTCCTGTGTCATCTTGGATGTTGCAGTTTAAGTCAGCCTGTTGGGAGAAAGTGGTAGATTGTGAAGATTTTATTTCTCGTTTGACAGTGTCAGTGGCATAAGCTGTCATTGGTTCCCCATTCTTTTCAGAAATAAGGGGGGGCAGTTTTATGGTGACCAGTGACAGTGGAAAAAATCTGTCAGGGAAGTACCTGCCTACTTGTGGCAGCAAAACCTTAGGAAAGCAGCAGTTTATTCAAACTTTAAACAATAAAACACGACCCAGTATTTCTCTGGGTTGCAGGTAATGTTCTTGTCTGACAGGAACCTGATGAAGTCCCTGGAGCAAAGGAATGACCCTCTGCAAGGAGCCTGGCTCCAGAGCCAACCTCGGGGACAACCTGCCCACTCCGGCGAGTCCAGAGCTGACTTTCTCCTTTCCCTTTCTCAAAGCAACGAGATCCTCGTGGCAAAGGCACTCTTTGACATCATCAATCCATTTTCAAAAGCCCTCTACTTAAAAGCGTGCTAATGTGGATACAGGCAGCACCCAGGGCTGTGCACAGCTGGATTTGTTGATTCAGGCATTAGCTCTCCTGACATCTTTGGTGCCCAAGGGGAGAGTGGGCAGGGTTTTCTTTTTATGTGGAAAGAGCTGATCAGCTACTGCAGTGTGACAGCTAAGAATTGCCCCAATTTTTAACTTACTCCAAGGTGAGCATTTTACCAGGGAAATGCACTGCTGCAACTTTTTCACTTGCAGGTCTTGCTCTGCTTGTTTTATTGCTAATATAGAAATGGAACACAAAATACTTGACAGATACCTTTGTGTCTACCTTGAGACTTTTCCAAAAAGCAGGTTACAGGTATGTTTATATATGCTCCATCCCTGGAAGTG